>CM025631.2:6649844-6673946 GCA_014621495.2 Entosphenus tridentatus | reverse complement strand
CCCCCCCCCCCCCCCCCCCCCCCCCCCCCCCCCCCCGCCAATTTTATTAAATCCTTTATATTAAGTTTGCTTGCTTGCTTAGGACTGTGCACATCTTTAGGTCGTTTTTTAACCCACTTCCCGTGATCCAATCGAGCTGACATTTTGCACACAGACTCGTTGTGCGTGACAATGCATTTTCGTGAAAAAAAAATTCAAAAATTTTACACTGTTTAGGGAATTTTTTAGAAATATTTAATTACCAATTGCTTAATGCTGGCAGACAATCATCTGACCCATAGGTGGCAGCCATCTCAAGCCAGAGGACGAGAGGACTCTAGCCGCCACGCATATAAAGGATGTATAGTGAAAACTTTGTTTTTACGGGTTAATTTTTAGTTCGTCCCTGGGCGCAAAATATCCTAGCTACGTCACTGTGGGTGAGCGGTTTCAGGAGGGTGCCGAGTAAGCCCGCGATCTCGTCCGGTCAATGATTTAGTGAGCGGCGAGCGGTTGGGCGTGTGGCGGTTGTGCTGGGATCGTGTCTGGTGGGTTTCTCGTGAGTGGGACCAGCAGCGGGGTGAGTTGCGTGGTGAGTAATGAGTGTCGAGCGAGCGGCGAGTGTTACAGCCGTGGTTTTCCTCTGGTTGTGTCTGGTGGGTTGTCCGAAAAGTGGCGTCATTTACTTGATACAGCTGTCGGGCTGTGACGGTTCCACCTGAAGACGGAAGCTTGTGTTGCCTCCGAAACGTCGTGATTTTAATTTTGATTTTGATTTTATTTTAGTTTTATTAATTTTAATTTTTTACCTACGTGACTTTACCGAAAAAACCTAAGAATATGGCGTCACCAGCTCAAGTTTCAAGTTGATTTTGTTTAACGAGGTGAGCACTCAAGAGACCAGGACGGGTCTCATTTGCGAGAGTGACCTCGGTCATGAAAAACACGAAATAAAACAACAAAGGGCAGCAGAGTCTGTTCAGTGCGTCTGGCGAGTGACACAATCATTGTGACGGCCGCCCTCTGGCTACGAGACACACAATCAGGTAAGGACAATTCTAGATTTGAAGCTTTCGTGACTGCAAGCATTCATACTCTTAGTTTTTTCGATAAAGTCACGTAGGTAAAAAATGAAATTAAAATTAATAAAAATAAAATAATAAATCACGACGTTTCGGAGGCAACGAAACGTCGTGATTTGTATTATTTTATTTTTATTAATTTTAATTTCATTTTTTACCTACGTGACTTTACCAAAAAAACTAAGAGTATAGATAAGGGCAACTTAAAATAAACAAGTTACATATATATATATGTTTTATTACCAAAGGCTCATTCGCGCACGAGAGCTCCTACGGTCAGCCTAGGCAGCACCCCGGCTGCTCTGCGGCTGGAGCCCTGCACCTGGAGGTCCCTGACCCTGGGTCTCTTGCCCACGGGAGGCTCCGCGCGCCACCTGGTGGCCACGGCGAAGGCCGATATCGAAACGCGACACAATGGGAACAATGGACACTGACCTACGAGAGAATTAAAAAAAACACACATTGGGTAAGTCCTCGCTTAACGAGTGTTCACAAAACGCGTTTTTATCACTCTTACTCTCACTCAGTATCCCTCTCACCTGCTGGCGGAGTGGGAGGCTTCGAGTCAGGCGGTGCGTCATCCATCATCGTTGTTATCATCAGCAGGAATCATTATTTTCACGCGGACGGTTAAAGGGTGTGCTTCCATCATCATCATTATCCATAATTCGTGTCTCATCGTTATCTTCATCCATTTATCATACTATTTTTGAAAAGGATGCGTTGGCTGTGTAACCTGGGTGGGTTCCTGTCTGGCTGGGTGCCGTGCTCTCAATCGCGCGCATAAGATACGGTGGAGGGTACAGAGGAATTGAGAAACAGATAAACAAAGACAGAGAGAGAGAACTCGAGATCAGTTGCGATGCACAGCACAGTACGGAGAAGGCAAGAGAAAGGTGGAGACGGATCTCTGTCTAAGAAGAGAGTACTGGAAACGTTTTGATGGCTGGGAGGGGACGGTCACGTGTCAACGGTTGCGAGTGTTTATCTACTGTCGATGTGTAAATACATCATATGCAAGGCGTTTGATGGAGTGTCGCGTCTCAACACCGTGAGAGGCCTTCGTCCAGCAGTGGACCGATCACGGCCGATGAATGGTGACGATTGAACGCGGGTGTGACGCCCCTGGCAGGCTGCAGAAGGACCTGAGCACGATGCTTCCGATACAAAATGCCAGTCCTCGCGACGAGTTTAACGAACCTCAGGGGGGGGTTTAAATAGGGGCTGCAGCCACCTGTCTGGGCATTGCATTTTGTGAGCTATCCCACCCCTCCCTCTCAACCAAAAATGTATATGCGTACACATACACCAAAGATTGTGCCTCCCCTCAAGAAATCCGATTTGGAAAGACTCACCCACCCACGACTTCCAACACAAATCTCACCTGGACACAAGAATGGAAGTCACTGGACCTTGCAAACACGTACCCCGTGACTTCCCCCACACAACAGCAGCCCCATGGTTTCAACGTCCCCAGGAAGGAGCAGGGGTCCACCCTAGACATGTTCATGCCTCGCCAACCTCCACAGATGGGGCACAAGAGCAAGTCCCCGCTATGTGTCTGTGGGGTAGGAGGAGCTAACCATTCAATCACATCCTCGAAGTCGGCTTAATCCCACAGGCTCAGCGCGCGTCTACTCACTCTCAACACAGCAGGACTGGAAGCAACCGCTCTTGGCTTTGGGACTTTGCATTTCGCGACAAAAAAATTGTATACACACACAAAGTGCGGCATTGAAAATTCTGGAAGAGAATCTAAGCAGACATTGGCATCGCGAGGCAGCGGACAGAAATGTTGAATCCAAGCGCGGCGGGCTGACGAATTTCGGTCTGCTAGATTTATTACGAAATTTGCAAATACTGCTCTACCAGCACACGTTATCAAACATTAAAATACAAAGCGTGGGGATCGGCGTTGTCAGTTACAAAGTATTCTACCTGCCAATGGGGGGGGGGGGGGACGCGGTCTTCGCGCGCGGATATTCGTGTCAACTTTAGAAGAACATCGATGCATAAACACGATCTGGACCCGACAAACAAATCTCCACAGCTTCCGTCTACAGATGACAGTCGACACGTCGAGTCGACGCACGTAGATAAAGGCGCAGCCCTGCAATCGCTAGCCCACGACACTTCCACGAGAATGACGTGTCCTGCCTACGGAGCTCACGAGTGGTAGTTGGCCTTCTCTCTCCCTCCCCCTCTCGCCGAACGCCTCGGGAAGAGGTGGGTGCCGTCTATGGGAGGGGAGGTGGGGGGGGCATCCAGGGCCGTCTATGGGAGGGGAGGTGGGGGGGTGCGGTGGCCCCGGGGCAAATCGCACAGAAAGTATTACATCTGATGCAATGACGTGGAAGCGCGGGGGGGAGACCCCCCTTCCACCCCCCCCCCCCAAACAGGGGGCCCGGGGCAATCGCCCTGATTTCGCCGTACTCTAGGGACGGCTCCTTGGGTGTACCCACACGTGACATCACGCAACCTGCCGACCCATTTTTACTGCTGGGTGCAACAGATGCAGGTGGGAATGCAAAAAAAAAGACAAACAACAAACTCGCGTCATTGTTTTCACTGCCGCGCCGGGAGAACGAAGCTCTGACCGACGACCGCTTGGAGATTTGCAAGTCGAGTGGTGCGAAGCGCTCCACCACGGCAGTGAAACCCCCGACGTTCTTGTAAAGTCGACATGAGTCACGCTCGTGCGGAATGGCCCAATTGAGGCGTGGGGGGGTGTCCTACGTGGCCCCTCGACTGCTAATAAAGTTCGCGTGTTTGTGTGCGTGTGGGTTGCGTGTGTGTGGGTTGTGTGTATGGGTTGTGTGGGTGTTGTGTGTGTGGGTTGTGTGTGGGTGTTGTGTGTGTGGTGTGTGTGGGTTGTGTGCATATGGGTTGTGTGCATATGGGTTGTGTGCGTGTGGGTTGTGTGTGTGTGGTGTGTATGTATGGGTTGTGTGTGTGGGTTGTGTGGGTGTGGTGTGTGTGTGTGGTGTGCGTGGGTTGTGTGGGTGTGGTGAGTTGTGTGTGGTGTCGGTGGGTTGTGTGGGTGGGTTGTGTGTGGGTGGGTTGTGTGGGTGTGGTGTGTGTGGTGTGTATGTGTGG
The DNA here is from genome assembly GCA_014621495.2 of Entosphenus tridentatus. Lineage (NCBI taxonomy): Eukaryota > Metazoa > Chordata > Hyperoartia > Petromyzontiformes > Petromyzontidae > Entosphenus > Entosphenus tridentatus. The sequence goes on along the minus strand of CM025631.2, from coordinate 6,669,789 downwards.
GTTGTGTGGGTGTGGTGTGTGTGGTGTGAGTTGTGTGTGGTGTGTGTGGGTTGTGTGGGTTATGTGAGTGGGTTTTGTGTGTGGGGGCCGTGTGTGTATGGGTTGTGTGTGTGTGTGGGTTGTGTGCGATGGGAGAATAGAGGCAAGTCCAGTCGCGCGACTTGCGTGGGGGGCAGGGGGTGCCTTGCCCCCCCCCCGCCTCCTGGTGGCCAAAGTTACGAGTTGGTGTCCCCTTTACAACACAACCACCGTGAGATGTTTTTCACAAGTGTCAAAGAACACACCAATTATTTATGACGCGGCTTAATGTTTTATTTTATGAAAATGCTTTCATTTACGTTCCACGTTGTATTTTATTTTAATTAGGAGCAGTGATGTAAAATCGCAGAGGTACGACTACTACGTAGCTGTAGTTGCTGCATTTTTCAGAGACAGAGCGCCCCGACAGCGTTAAATGTTCGAGACCCTGAGCACAACAATGCGATTAGGAGCCGCGATATACAAGGGCGTGCTTCAAAAAGACAATGTGAACACTTCTAAGAATTTGCAACAATACCACAAGAAATGTGTATCCTCCGGGCTCTGGAGACCACCTGGAGAAGATTCCAGGCACGCGTTGACAATGATGGCGAACAAGTGGAGGCTCTGACTTTTTGAAGCTATTAACATTACATTTGTGTTCATGTTACAGCGTATTATCCGTTATTTTTTTAATTAAAAACTAGAGTCCCATATATGTTCACATTTTTTTTAAGCACCCTGTATAATAGCCTAGGTGCGAGACAAATCAAATATTGGGGCCACACCCTGACCGATTGCCCCACACACCCTGAGCTGATAACGTGGTCACTACGCCACTGGTCAAGCCCCTTCAATATGCCCCAGTGGGGGCAATCAGGCTGAACGCGATGCGACGCGGATCTAAATCGCTTGTGTTGCCTTTGTTAAAGTGTGGCAGTGGTTGTGTTTGTTACGTGTACTCCAAGGATTGCTTCTCCGAAGTTTTCTGGTTGTTATTGCGTGTTAATCCACGCGACGTCCGACGTTTTGCTGCAATGTACTGCCCGGGGGGGGGGAAGCATTTACAACGAGTCCTGTTGCTGAACTGAATCCGTTCGGTTCGTTGAAGCTCCCAACACGGCAAGCTAAATGTCGGACATCGTGCCGATCAAGACGCGGTACACACCCAACAATGCGTCGAGTAGCTGCACAGCCGACCTGCGGGAAAACAACCCCTACGCAGTAGCACTAATTGCCCATTTCATTTTTTTTGCCAGACGGTGCGTAAAGATCAGACCCACAAGGTAACTCAAGTGCGGAGTTAGGCCTACCACTACGAACGAGTCTGGTTTTGCATGCAGAGGCGTCTCCGTTTACACGGCGAGTTAAACGCGAAACGTAAAAACTAGCAACACAGAGAAGTTTAAGAAATTACAAAACGATACGGCATGTTTTGCTTAATGGAAAGGAATATGGAACCTTTAACGAGACTATATGTACTTTGGTGATGTTTCTTTTTTGCTTGGTGTAGAAATGTAAATACATTGTAACATACAATAAACCAACACTTCCATCATAAACCGATAAACCTCCACAGCGATCATGAGGCCAGTGGACGAGAACTTGAAAACACGGCACAAACTAAACCCAAACCCTGACCAACGCGCCTACTCGGTTGTGTGGCCACGGGGAAATGAAACACACCTGCAAGATTTCCACCCAACATTTACATCCCTCCAAAAAATAACATTTACATCCGCCCTCGTCCCCATCCACTGCTGGATGAGGGCCTCCTCCTCAACACGCTCCGCCAGTCAAGGGGGGGCTGTTCGACTGTAATTGGTAATGGGGGGCCAGGGTTAGTATTGGTGACGAAGGTGGGGGGCCCCCGGGGGGTTGGGCGGTGAGGGGTAGTTCAGTAATTCTCAGATCTCACTCTCCACTGACGCTCTCCACGTGCCGCGAATACAATTCAGGTTGCTGGGCCCACAGCGCAGTGTGCGTGAACCCACCGCACTGCCACCCCGGAGTGAAACATTTCCCCCCGTCGAATGTTGCCGATAGGAAACGTTTAACTCAATGGGTATAAACAACGCAATGGAAACCCCCACAATTGCCCTTCTCCATCCTCAGGCCAGTGGAGTCCTTGCGTACTCTTCACAATCCTCGATCTTAAACCTTTTTTTTAACTAGAACTGAAATTGTCACACACACCCTACCACCACCCCATGTGGAATGGATAACCAACGCCATCTACCGAGCCGTTTCAGAAACCCCAAGCTTGTGCATCGCTCAACATTTTTAAGCAACAACGCCTGCCCCCCCCGCCCCCCCAAGGTGTGAAAATGGAGTGCACCGTCTGTCACCCGGGGGGGAGGGGGGCACATGACCCACTCCAGCACTCGGTGGATGAACGATAGGCAACTAATAATGCATCGATTCTCAGGAATAGCATGGATTCTTACGCTCGCAACACAAAGCATCAATTCATCGTGTGCGTAGGAAAACATTATTTCCGTGTCACGTGTGCTCGTGGCATGCAAATGGTCTCCGCCGGCTTAGGGAAGCCTTCATCCAGCAGTGAATTGACCATGGCTGTTGATAACGATGTGGACTTTAGCAGAGCAAGCGCGCTCACTTGTGTCCAGCCAGTACACACTCATCCCTGTCCTCAAAGAGCGCCATAGTCTTATGTAATGGCCCTTATCTGCGCACTCAGAGGCCAGATGCACGACACGCGCTTGCTGCTATGCCCTGTGTCAATTGCTTGGGAATCCAGATGAGTTTAAGGATGTGCAATTGTACACAATGGTCAACAGTTTTGATGTCACTGTGTATATGGCCTTTTAAGAGCCTAGCATTGCACTGTGTGGCGCAACAGTGCCTGGGGCTAAAGCTGTAGTGCTGGAGTGGGAGCTGGTGCAGCGGCATATGTCGGCGTGTAGTGTGGCGTGTAGTGTAGCGGGTAGTGTAAGCGGCTGGCGGCGCTGGTGTTGATTCAGTCTCGGTTGCTGGTGTCGTGCCCGCTGGCGCTGACTGTCGAACTCAACACCTCCTCGAAGTTGCTGCTCGGCTGGCCTTCTCCACCTACCTTGGACTGCAAAGCAACAGACGATGAAAGAAATCATTTAAAAAAAATCACGGACGATGAAAGCAATAGTAGTGGCGGTTTACTGGCTCAGAAGTCAAAGCTATTGAGTTGCCAACACTGAGATCCTGAGTTAAAATTCTATTAACTATATTTATTTTACCAGGTAAGGCTCACTGAGCTATACAGCTCTTTTCAGAAGTCACCTGGCCACAAATGATAGCTCAACGAAGTGGCTTATCACGTGGACATTAATCTCAGCCAAATACTCTTAAACGCACGCTTCGAAATGTGGAGGGAAAAAACGGAGGGCATGGATAAAAATCCACTCGGCCACGGGGAGAACATGCACACTCCAAATATATAGCAGGCGTCAGAGTCGGGATCGAAACCACGACCACTTGTATAGCAGGCGAGGTAGATAACATCTCACCACCATGGCACCCAGTTCAGAACTTGCGATTAAAACCAAGTTCTTACGTGTAGGGAGTTGATGGTACCAGCCTGGTCAACAATGACCGCAAAAGCACATTAACATCGTTGATGTCTGTAATTAATGTTGCAAAATTCCAGCTCTGATAATTTACATATTTGTTTCACTCGCGTCGCAAAATATTACTCTTGCGTGCCGAGTGGGCAGGAAAGCGCTTCCCTCTACTATGTGCAGACCAGAGGTCACTTCAAGGGATTTCAGAGGTAGCTCGGTGCTGATATGGATTCTCCGTCTCATGATGCGACACAGATGGCACAATCGGGATAAATCTTGATTTGAAGCTTTCGTGACTGCAGGAATCCATACTCTTTGGTTCTTTCGGTAAAGTCACGTAGGTAGAAATAAAACAAATAAATCACGTTTCGGGCGCAACACAAGCCATCGTCTTCAGGTGAAAATCTCGACAGCCGCGATGTCTGCTGCCTTGTGAAGAGAAGCTGTTACCAGCAAGAGTTTACATAAGTTTTGAGATCAAAGGTAGCCGAAGTAGTGTTAATGGGGTATTATAGTGTAAAGGTAATAAATAGCGTGGCATGTTAAAGGAAATTAACTTAGATTAGTAAACAGAATCGTGATAAACGCAGTGAGGGGAAATTTTTGTTCGGGAAAAAAAACACGACTTGCGACGTGACGCCATTGCCCCAAACACCAATTTCTCCGCGCTACGTAACTAAAGTACGAAACTTTGTCGACACTCAGAGGTGGCGAGCCTTCGTCTCGTGACGTGACACCGATAGCCAAGGAAGAAAAAAAAATTGGGAGAAATTATATTTTAAAAAGTTGTAATAATCATAACGGTCAAATTATAATAACGGTCAAATCATCTTCTTGGCTCTTTCGGTAAAGTCACGTAGAAGAAACTTGACCGAAAGAACCAAGAAGATGAATCCCTGCAGTCACGAAAGCTTTAAATCGAAACGGTCAAATCATAATAACGGTCAAATCATAACGGTCAAAAGCGTTGCAAGGCACAGCATAGGGTGTTGCCTGCAACGCCTTAAGTTTCACCGCTGAAGAACGACAGTGTGTCAAGTTGAAATCATTGCTGACAGGATGCAAACGGCAAGCCACTTGTGCACCCTGCGGCTGAGCACTCCCGTGACGCTACGGAGCTCGAAGTTGCGTCAGCGCGAGCGCGTTCGCCAGGATACCTTCAGGGTGGTGACGGTGTTCTCGACTCGTTCCTCGAATGACTTGAAGCTCGGCGAATTCCTGACAAAAAAATTATCCAAAACCCCATCCCCCACGGACCACGGAGAAAACGAAATATTAATACTTAGCATTCACCACACAGCTTGACGCATATCGCATATCTGCCGCATATTAACCCCTCTCGCAAAACCCAGACCAGCATTTGTGCAGTCTTAACCTGCCTTCCCCCCCACCCCCCCACCTCCCCACCCCCCCGGGGCGTTCGCAAATCTGACCTTCTCACACACAGTAATGCTTTCTTAATATCACGTACGTTTTCTTACTGCCAAAGTATCGTAAAGAATTCCCCCCTCGTTTAAAGCAGTCTGCGCTATCCCACCAACCTATTTGTGCACACACGGTGTAACTGTCATTTCCTACAGGTGTTCACACATCTGACCGTTTCACTTGTGCGGCTATACCTCGGTCTCCAGCGAATCGGGAGAGGACGCGTGTGTGTGTGTGTGTGAGACGCTGTCCAAGGGGAGCGGTAGTGTAGTGGTTAGCACACTGCACTACGAACCTGGCGACCCGGGTTCGATTCCCGCTCACGGCAAACACCAGTGACGATTATCTGAACCGGTCCTGGGCCTCCCCTAGGTCGACTCAGCCTCAAATGAGTACCTGGTGCGGTGTGTAAACATCGCCGCTAGGAAGACAAAGGCGGTCGGGCGTGGTGCTGGCCACCCACCCCCTCGTGTACCGTTCCGGCCTTCATAGGTGCTCGCTAACAGCACTTTCCCCTACAGTCTGTTAAGGCTATACGGGGGATCTTTATCTTTGACGCTGCCCAACGCTTTATGCGTGCGCACAAAAAAACACGCTCGACAGCAAACAAGAGAGGCAGAGGATGCTACACAAATGGCACGAAGATGCCATCGCTTGGAGCGTCACCTTGAAGTCAAAACAAACTGTTTGTGCGTGCAGAATGCGATCGTGCGCCGTTGTTAGTTTTGTTATTTGAAATATGGCAGCAAGGCAGGCTTACCTCATGGCAGGCATGCTAATCGAGTGACGGATGGAAGAGTAACTGTATCCCCAGGAGCGCAGGAGAGAGGCACAGAGAGGCTCAGTGCAAAGAGGCAGGCTTATTAGCGGATCATCGATTAGAAAGGCAAAAGTCGTTTTAATAGAAGCACTTCATTTTCAGTGGCCCCTGTCGTTTTAACAGCACTTAACTCCCACTTGAACGGCCGACTTCACCGTGGTGTGTTGCATTGCAAATCGCTTTGTTAATAATTATCACCATTATCCTCAATTCAAAATCAGGAAAATGATGCATTACCAAGCAATTTCTGAGTAACTTTAGAGCACTCTAAGTCCCACCCGGAGCCACTTAAAATGAAACGTAGTCATTATTACTCACACAAGCACCAACAACCACAATTAAATTATACTTGGGGGAAAAAAAAAAAAGATGTTCAAATCATTCACCGGTGAGAGTATTCTTGAGATGAGTGAGTTACGAAACAATAATTAAGAACACGGGAAATCACCGTAATAACACCCATGTAGTGAGTTCAACTGAACGATCTGCCCTCAATGTAACAACTCATTACAGTTGCACTACAACATAATTCGTCAAAATGTACAGCCCCTTCGTCAGTCCACGACGAGATGAAGTCCATCCCCACGTCGTGTCGGTCACTCGGGCTGTTTAACCACACTTCACCACGCTGGCTGCTGCGGCTTGGCGAAGGGTACGGCAACAAGTGGGGTTCACGTGCCGCTCGCCACCGACGTTGGCTTATGGTTCATTAATCGAGGCCAGCAAGGAAATCGAGCTCGGATCGCGTGGCTCAAAGTCCAACGCGAAAACCACTGCCCCTGCTCACCGCTCGGCCACCTTCTCCGCTCACATCGTTGTGCAAAGAAAGCGACGAATGTTTAAATCGCCCCTTTCCATTTCAAGCGCCGCGTAAACGCAGCATCGGCCCCTTTCCCATCGCCGAGGCGGTAATGTCTGAACCTTTAAAGCAGGTTCCTTGCCCCTAAACGAGAGCGTGATAATTCACCCATCCGCCGCGACAAACGACCACCCGTCCCATAAGGAAAGAGTACAGTACCTAAAAGAATGTGATCTGCAGACAGCCCAGGCAGGACGGGTCACAGAGAGAGCGAGAGAGCGAGAAAGCAGGATACAAAGAGTTACAGGGGGAAAGTACAATAGCACAAACAATAGCGCACAAAAACCACAAACCACAGCCGACCGGTTGTCGTGCCCGCCCTTACGGAGGGGGGGGGCAGAGGTTTGTGAATACGTTACGTGATTGCAGGAAAAATAGCGAAGCAGTAGGAGGTGTGACGATACGTGCCCCCCCCCCAATGCGATTCAAGAATTTGTTGGGTTTTTTTTCAGCTCTCAGATGCGTTTTTCGGGATGTACCGAGCGTTGTTCGGCACTTTGTCTGACGTTCCGTTCCAGGTGCTGAATTTCTACTGCCAGTTGGAATTCAGCTCCTGAAAAAGCTCCCAGTAGGTGCAAGCGAAGAGTCGGACTGTTGTGCTACGACCAGAAAACCCATCGGAGAGTTCTGCATGTATGCACGTTGAACTTCTTTCGCACCGTACGTAGCCTACCGTGCGAACACTTACGCAGTAGGATTCTTAGCGGCCCCTATTACCGGAACGAGTCACGGGAAATCCCTCACAGACCAAATATAAGAGTTGAACAAAATGGCTTCTTACACATGCACTTCGCGCGTGCACTGCCAGCTTAAGAATCTATATCAATATATATTAACGTGTGAATCGAGGCATCATTAAACACCACCTGATAAACAGCAAAAATAAAAACAACAATATGCTGCAATACCTAAGAATGGGTACATGCAGGTAAAGATAGCGGCCAAGCCAAACCGGAATTTGGTTTGGATTTTTCCAAAGCACCTTATCTCATTAGTACTAGGGCGGCCGCAATTGTGCAGTCAGTTGAACACGTAGGCTTTAGCGACCAATATGTTTCACAAAGAAAGGTTTTTGGGTTGGATCGTGTAAAGCGAAGCATATATCTACACGATCGTTCGTTTCTCAGTCCGCTTGTCCTGGCGAGGACCGCGGCTTTTAATAAATATTATGAACCAAAACAATGTTTATTATGGATTCTGAAAACCGATGTGAGGTATAAGCTCCACGATGTTCGTCCAATTCCGTCCCATCGTGATTATCGTGACTCCGTTTTTTATCCCTTCTAAATATTTCGCTTCCCGGATAAAACATTTTTTTACGAAATAACAAACTCGGTAATTAAAAGTTGCTAAATAATAGTATTGCCTACACAACAACAACAAAAAAACTTACGTTCGTCAATTGTTAATTGTGCACCGCTGCCAATGCAGCATCACAAAATTATTTGTCTTATGTTACCCAATTAAGTTAGTCATTTGACAACAAGTTTTTTGAGATAATTGACAGGAATTGTATTAAATTTGATTATTTCTTCTTTTCGTATGGAACCAGGAGCACGTGCATTATAAGCATCACAGGTTGTAAAGTCGCAATGATGAGGGGAGTCGTGGCAGGCTTATGTTAAGCGAACTGCAGTTGTTGGGAGAACATTCGAAGCGATCTTTATTCGCACCAGAAATACAGCAAAAGCACGAAAAAATACGATAACAATGCAGGATTACAAAGTTATCTAAAACTAAGATCGTGAAAATCATCACATGAAATATGATATCGTATCGTGAAATATAATATCGCGGCAATGCTAATGTTTACAATACAAACCGGCTGCGCATGTAAAGCCCTCTTGGGAGGAACGGCTGCCGATGATATGCAACCCCAATTCCCGCTGTACTAAGCCATACTGTTACATAGACGTGAGTGCAGTCCCTTGGCCTCACAGACCCAAGGTAGGACGTGTGGGAGACGTGAAAGAGCTGAAAACACCGCTGACGACGCACGAAGACACACCAACACGGCAAACGCAAATATACACTCGCAGAAAAAAGGATTCTTCCGACTCTGCACTGCCGCAAGGCAGCGGATCTGCATCACCGCAAACGTAAACACAGAAACCGCATTCACCACGCCGCAGTGCCATCTGCAGCGCGGAGATTCGCCTGCCCATGGGAATAGCATCCCCCCCCTTGCGAGGACACTATTGCTCATTGTGGCACGAAACGGCACGCGCACACGGGGGGGGAGGGGGGTGGCAGCAGCAGGTGGCATGCAACGCCGAGGGGGGGCACAGCGAGGGGGCGGGCGGAATTTTGGCGCCGTTCTCACCTCGGCACGAGCAGACGCAGATACAAGTCGCTAAAACACGGCGACAGCCACAGGACAGAGGTTAGGGGGACCCCGTGCCACGGGGTGTCATAGCGGTGGCGTGGCAGTGGGCAGTGCAGGCATCGTCACCACCACGTACGACACGAAAGCTACAGCTGTCCTCCAACAGCCCTTGCAAATGGCCGGGCTAAGCAGAAGCGAAATCAAGCGAACGGGTAGGGCTCCAAGCAGCTCAAGAGGCCCCATAAAGAAACAAATTAACATAAAAAGCCAATTTAAAATATCTCGTCTCGGTCTTGTCTGCTTCTCCCATCTCACTCCACCTGAATTTGTAAACATTTCTCGGAACTCACTACATCTGAATTTTTCGACTATATCTCTCCTAATTATCTCGCGAAGATTTTATACATTTAAAAGGAGTAGATTTCTGCTGAGGGTTAGGGCTAACACCAGCACTGAAACCTCAGCCCCATTTTTTTTAGCTTAACTCAAAACATATATAACGCCAGCTAAATGAACGAATGCTGCTAAGATTTCTGAAACCCTCGGGGTCCCTGCATAGCGCAAGGAGGCCACAGCCCTGGGAACGCACTCACTTCATGTCTCCCAACTTGCGAGTGATGGCCGAGCCCACGTTGGACAGCACGGAGGTGGTCTTTTGACCGGCCACCGTCAGCGTCTCCTGGGTCTTCTTGTACCTGCCGGGACACGGTGCCAGATAGGGTTGTTCATTTCAATATTTTTCTATTGTTGCATCAACGACGTTCGCACGCACAACACAATGGGTTTTGGAAATGAGTTATCGGTTTGCCACACTTATTAAACATTTTGCATTTATCATGTAGTGCGGCCGTTTGCATAAACCCTTTGAGTGGAATCGTCCCTTAACCTTGAAAATTCACGGCAGCGTCAATTAACTGCTAGATGAAGGCCTCCCATCACAGTGTTGGTCGTGATGAAGAGGTTGCGTTCAAAGCGGATTACTGGATTGTACAACGGTGGAATGCGCGGTTCGTAAATCAGAAAGTTGAGGGCTCGAATCCAGATTGGCGGCCAATGCTCAACCCCTTCAACCACTCCATGGTAGTTAAACAATGAGTATTATATTGTAGGGAAATCAACAGTGGCTGTTCAATGGTGAAACTCACCCAACCTCCCACCATTAACGTGTAATTTTTACCACTGGCTCAGGGTAGTAAGAAGGAAATTAGCACTGCCCAACACTCATTCCAGCAGGAAACAAGCAGCCAGTTGAAGTGGCACAACGTGGCAAAACAGAGATAGAAAAGACTCGGGTCGGCCTTGATTGTGTAATGCTATTCAATGTGTGCATATCCTTGTAAGTTGTGTAATTAGTGGTAATAATTTGCTATATTCCCAGCTGCACAACAACACAGGTGACGTCATGCAGCACTTGATTTCCTAAAATTTGTCCTACACAGTTGGATACGTACTGTGCGAAAAAAGTTCAACATACATACGAGCATATCCTAAAATGTGTCCTACATTGGATAATCTTTACGAGAGTTATCGAACGTAAATTCCAATATGAAAAATCGAATCTCTTCATGTGCATTCGCGCAAACGGCCAAAGGCCTCCCTCGCTCCTGGTTGGCGGTGCCGAGTGGACAAGGGCAGTGGGGGTTAGAGTGGTGGGTGTGGCCGGGGGGGGCGCGGCACTGACGCGTTGGTGGCCTGCATGTCCTGCCACCCGCGGCTTAGGTTGGTGCGCAGTTCGTTGAGAGGGCTCAGGCCCAGCTTGCGCTTGATCTCGGCCGCGTGCCGCTCCTTGGCCGTTAGCACCTGGCGCAGCGTGGAGATCTCCTCCTCCACCTGCACGCAAGCACGCACGCATGCACGTATGAACACACACCCAACCATGAGATACAGACAGCCGCTCTATTCGGCACAATTCTCGATTATCCTGGGTAACAGCCGGTGGAAGGGGTGGCCCGGACAAAACAGAAACAAGGATAATGCACAAAAGTGGGTCATCTGTTTTTATTGTTTTTGTTTCTTAAAGCAATTGGTTAACTTGCAGTCACACGGGCAACGGATCACCGAGGAGCAACTTATAATTGTTATCATGAAAATAATTAAACCAGCACAAGTGTCAAGATATCTCAGTGAATGTTTGACTTTTCGCAAGCATGTTGTTATCCACAATCCGGATCATCTGTCCATGAATAATGGAGCGAGCTGTATGTACCACACATCTATATATCTAAATCAGCTCAAGGCTCCGGTAATCACGTGACTTCTGTGCCGCCACCCCCACTCTCAATTCCTCCCCATCTCCCCGCCGCCCCCGGTGTAGGCGCTGTCCCGTGCTGCAGCGCCAAAGAAAATTGTGTAGCCTCTTCCGCCCTTCCCCCTTCTATTCCCGAACCCTTTTGGTCCCGTTTTTCTTCTCCCTTTACACTTCTTTTCCTCTTATTTTCCCATCCTTGCTCGTTATCTGCTGCCTTTCCTGCTCCTTTATCCGTGTCCAGACAGTATATCCGTGTATGTCCTCTGTTGACCGTGGTGTGCAACGGGTTAAAAAGTTGGCAGTCAACACAAAACCCCAACTCCAAGTGCTTTAAATCCAAAACAAATACAAGACACGGCTACAAGGCTACGTTGAGGGCAGCAGAGACCAGTGCGGCCTATTGTTGCACTGTACTTCCGTGCTCTCCCATCTATACCACCTGCCCACCTTCAGCAACTCACACCATGGTCAAACAACTACACCCCCCCCCATCCCCCATGACCAGCACAGTGCGAGGAGACCCTCATCCAGCAGTGGATTGACAAAAGGTTTTGCCAACATATACTCTCCAAAAACACGGCATCTCGAGGACTGGTTTTACTGGTTTGGAATTTGTTTTGCATTTTTTTTGTTTAAATCTGATCTTTCTGGCTTTTCCATCAATTCAAAGTGAGATCTGCGAGTGCACATTCATGAAAACATTACCAAGTTATTTTTATTGACACACACACACTGCATGAGTTGTGCTGTTATGGAAATAAAACTGTCAGTCGAGTTACTCCGCTGGGACTGCCAGGGCACCATGGTGGTGAGATCTTAACTACCTCACCTGGTATAGAGGTGGTCGTAGGTTCAATTCCCGACCCTGATGCCTGCTGTATATTTGGAGTTTGCATGTCTCTCTCCCCGTGGTCGAGTGGATTTTTCTCCGTGCCCTCCGTGTTTTTCCTCTACATTTGTAAACATGGCATTTAGAGTATTTGGCTGCTATAAATTTCCACGTGTTAAGTCACTTTGTTGAGCTATCATATGCAGTGGCCAGATAGCTTCTGAAAAAGAGCAATATGGCTGTGGGCCTTACCTGGTAAAAAAAAATTGTTAAAGTTTCATACTCTTAGGTTCTTTCGGTAAAGTCACGTAGGTAAAATAATTATAAAAATAAAGAATAATAGAAATAAAATAAATGATTTTAATTTTTTTTAATTTCATTTCTATTATTAATATTATTTCATTCTTATTTATTTATTTAGAATTTTTTGCCTACGTGACTTTACCGAAAAAACCTAAGAGTATGAATCCTTGCAGTCACGAAAGCTTCAAATCTAGAAGTTATAGTTTCTGCGCAGTGTGGAGATGCAGCGAACGACGAGTCAGCATTGCTTTCACCGCCGTTACAATTGTGACCTTCAGGGTTGCGGTCTAAAAAAAAAAATCCCCCATATTTATTGACATATTTAGGGGGTCTTCCAAAAAAAAGAACACCCGTCCATTATATGTGGGACATGGTATATCTGCCCATGTGATTTTGAGCACCCCAAAATCAAGTCACCCGGAATGCACCCAATCTCATTAGATCTTGGGACTCTAAGCAGGGTTTAGCTTGGATAGCGTGTGGATGGGCAACCGCCAATGTCTGCACAGGATGGGTGCAGTAGGAGGCGTTGTGGAGAGTAGAGAGCAGTGCAGCAAAATATATTGTTGCTCTGCACTCCTCCCCCATCAACACTAACCTGCACTGACCAGCATGCTGAAATATGATCAAATATCTCTCACGGACTGTAAGCCATGGGTGGGGGGAACCCTCATCCAGCAGTGGATTGACAAACTGGCTGTACATGCACGTGTGTCTCGGACACGCTGTGCATCCTGGTGCGGGATGAGACACGTGAAAGAAGGTGTGTGTGTGGGCTCCGAGCGATCGGCCGCCCGTGCCCCCCCCCCCTTCTGCCCCCCTAGGGTCGGACGTACCTTGGCCAGTTCCGCCTCCAGCTCTTCCCGCTCCGCACTGCTCACGCTACAAGCGCCGTCCTGCGCGGGCACAGGGTCCACCGCCACCTCCTGCATCGTGTCCGGGTCCAGCAGACCTTCACACAAAAGACAAAAATGTTCCTCCTTGTTTAGCCTGCGATAACTTCTTTTCCCACTGCACACCCGTGCCGTGCCGAGGGCAGAAGCAGAGCGTACAGGCCTTAATAGGCTCTTGGTAACCTACGAAAAAAACCTGGACAGGTTCACACGATTTGAGCAAAAAAAAAATCTATTATAAATCATAGGGGTCGCGAAAGACTGTGTTGAATATAAGTGATATCAAATTATATGAATTCATGCATGTACACCCCTATCACTAACAATGACTATAGCGTTAAACATGTATGATGCGCAATGCATTACGAGGAAACAGCAATGCAACAGAGAGATTACCGATATTTTATGCTTGCTTATTACTCCATCAGAAATTAATTATCCCCTGCAAACGATATGCGGTGTGATGTCAGGTCGGTAATTACTAATTAGGCATCTGCACTGGGAAAGCTCTCTTCGCAACTACCCTCATTAAAGCCCGGGCGGTGACGTGTCGCTAGCGGCAGCACATTCACCACTTATTGCAGAGGTCCACAGTTCGATTCCAGCTACCGCCCCGACTAATACCGCGTTTGTAATAATAATAATAATGCTGCGCGCTGCCTGCTTCAACAGTGGACGTTAAATATTCCCCGATGCCATTCGCAAGAGCAGAACCGTTGTGCCCCAGACATAATCTAATTCGAAAATGACACCGTATATTACTCAATTGGGATTATGCACACAGCAGGAATCATCCTCCCCTACTGGCAGATTAACATCCCAGGTCACTCTTGCAAAGAAGACTCATCCTAATCTCTTGAATTTTCATCTGGCTAAGCAGAATAAACTCAACTTAAAGCTCTGCTCTGTTATCGCAAATGACATTGGACTCGTCTTTTCTCAACCCTGCACAGAATCAGGCCATCACTCACTCTCACCAGTGAGTTCGTACGGAGGAATAGCACTCTACTACAGCATGATGCGAAGTTTTCACATCCACACAAGGGCTTCTGGAGATGCGGACTCAATCTCAGCGGAGTTTCTGGGCAAATGAGTAACAGTGGACACTGCTGTTCGCAAAATGTTCCAATGTGCGATGCCGTTCACAACATCCGCTCTGCGGAGTGTCCTCAATCCTGCCATTAGTGGGTGCGTAGGCCATCTGCAGCGTCCACGCGACGTTCCCACCGCGCTCCATGACCGTCATCCACTGGGAGGGTGCAAAACCAGGAGGCTTGCCAGTATGTTGAGCAGTGGCGTACGTGCGTGGGGCCATGGAAACAGGAAAAGTACACCTCTGACTTGATCAGGCAGGCATGCGGGCAATGTGTGCCGAGGCGTAATAATATTATACGTACACAGCTGTAAAGGGGTCTGGCTGGACGTGTAAACACGAGGCAACAATAATATCCCCGTATTACCAACGTTTTCTGGTAGCATTTATGCACGAAGGTAAACTATGGATCAGTTATGACTTGTTGAGTGTTGACCAATAGTTGGGCCACTTAAACATGCTCCTGGGTTGCCTCGTGTTATAGATAAGAGCTCTCCACTTGCATAGTGAAACCAGTCGACTGCAAGGTATTTAAATTCTAGCAAAACTCATTGTGTCAAGGTAGAGAATTATGCTCTTAGGTTTTTTCGGTAAAGTCACGTAGGCAAAATAATAATAAAAATAAATAATAAATGAAAATAAATAAATTAAATCACGACGTTTCAGAGGCAACACAAGTCTCCGTCTTCAGATAATTATGGCCAATAGATTACTTCATCATGATCGACTATGAACAATCCACTGCTGGATGAGGCCCTTCTCAAGCTCTCACCATCTATAGTGGTCCTGCGTTGTAACAATCTACCACGTAACTGACTTCATTGCTCCATCTCCATGGTGGACATCATCCTAGAAGCCTTCCCTCCCTCGGCTCTCATTCCGTCATTATTCTCGACCGTAGCCCATCGTTCATTTTAGCGGCAAGTGCTGCCGAAGCCCGCTAACTCTTCTTAACCATTACAATAAATGTTCATCTTCTTGGTTCTTTCGGTAAAGTCACGTTGTCTTTCCGACAGCCCTGTTCTTCACCTGAGGACGGCTGCTTGCGTTGTGGCCGAAACGTCGTGAGAATAATTTAATGTTTTATTTTTATTATTTTATTATTTCCCTTCTACGTGACTTTACCGAAATAACCAAGAAGATGAATCCCTGCAGTCACGAAAGCTTGAAATCGAAATACAATAAATGTTGTTAACTGCCAGCGATTTTGCTGCTCAAATATATTTCTGAAAAGCACTTGTCGACATAAGACCCATAGACTAATGATGGACGTAAACATTGTTACATTTTTGCACCGAGAGACAGACTATGTTGCTTGGTAATTAGTTAACTGCCTGCAATTATCCGCGCAGTGTCATGTGGCCGCTTTCCGTATCCACACTGCACGCCCTGTATACCAATTAATATTGGGAGCCAGGAAACCATGGATACACTCCTGTCAACCAGCCCCACTTAACAGCAGAACGGTTCAAAGACAGAGGCGATGAGCCTGGTGGAACAAGGATGCAGATGTGCTTGCGTAAAGCCACTCAGAAATGTTCTTCGCGACGATCAATAACCCAGTGAAAAAGCGCCCCGCTTAAAATGGTGTCATGCGGTAATGATTGTACACTTTGCCACCTGTTGAAATGTATCCAAACTTTTTTGTAATTGGTTGTTCATAATTATGGAGGAGATCCGGTGGCGCAGTGGTTAGTGGGGTGCACGATGAACCCCGACAACCCCAGTTTGATTCGCGGCCACGACTAATATCAGAAGTAAGTGGATATCCAAACTGTGCATAGGCCTCCCTGAAGCAACACGTACTGACCAGCA
This sequence comes from Entosphenus tridentatus, assembly GCA_014621495.2. Lineage (NCBI taxonomy): Eukaryota > Metazoa > Chordata > Hyperoartia > Petromyzontiformes > Petromyzontidae > Entosphenus > Entosphenus tridentatus. The sequence continues at coordinate 6,653,603 of CM025631.2, read as the reverse complement.
TGGTGAAGTATGATAAAAAAAAAAACACTTTCACGACCAACAGTGAGGTCTCATTTTCTAGCAATGGATTGACAAGGTGGTCTACATTTCTTATCTTTATTATGCATTTACAATCGCTGCTGTGCTGTCGGTGTGCTGGCCAGGTGTAATAGTCAGCAAACTGTATTTGAAAACCAGAGATCGCCCGTTTAAACTCCTGGGTACACACCACAGCAAGTCAAGATGCAGGTTGTGTGTCCAGTGTAGAAGAGTAGGCAGAAATACCCTCTAGCATGTAGCTATCGAGATCTCCCTCTAGGAGGCTTTTCAGCCAGCAGTGGCATGATGAAGCAATTTCAGGACTGCACCTTTATCGTGACCTGTTCTTTCATTTGAAATGTGGGTTTGATGACCGTGAAATGCTCACCCCAGAAAATAACTCATTTATTTGCAGGAAGGCTTAGCTAATCCCTCCAACAATAACTGCGTCTGCCCATCAGAATTTCGCACCTCATACAAAGTGACCGGCGGACGTGAGTGACATTCACAATGAATCGCCAAGTAAGCACATCGCAGTATTCCTCACCATCCTTCCTTCCGGCAGAGGCAACAATACTGGACAGGGCACATTCCTCCAAGTAACAGCAACACCGCTGCCACATTCACGTCAAACCTGTGCACATGGCATAACCTGTCAACGCCTTATCAGTGTCCTACCTTATTACAGACCAATTCAGACCTTATTGGTCACCCCATGCCCTTATACATCTCAGCGTTCATTCTAAAAAGTCCCATCACAAAGGAGAAACTCAAAGACATCTTTTTTTTGCCCGTACTGAAATGGCTGTGCCGTATGGAACTGAAAACTTTATTTCCCTGTACAAGAATACGGGTAAAGCGTATGGGTTGACAGGTATGACAAGGGGGGCTAAACAAATGAGCAACCACTTCCCCTCTTTCATTTCTCAAAGAGGCCCTCTTCCTGTTTCGATAAAAAAATCCGAAAGCCGCCAGGCCAAAAGCTCCGTCGCTTCGCTATTGTTTGTGCTGGGAAAAAAAATAACAAACAACGCTCAGCTGACCGGCTCCACGCACTCTCGTACGAGTTTGTATGTTTACAGATTTTTGTTTTGTTTCATGCCAATACCCGAGGCAACGTTTCAAATGGTTTGCGCTGGCCAACGACAGCACTCGAGCGCAGCGAATCCGCCCGCTGGCCTGACACGACGGACTTTAATAATTCATAAAGCACACGCACACTGTCCGAGTTATTTAGGAAATGGAGATTAAGCCACATATGCGGGCATCTACAAACAATAACAAGACGACGGCCATTTGTCACAAAAGGTGGCATATAGCCATCACACCGCACTGCACTCCAACTGGATGTGCAGGAGGTGCAAACTGAACCGCCGTGGCTAAACCGACTGGAGGGATACTCTTAGGTTTTTTCGGTAAAGTCACGTAGGTAAAAATTTAAATTAATAAAAGTCAAATAAAAATCACGACGTTTCGGAGCCAACACAAGCTTCCGTCTTCACAAGCTTCCGTCTTTTGCCTCCGAAACGTCGTGATTTTTATTTTACTTTTATTAATTGTAATTTTTACCTACGTGACTTTACCGAAAAAAAACCTAAGAGTATGAATCCTTGCAGTCACGAAAGCTTCAAATCTACGACTGGAGGGACCCAGGCACTGGGATACAAAGGAGAGGGGCAGGGGGAACTGGACATGGGTGGGTGGGGACATTTAATTCCATGCACCACGGCCTGCGATTGGAAGCGCCCAGCTGGCTGACCTCGTCATGGTTGAATTTGCCCAAGTGAGACAGACACACATCGGCATCTCTGCTCACAGGAGGTACAGGACTGCTGCTGCTGCTGCTAGTGAGCGCCTTGGGTGGAAAAACCCCTATTTTTCCAGCGGCAGGCATCGGGTTTTTTCTTTAATACAATTAAACCCGATTTCGGGGAATTATAACCTGGTATAATGAATACGAAACTCTGATCCAAGGCTTAGGCTGCTTCCTCGTCGGTGCTGCTATCGTACTCGGGGCCGTCGGGCACGGGGTAGTCGTAGAATGTGGGCAGGTTGGTCTTGATGAACACGAGCTTCTTCTCCACAATGGTGGGTGCCAGTGAGTTCCTTAGCTTGGAATGGATGAAGCCCATCGTTGAGAGGTTGGCGAGTGCGGTTCTGCAATTAGAACCAATTAAACCGGATTTCTCCCAATCTCAGATGATCGGGTTTAATATAAAAAGACAATTAAACCCGATTGTAAAAAACCCGACTGTGCCACCCTTGGTGAGAGTAGCTGGGGTGGGAGGGACGCTTGGACTCTTTGGCTGGTCACTCACAGTACCGGGGACCCCGTGCCAACCACGCTTTCAGCCATCCGATGTCCGCACCCCCGCGATTACTAATTCACGTGTTTGCTCACAGTGAACTCTATACCCTTGGCAACAATGAACATCGCTGCCGTCTCGGTACCCGCACTGTACAGGAGCAGCAGCACGAATAAAACGCACAGCGGTGCCCAGCGAGCATCACGGCTCCGCGTGTTTATTCTCGTCTCGGTCACACGGGCGCGTGTCTCCCCACTCGCAGCTGCTCACCACAGCGACATGGCTCCAAGCCCAGGCAGCCCCCCCCCCCCCTAGGGAGCCAATGTCGGCCAGGCGAGAGAGAGGGGGGGCCTTTCAAACACCCACTGTTGTGAACACCGCGTAACCAGCAGTGTTGATCAGCACGGCGTGGCACCACTCGCCACCAGCGAACAGAAGTGACACAAACAAATAAGCAGATGATACGCCACCTTCACGTGTCTGTCCCTCCACATGGCAAATAAAAGGTGATTTTTTAAAAATCCTTTATATTAAGTTCACTTGCGCGCTTGCTTGCTTGCTTACGACCGTGCAAATCTTTCGGTCGTTTTTTAACCCACTTCCCGTGATCCAATCGAGCTGACATTTTCCACACAGACTCGTTGTGCGTGACAATTAATGTTCGTGAAATTTTTTTTCCAAAATTTTACACTTTTTAGGACAAAAATATTATATTTAATTACCAATTGCTTAATGCTGGCATGCAATCATCTGACCCATAGGTGGCAGCCATCTCAAGCCAGAGGACGAGAGGACTCTCGCCGCCACGCATATAAAGGATTTATAGTGAAAAACTTTGTTTTTACGGGTTAATTTTTCTTGTCGTTCGTCTCGATATGTTATTGAGCGCTACGGCTCGATGCGTGAGTGAACGGCAATCGCCAGGAGCGAGGACGACAACGACGATTTCGACTGCCGCTCGCCAAAGAGTAACGCGCTGCAAGTAGAAATTGACAAGCCTGAATTTAGACGCAGACTCGGATCGTCGGATGACGCTATCGGAGACTGCATTGCATCCAACGAGACCAAAAAATGGTGATTGTCCCTATTCTCTATGTAAATAAAAATGTTTTACCGAGTTCACAAACTGGCTTACCTGATCATATTTGTGGGGGGAGGGAGGCGGAGGGAAGGGAAATTGCTCAACCTCTTAAACAACGTTTAATAAGTAAGTCTTTGACTAAAAGTTTTGATTGCTTTAGTTGACTAGACTAAGAGAATGACTCAATGAAATCCACAGACTCAGACTTGACAAATTCCACAGGTTGCCATCGACCAGACTAAGACTGCCCCAATCACAATAAAACGTTGTGTCAATCGTGATGTCTATTCGTGCTTGCCTCTCAAGGCACTACACACAACCAGCTACCATCCTCCCCACCACACCACACCCACC
>CM025631.2:6637279-6649834 GCA_014621495.2 Entosphenus tridentatus | reverse complement strand
CTACCATCCTCCCCACCACACCACACCCACCCAGCTACCATCCCCCCCACCACACCATACCACTCAACTACCATCACCCCCACTCAACTACCATCCTCCCCACCACACCACACCCACCCAGCTACCATCCCCCCCACCACACCACACCCCCCCAGCTCCCACCCCCCCCCCCCCACACCACTCACCCAGCTACCATCTCTTCTTTTTGAGGGCCTGAAACTGCTCCAAACCGCTCATGTCCGCTCCGACAAAGGGCCATCGCACGCAAAACGTCAGCCAGCTACATTTTTGGAGTTCGCCTGCTCCCCCACCCCCTTCCCCCCATTCGTCTCGATCCAGATTGTCCGTTTAGAGATGTGAATTACAACAGTGTAACAAGCACGCTTCCTCAATTGGGCGAGGGCAAACTGTTTGATACTTTCACCCAGCGATCTGCCATGCGGACGTCTGGAGCATTCTGCGACGCCGTCGTCGCTGTGAATAGCGCGTTTCCGTCGCGTGCTGCCTCGCCGTTGCCGTTAGGGCTCGGTGACCGCTCATCATGCCGGCGGTGAACGGTGGAACAAGAAAAAAAGAAGTGGCTTTTTTTTGTGTGTGTGTGTGTCCGCGAACAAAGCACTCGAAATTTTTCACTTGAATGTTTTTTTTTTTGGGGGGGGGGGGGTTGGGGTGGTTTATCAGTCGGAATAAATGCAGCGGCCGGTGTGCAAACACCCGACGGAGGCCGTTGGGTTCTCAGGCCGAGCGAGGCGAGCGGCTCCCCCGCCAGCGCTTTGGCGCTACGTCGTGCGTGCCGGACGTTTCGTTCCGCGCGCCCGTGTCCCGTTGTGTCGCGTGCGCATGCGGCAGCTCCGGGGTGCACCCCCTCCCCCCAAACCCCCTCTAACCCCTCTCGTGCCAACGTATGTTTGTGCTGCCACCGCCGTTATCCGCCGCGTTGTCTCGGGCGATGACGCACTCCGAGCCCGGCCGCAAGCGCGTCACTGACGCACGCGACGGCTCTCTCCGAAGCGGCGCTGGAATCCGTCGCTCCCGGCACAAAGAAGAGGGCTGTTGTACCGGAGGCCCGCGAAGGCTCCGACCTGGCACGGCGCTCGCGCGATGTCCCTGCGAGAATTCGCGCCGCCCGCTCGCTTGCCACGTTGGCATTGCGAATCGGTTAGCGCTTCGTCATTTCGGTCATCGTCCTCTCCACCCCACCCCACCCCAACTGCACCCCATGAACTAGGACGGATTTGGCAGCGTAGGGGGAATATCGACGTTGAAGGTGGTATTGTCGCTGGTCTTCGGCGGAGTTACACAATCGCAATGGGGCACTCGGCTCGGTTACAACAGCTGTCGCCCCGTGGCCGAGCCACGATTGCTTGCTACTTTCAGTCATCCACTGCAGCTTTCTTTGCTCCTGTCACCCTGCACGACAGCTCACGGTAGAACTCTCCGCAGCGTGCCTCGCACCCTCCTCCTGTCTGCAGCAAGGACCAGGACCACCACTGTCAGGGCGTTGTTTTACCGCGGCAGCCCCCTCGGTCTGGACCACGGCCATCGACATCTCACGGCACGTTCGCCGCAGCAGCGTTAAATGCACGCGGACTTTTAAGCGAAACTAAAAGGCCCTTGCCTCTATCTTTAAAGGCCCCACCTGTGTCTCCTGGCCTGTCTTTTGGGCAACACTAAGGTGGACTCCACACCTCAATCGTCGCGGTCATTTACGTCCGTCAAATATTGTGTGTGTTGTAAATTGCATGAATATTACTATTGTTACGAATAATAACTGCACTTTAGACGTGGTTCTGAGTTGTCATCATGCTCAGCTTTCGAGTACGGATGCGGTTGCTGTGTCTTCCCTGGTGGTCTCCCTGGAGGTCTTCTCAAGCCAAACTCTACCAACTGTGCTAACCGCTGACTGGCACGGTTGGCTTTGCGAATTAAGTTCAGCATACATGCAAAGGGCCCTGAATGGCTCAAAGACAACATCGTTTTGTTTTAGTATTTTGAACCGTGTTTGTCTGGCACACTTACAATCGCGATTGATATGATTACCCTCGCTGACCCAGGAGAGCCGCGCTGAGCCACGTGACTCTTTTTCAAGAGAATCCTGCCAAGTTTTCGCAGTCGGGGTCGGGGGGGGGGGGGCGCGATGATTCTAGCCATGCGTCAAATTTCAAATTGAGTTATTTGTGGGCAATTATCAAATCTGGCTAAATTTGAGCTTTTGCGCCGGCCCACGATGGCCAACTCTTGTGAATGACGTCACCGTGATCTTTAATGTCCATATTGAAGCAGACAGCACGCGGTATTATTACTATGGTCGATACGCTACCGGAGTATTGACCAGGGCGGCCGCTGGATTCGAACCATGAACCTTTGTAACAAGAGGCGAATGTGCTAGTGCTGGGCCGTGTCGTGGTCCTAATAATAATAATAATAAGCATTTTATAAATATTTTTAAAAACATGTTTGCGAGATAATGTGTGTTAAAATGGTGCAAGTTTAAGTTCAATGTCCCTGCCAGCCCTCATGCGATTTAACTCATTAATTAACTCGAGGTCGTGCACGAGTGATAGCTGATTGCACAATTGAAAAAACACCTTTGCTATTGCAGGCCGGCTATGACCTTAAAACTGCGCAAGTTTGGGTTTTCCCTCGATAAAGTGCACACGGGTGTGAATAACTTGTATTTATTCTGCATTATCGTCTCTCCCCTGTGTTGCACCATCTCCCCGCTCTTTATTACAATAAACTTTAGTGCCGTGAGCCGATCAGAACGCTCGCGGTGGAGCGGAGCAACTGCCCCACGACTGTTGTTGCATTAAGGAGCCCTTATTAGGTTTGATTTATAGCTCCAGGGATTTTACAAGGCTAATCCTCTTTGCCGGTGAGGGGGCGCATGATGGTGCCCTCCGTGCGTGGCACCATGCACCGGGCATGGGACGTGTCGGAGGCAGCTGTTCCTGCGCCCCCCCCCCCCCCCCATGCTTCCACTGGTATGGTGCATTCTGGAAAGTCATCCCGTGGTTGGCCCGGACTCTGGTGTGGTTGATAGATTTGGGGCCACCGCCTGTCCCGTTTCTCTCCCCCTCTTTGTAGCCCAGCGCCTGGGCACCTCGCACCCATGGGGCGGGCCTCGGTGCGGTTCCACCACTGGACGTGGTCCCGCATGCAGCCCCGCCGTTTCTCTCGGGGTCACGAGATTCGTGAAACTAGGGCACGCAAAACTCTAAAGATGCATGAGAAAATATGAAGAAGAAAAAAAATATTTAAATGATAAGCGAGGAATTTGCTCAATTACACCACCTAAAAGTAGGGCATCTTACGAAGAGATCTTCAAGCTCCCGGAGTCACCGGCCATCAGATTGCGCGGCCGCAGAACAGGCCCAAACGAGCGAACCTGCAGCGGTGTCAGCTATGAATAGAATTAGCGGAGGGGCTTGGCCGTCACACTCCGATTAATGCAGTAAAAATAAGGGCTTGTTTTGTTGAAAGTGAGCAGACCCGATGTTGCTTGGCGTGCGAACCTCCTCGGCGGCCAGGGGCTTGCCGTGCGGCGGCGCAAGGTGCGTTAAGGGCTTGTTTGTTTATATTTTATCTCAGCTTACAACTCGGGGACGACGGACGCTCAACAAGATGTCACTCCGACATTTCTGTGTTGGATAACGGCTCGCCCAGTAAACGTGCGACGTTGTTCGAATCTTCTTGGTTCTTTCGGTAAAGTCACGTAGAATGGAAATAATTAAAAAAAACATAATAAAATAATTCTCACGACGTTTCGGCCACAACGCAAGCAACCGTCTTCAGCGTCAGACGCTGTCTCCCCGACAGACCTGGTCTTCACCTGAGGGGAGACGCTGTCTCCCCGACAGACCTGGTCTTCACCTGAGGACGGCTGCTTGCGTTGTGGCCGAAACGTCGTGAGAATTATTTTATTATGTTTTATTTTTATTATTTTATTATTTCCATTCTACGTGACTTTACCGAAAGAACCAAGAAGATGAATCCCTGCAGTCACGAAAGCATTAAATCGAAAGTTGTTCGAATCGTTGGTCCAACGTTCCATGTTTATTGCCTAAGTGTTGTGTTACCTTTTAAACAATAAACATTGATAATTATTATTAATTTATAACCAATCCCAGTTCAAATTGAAGCCACTCTGTGACGGAGATGCAACAGGTGTCGTCAAACGCTTCGGTTGGCCAGTGTCAGCATTCGATATTGGATTGTGAAAGTCTCGGGATGAAACATTTCCATCGAGCGGCCCACGGTCACTGCCATTTTCCCCCCCTGCACAAACATCGCAGCGATCGGAGTAGGAGCCGTTCCATGAAGGTGGCGGCACACGCATTTTGTAGCTTTGAGAAGTGCCGTGAGTAACGGCGTGCCGTCGTTATACCGGCACATTCCCACCGCCGGTGACGTTATAAAATAAATTACAGCGGTCATTCTTGTTTTGTCTTCAATTTTTGTTTAACGAAGAGTCGGGTTCCTTGGCTCGAGATCCCACTCCAAGCTCTTCACCCAAGCAGCAGCCCCCTCCGTGGATCGGACTCTTGAACCTCAACTCGGGGTGGTGAGATGAGGTGATGTCTCTTCGTCTTCCTCAACGGTTGCTTGCTTTATCTGAATTATTTTTAGGTGACACCATCGCTGGATGGTGACTTTTTTTTAACGATGTACACGGGACAGGGCAGATTGGTGTAGATCTGACATTGGCGGACTCGCATGGATGTTATTGATCGCAAATTGTGAATGGTTGCGGCAGCGTGGGTAGCAGCAGAGTGTTATAATTATCTGTACGCTGCGAGCAACGACCCAATTATAATCGTAAATGGACACCATCTGACGTGAGGCCTCCTTAAGGGTGGGGGTATCCGAACACCGATAATTTAGAATTAGTATTGCACACGAACGCATAGTGCATGGCTGCGGAGCATTCTGGGTAAGAGCATTCACAAGCAGAATTTCGATCTGCGTCTCAACACGTATACATGTAAATATTACTTTAGTCCATCGGCCGACTGATTCTCCACACCAATATTATCCAGCCGCCTTTATTTCAGCAAGCAACAAACTCTGGGCCGATTTCGACCTCGCGCCTCTCGTCAGCAGAGTCAGGCTCGTCAAACAAACGCCGTTCCGGGCTGTCGGCTGTTATTGGCAAGAGCACTCCGCCTAAACCTTATCGGAGCCCCCTCTCTTCCGCTGGTCGATCCTGCGTCGCCGAGAAGCAGGATCACGGCGGCACCAGCTGGGCCTTTAAACCGATCCACGCGCGCACCTCCCAGTCACGTGGACGCTATTCGGGCTGACCCCGCGTCAAGTTCTCACGCGTCCTTTCTCACCGCGTCTCTGGGCAAAGGCCAAACGTTATTGGCCTCGCGTTGTTTCCCACTGCGATGCCAGTAACAAAAAAAGCGCATTTATGTCATTCATCCTCGCTTAAAGCTTTGTCCTCAGCATTCTTCGGTGAGGTGGAGCTGGCTTTCGGTTCTGAAAGCGCCTTGAGTCTCCCTCCCCGTGCGTCTCCGTGTGCATCTATCCCCCGGGCTCGCTCTGTGTGTGTGTGTGTGCCCGGGCTCGGGCTACAGGGTCACACGATTAATAATACCACCGCGCTCGGTAATGAAATACCCCGAAATAAATCAACGCGCAGTGAGATCCGTCGCTATTCCTTAGGGGAGGGAACGTGGTTACATTTTCGGGTGCGTATTATTATTATTCCCCCCCCCCCCCCCCCCGTTGTGAAAAAATTAAGCCGGTTCATTTTCTTGCGGAATATTTTCAATAAATAATTGTGGAATGGGTCGAGTGAGGAGGGGTGGGGGTTAGATGGAGGGGGGGGGGGGGATCCAGACCTTGCGTCAGGTGGGGAGGGAGAGGGGGGCTGTGATGAGTGCATGACCGGCATTTCTGTGGGAGGAAATGTTTGTTGCATTTGTCACCAATCTGGCGGCTTCAGCATAAGGGTGTTTTCATAACTCGTCCTCTGACAAACCTATTTTGGATTTCTTTTGAAGAATACCGAGTAGCACAATAGCCGATAGGTCACCACCGGTTCAAATAAATCTCCCTATCTCTCGCCAATTCAACCAGGGAGAGCAAGATTGTTTTTTCTCTTTCTCTCGTTTAACACCTTTCAGCTGTAGATAGCCACTGGAGGTCCCGTGGTTCTGTGTTTGAGCAACGATTTCAGCGATAAGTACCACAGCGGTGTGAGCAGGAGTAGGAATGTATCTCGCGCGGCCGCCGTGCCTATGGCATGTTTAATTTTTAATGTTTGCTCACTGTGAGCGCGACAACCTGCGAGACAAACCTGTGACCGCGTGGCCACCAGTTCGTGCTGTTTCAGCTGTTGCGGGTTTTACCCAACCGCAACGATGGGGTCGGTGGATAATATTAATCACGTTGATTAATGATGATTCAGTACGCTCGGTATCGCCGCTGTTATTCGTAGCATGCAGGGCTACAGCGCAAGGGCTACCATCGCGTAGGCGGGAAGGCGCTGCTGTGTTTCGCAAGCACGGTCCCCAGTAGTTCCGTGGCATGGGGCGACATTTGCTGCTGAGCGTCATTTCCAATCGAGTGGTTTGCAGGTATTTTTTTTGAAATGTGCCAAATTTTGACCGTGGCGTCGGCACGCATAATGGCCTGCTCCTTTCGAATTACGTCACGGGATCTTTAACGTCCACTGCTACGAAGCAGACACTTTCACGGTTAATACAGCTACAGTATTATCCAGGGCGGCCTGCCGTATTGGAACCGTGAACCTCTGCAGCAGCAAGCGGCGAACGCGCTACCGCTGGGCCATTTCACCGCTCGAGGATGTAAGGGCAGCAGCAACAGCAGCAATAGCAGCAGCAGCAGCAGCACCAACAGTAACAGCAGCAACAGCAGCGGAAAAGTTTTGCATAAAGCACGGGTGAAGGACAGCACCGGAAGCCGATTTCCTTCTTTCAGGATAGGCGCACGTAGAGGAACACTTTCCCAAGCCACCTCGCCGTGTCCCCCCTGACGTGGTCCCCCATGTGAATGCGCACGCACCTGCCTCGGGCGTGACGCAGCGCTCCCGCTGTGCCACGCCAGGGATCGGGCAATGATGCCACAGAGGGGCAGCAGAAGCTCCGGCAAGCAGCAGCAGCAGCAGCATCATCATCCACCGCCACCGCCAGGAGCTCGCGCTCACGGGGCAAGGCTGGCAGCTCGCAGCAGGTGGGGGGGGGGGTTGTGTTGATTTTGCTGACGAACATAAGTCATGGGAATATTCACGAGCGGAGTGGTGAGTTTTTTTGTTGTAATCTTTATCGACGATGACTCTTGAGTTATGATGGAAATGATGAAATGACGATGACCGCGACCGACGCACCGAAAGCGTGACTAACCACAACGAGACAAAACGATTGCGATTTATTGGTGATGCGGAATTAAGATAATGTTAGCAATGGTATTACAGAGAGTAGTTCACTGAGAGATACCACACATTTGGATTGTCCACTAAGATTTAATCAGTTCACTGGTTGGCTGACCTAACCGATATTGCGGTGGGAAATTTCCACTGCCCCACACAGCAAAGTTTAACATCTAAGAGTGTTCTAAATCTTTAGTCTCCTGGACGTGAAGAATCAATCAAACGGGAACCAGAACGATTAAAGGGAAGACTGATACTTCATTAAAATTCCACAAGTTGTCATCGATTAGAATACACCACGATGGCTAAAATAACAAAAAATACTGCTGACTAAATCTTGGGGTCAGAAGGTAGACGGAGAGAAAGACGCATGCCTGGCTGGCCGACGGTAGCGATGATCTTTCCGCCTCGTTGCAGATTCGACACCGGAGCCGGGTTCAATCGGGCCCGACCCGGAGGCCCGACTGGGGGCTCGTCTCGTCGGGACTACAAACAATGGGGGGCCTGGCAGGAAACGACATCGCACGTGAGCGATGCCAGCATGCGGGGGGGGGGGCCCCAAAGAATGCGGCCGTGTCGTGTCGAGCGGCAGGATAAATATCCCGCTATCGTCGTCGGTATCAACTCGCGGGCTTTGAATTGTGCCGGCGGAGCCCCCATCACGAACGCCCACGCCTGCTGGGCCACACACCCCCTGGCCGACGACCAATGGATGGGCCCCTCTCTTGTCTCGGCACGACGAGGGCCGGTCAGCTCTGAACAACAGCTGGTCCTGGGTCGGGTGCCTGCAACCAAACCTGGGCTGTGTGGCATTTCTGTTATTTCATTATTTGCTCGAGAATTGCCGGGCCCTTCCTTATCTGGTGCTGTTATTTTCCAAAGGGCCTCATTGTAAATACTATGCAGCTCAACTGCAGGCAATTGCCCTCTCACCCCCCACACACACCCCCTAAAGATGTTTCAATGAGATTGCTATACACACACTGTACGTATTTACCTAGATAACCGTGCAGGCAGTATGCGCGCGTGTGTGTGTGTGTGTTATCATCATCGCTGTATGCTGATACAGGCTCGTGCAATGAACCGGCATTGCTTCTGCAATTTGTTTATTTTGTTTCTGTCTCAAGACAGAAGACGTTAATTTCGTTTCGTTTAAGCAGGTGAAGAACTCGGGAGACCAACCACGATCAGTCGTCAATTGCAAGAGTGAACCGGGGGCATCGCTCCGCAGGGAAGGGTTTACGACCGCTGCATATAATCCCTGATTTTAAGTGATTTGTCATTTGAACTCTGACACCAGCACGCAACGGCGAATGACGGCAGGGAAGCAAACGGCACGCGGGATTATGACGATTAATAACGTACCGCAACAACAATAATAATCATTTGACCTTATCTCCTTGAGGACGGCTGCTTGCGTTGTGGCGGAAACGTCGTGAGAATTATTTTATTATGTTTTCTTTTTTATTATTTTATGATTTCCCTTCTACGTGACTTTACCGAAAGAACCAAGAAGATGAATCCCTGCAGTCACGAAAGCTTTAAATCGACATTTGACCTTACTTCGCTGCGCTGTTGAGCACGGGCCTCGTGAAGGCAGCGTGAGAGTAGACGTTTGGAGCATGGAAGTTGTAATGCGTTTTTTTTTCTTCTGGAAGATTTGCTGGTTTATCCCCGATGTTTCTGTTGCGCGTCGTCGCTTTAAGATGTTCTCTGTTCATATTTTGTTTGTTGCGGTTGCACCCGACTCAAGAGCCGCATGGCTCACAAGGCTATACCTAATAAATGAAATTTAAAACTTGAAGTACGTTACAACGACTACCACCTGAAGTAGTTGCCAGCACTGTCATCGTGCTCACAACTCAGCCCACCGTAGCAGCGTATGGCGCTTGTGTTCTTTGCACGGTGGTATGTCGCCCAATCGAGCACTTTCCAGGCTCAAGCCTGCTCAGCCACTCCCAGATCTGACGATGGTCTTGAGCATTTCCCGCGTGCTTTAGTCAACAGGCGGTGGTGGGGTAAAGTGTGAGTAAACTAAGCCGCATTCATATCACTTGGCCAGTGGTGACATGCTTTTGTTAGAAAGGAAATGTCCACCTGCAGTCTTGGAAGCATCGGTACTGGGAAGACGAAGGCTGGCTATGACGTCCCATCATTTGCTCTGATTGCCTTAATAGGTGCTTGCTAATAAAACACTTGTGCCCGTGCTCTGTAAAGACTAAACCGTTGGACCGTACCCGTCACTGTTGGGAGCACTGTGAAAGTGTCAACGACGACATTCACCGCTCATCCATAGTGACGTAACCATAGTGCTCGTGCCGGGCGAGGTACAGTGTGGAAGGCAAGAAGTCATGGGACAGACCCAGGTGTTATGGGTTAACTCTGTGATGACTGACAGATGCTCCACCTGTTCCCGTCTCGTTTGTACCACTCCACTGCTCCCAAAATTCAGAGTCTACGTTACTGAATAATAATAACAATGCTTCTAATCTTCCCTGGAAATCATCACTGAGTCTCAAGACATGTTTTTCAGAAGGGTCCTGCTAAATTGGGATATGTGACAAATTGGAATTGTAAACGTCGTGGTTTGTTTTATTTTATTTCTAACTACATGACTTTACCGAAAGAACCAAAGGGCATGGATTCCTGCAGTCACGAAAGCTTAAAATCAAGATCTAATTGTGGGTGTTTTGCTTCGTGTGCAAGGAAACGAGCGAACCTGGAGAAAACCCTGCCACCTCGCAGCCCCACACCTACAACACCTGGCAAGCCCTGGAGGTGGTCATCCATCCAAGTACTCGCTTGGGTCAATCTCTGCACAGCTTCTGAGATTGGACGTCAGGCTCATTTAATGTGCCAGTGCCTGCGAGTGTGGCACAAGTGCTGTCACGTGGCAAGTGCTGTTGGCAAGCATTTACGAAGGCCGGAACGGTGTACGAGGGGCTGGTGTGGCCAGCAATATTCGCCGGCCGGCCAGGCGGGCGGCGTTGTCTCCCCAAGTGCTGATATTTACACACCGCACCAGGTACTCATTTGAGGTTGAGTCAACGTAACGGAGTCCCGATTTCAGTTGATATGTTCGCCACCGATGGCTGTGCGCGGCCAGTGAGCTCCGGTTCACTGGGTTCGGAGTGCAAGTGCGTTAACCTAAAACTATTTTTGTTTTAGCAGGTGTATGGCCCACTGAGCTATATAGCTCTTTTTTAGAAGCGACCTGGCGACAAATGATAGCTCAACGAAGTGGCTTATCGTCACGTGAAAATTTATAGCAGCCAATTACTATGAACGTATGTTGAGCAGTTGTCCAGTAAACATCTGCTTTGGCACCAGACTCTGGGTTGAGAGGCACTGTTGTTATTGCTGCTGGTATAATAATTCCACTTAACTTATTTATCCTGGACAGCCACACTGAGTCATATGAATCTTTTTCAGGAGGGTCCTGCAGCATTGGGGTTTAATTTTAAGATGTTTTTAGCCAATTAATAACGACTGGGCAATACTCCATCCCCGTACAGATGGAGACAGATGGCGATTAGTCATCTTGCTGTGCCGCCTTCTCCTGGTGAGCCAGGGTATGGCACCCCCACGACGCCCACAGGAAGGGAGTTTCACGACGTTTGTGTGGCCCATGAACCTTTGCTGCCTCCACAGTGGTGGATTATAATTATAGACCACGTGCTGTCGCTGCTGCTGCTATGAGATCTTGACTGAACGTTACCACGATACTATGGAACATCATACGCTATGGGCCCCACAATCATCGCGTCGTCCGTTCTGCAAAAAATATCATCATACCGTCATTGTCGTCGTTCATGTAATGTTTGTAAACGGCGCACATTCTGACAATATAAATAACAAAAGTAAATTATTGGAAGTTTTAATTCATTGAATAGGTATTTCGCGTTAGCTTAGTACTTTGCAAACTTTATCAAAGTAATGTCGTAAACAACGATATTTAGTAATTGCATTGATTACTAAATAATTTTGTCCATAAACAAAAGCATGTGCGTTTGTCAACCGGAGTGCTGCGCTGATCAGAATATTTCTGCCAGGCTCGTGTAGAGTGAACTTGAGCTGAACGACATTCACATCATCTTCATGCCTGCTGGGAATAAGGCAACAGTGCAAATATACGACGCGATTTTTTTCATTGTGAAATACAACCGCATTGTGCGAAACAGATCTCGCGATAATCGTCGCATCGCGTAAAAGATATCGTCGCGGCAACCGTGCCGAGCAGATGCCAACACGATGCTCGGGCCGGGAGAAGCGACGATGCAAATTAGTCGCAGGTGCATCACTTGGCCACACGCTGTGCCAGCTGTAACCACAGCGTTCACCTTCTTTCAAACTCCGAGCCCCCCCCCCCCCCCTGGGGGAACAGGGGCCCCCCTCTCCCTGCTCTCCCCACTCTCCCCGCTCTCCCCGCCACTCTTGCCGCCAGGTTCCATCTTTCCGCCATGAACCCAGTGACACCGTCTCGTTGTGTTCGTCGTAAAAAAACGTGCGGTCACAAAAAACGTGGCCGTCACCTACTGCGCCCGCGACCTTGAATGGGGCCAAGCCCTGTCATCTTGAGGACAATTAAGGGCTCGGGAATAAAATGCGCATGCACCACAGCGCCGCACTAAGGAACGCACGCTCCTGCTGAAACCCTTGACCTTTGTGAAAACAAGCGCCGTGCAGCCGAGGCTGTTGTGACAGTAGGTGTGCGCCCACGAATGCGGGCGCTTTGGGCGGCGTGCGATCCGTCGTCGTTGCACGGTGGGTGATGTCGTCACCGCCGTCTACATGCTGGTTCTGAGGTCGCTCACTCGACAGGAACATTTCGATTTAAAGCTTTCGTGACTGCAGGGATTCATCTTCTTGGTTCTTTCGGTAAAGTCACGTAGAAGGGAAATAATAAAATAATAAAAATAAAACATAATAAAATGCAATTCTCACGACGTTTCGGCCACAACGCAAGCAGCCGTCCTCAGGTCTGTCGAGGAGACAGAGTCTGTTCTCCACCTGAGGACGGCTGCTTGCGTTGTGGCCGAATCGTCGTGAGAATTATTTCATTACGTTTTATTTTTAGCATTACATCTCTTTACATCTTAAAAACGATTCCATGCGAGCCAACCTTTGACTTAGCACAGACGGGCCACTTTAGTAAT
>CM025631.2:6593233-6634279 GCA_014621495.2 Entosphenus tridentatus | reverse complement strand
AATAGTTTAAAGCGATTTGAAGCATGTTTTATTTTCAAAATGGAAATATGGTTTGGGGGGGGGGCAGAGCTTTGTGACGTCATACTTGAGGGGGGGGTCTGACTTTTTGTGACGCCGTGTGACGAGGGGGTTGTCAAAAATCGTCCAAAATCTCGTGACGTCATTTATGGACGGCCCCTTTCCTATATTTTGCACTCCTATCGTGTTTTTGTACTTTTGTTGTTGTAACGTTGCTGACCCGCCCCTACTGGGCATCTGTGAAAAGTGCTTTGTAGCTCATCCGATTCCTCCAGTGTAAATACTCTTAATAAAAAACAAACTGTAGTGACGTCATCGAATTCGCGCAAAATCCTTCTGTTGCGCGATGACGCCTCGCAAAAATCGTTGAGGTTGTACATTACGTCACAGCGCGGTTGTACAATGACGTCACTGCGCGGTTTTACGATGACGACATTGCGCGATGACGGAAGCTTGTTAACGGTTTGGGGCTGCTCGGCCAATCACGACGCGAGGTTGTCGCGGTGACGTCACGCGGCATTGGCGGAAACCTGCAGGGGGCGGACACGTGAGCGACGGAGCGAGGTGTGTTGGTGTTTGTTGTTATTGTTGTTTGTTGTTATTGTTGTTTATTGTTCGCCCGGTGTTTAGTCGTTTCACTGAATGTGTTAACGGGTCGCTGGTAGACCCGGAGCAATAGTTTAAAGCGGCGACGAGTTAGTAAGCCACGGCCATCAACAGAGAGAGATGTGTCACTGGATGTGGTGTGCCGGGTGAGTTCAAGTGTTTATTGCTCAGCGGGTTTCGCGGCTGCTTGACGGATTTGCCCGCACTCGGCGCTTGCAAGCTCGTGCGTGCTTGTGGTTTGTGCGTGTTTATATTTCACTGAACAACTCGGTCGGTGTGGCTTTTTTTGGTTCCCTCCCAAATGTTTCGCTCCGGATGATCGCTGCAAAGTATGATCTGTGTTTTGATTTAGTGTGCTGATCTTTAAAGGTGCATTGCACATTTTTTGATTCTGCGACTGATGCTCCTCCTGCTGTTGTGGAGTGATTCATGCAGCCAGCTATGGCTACAGGGTTTGGTGGCACATGTTTGTGTCGTTTATTGTGAAATATCGGTCACAGTTCCTATGGTCACTGTTACATTGCTTTCATGGCTTTATTTTGGTGATTTCGAAAAGTTGTTTTGGCCATGTTTGTTGTAGTACGGAGTTAGACTGATGGCTTTAATCTAAGTTGTCTTGTGGCTGTTGTTGTTGTTTGACTTGCATCCCACTGGGATTTTTGCACACAGCGTTGGTGTACGGTGCTTTTTGTGGAAGACTTTGCAGTTTTTTTCCTGAATTTTTCTGTTTGCGCAGTCACTTTAAGATGTTTCTTGTTCATGTTTTTGTTTTTTGTTTGTTGCGGTTGCACCCGATTCAAGAGCCGAATGGCTCACAGGGCTCTACCAAATACATGAAACTGAAACGGTGGAGTTGCGAGCCAACTTGCTGCACAGTCAGCCGCGATGAGAGTGGGGTTTGGATCAACTCCTCTGTATCCACACACATCACATCGAGCTGCGCTAACACGCGTGTTTGTACGGGGAACAAGGAGATATAATGCACGAGTGGGGGCCCCGATACAGTTTATTGATTTTATCAACAAATCCCCCGTTTCGATTTAAAGCTTTCGTGACTGCAGGGATTCATATTCTTGGTTCTTTCGGTAAAGTCACGTAGAAGGGAAATAATAAAAATAAAACAATAAAAAGTAGTTAACACCTGATGATGATTGCTTGTGTTGCAATCGAAACGTCGTGAGAATTTCATTGTTTTATTTTTATTATTTTATTATTTCCCTTCTACGTGACTTTACCGATAGAACCAAGAATATAAAAACCTTCGTTATTTTTCCGTAGAGTCCTTTTTTGTACGTCGACGTTGCTTTGCACTTCGCTGAGTTGAGCTTCATGAATGCGATTTGCTGTTTCATTAAAAAAAAAGTTTCCCGAGAGAAAAAAATCCACTCTATATGGGACACAGTTGATGTGTGCCCACGTTATTTCTTGGTCACCTCAGACCAAGGCCGTAGCCATGGAGTCAACATTAGGGGGGACTAAATCTTCCAGGAGATCTGGGGGTCCCCCCCTCCAGAAACAAATCTAAATTTGAAAACGAATTTCCTGCCTAAAATATAAAAATAATTCACTAACACATAGGATGGACTTTTTATTTATTTTTAACAATAATGTCTAATAGTGTATTGTATTACATTGAATCTAGATTTTTCTTTTTTACCTTTTCTTGTTCCATTGTATGCAATGGCAGAGATTAGTGATTAATAAAGTACAACCATTACCACAACCATACAAACAGAAATCTATTTTATAGCAATATATTGGGGGGGACATTTTGAGCATATTTGAATTTTGGGGGGGACACATCCCCTTGCCTCAGACAGTCATTTCAACTCGTAACGCGCTGCCGCTCTCGAATAGAGAGAGAGAACGACTCTGAAGCACTCAAAGTAATCCCAGACAAGCGTGAAGAAGGCGGTAGCCACGCAACGAGCCGGTGCCAATTTCTCCCCAAGCTTTACGGTCCTCTATGCTGTACTACGAAGGTGTTATCAAACAATGTATTTGTACGTGCGAGGAAACCGGAGCACCCGGAGAAAACCGAAGCGTGTGGAGCGGGGCAATGCGTCATATGGAGTTAGCATGCGATG
Source organism: Entosphenus tridentatus (assembly GCA_014621495.2). Lineage (NCBI taxonomy): Eukaryota > Metazoa > Chordata > Hyperoartia > Petromyzontiformes > Petromyzontidae > Entosphenus > Entosphenus tridentatus. The sequence goes on along the minus strand of CM025631.2, from coordinate 6,631,568 downwards.
TGACGCTAAGTTCTGTCCACTCTTGTCTGGTTATTACACCAGAGATCTTGAGTTCCCATCCATGTATCTCGAGTTTGGAGCAGTTACATGACTGAGTGGTCGCAGAGGTTCGCAGTTCCACAGCTGCCCTGGTTAATCCTGCGTATGTATTAACTGTAAATACTGCTTCACAGTGGACGTTAGAGATTCCATGACATTTGAAAATGAGTAGGCCACGTGAGCTGGTGCCATGGTCAAAATGTGCCAAATTCCCTGCAAATATTCATCTGGAGAACACATTGAAAAACTGCTGCAGACTGCCTGTGAAAGATAGTGTCTTCGTGATAACCTTGCACTATAGGAATGGCACGAGCAACGCATCTGCGAATAATTTCATTTGGCCTTCGTGTGCAACCGAACTCCACGTCTCTCCATTACAGCGGGTATATCGACAATCGCTTCCGTGTAACACTGAACTCCATTCGTGCCTCCTCGTCATAACCAGGGATCCCGCGGTCACCGCTATGCTATTACTCTAGGCCACATCTGCAGTGCTCCGTGAGGCGCCATGGAGCTGCCGTTGCATTGCTCGCGGCTGCTGCGGGACCTCAACGCACAGCGCGAGAGCGGCCTCTTCTGCGACTGCCAGGTGCTGGTGAGGGGGCAGCGCTTCTCCGCGCACAGGTGAAACAGCAGTGCCAGTGACCAAACGAGAATTTACGAGTTACGATCGGCAAGGCGATCGTGGTCGAATAACTCTGGTGACCGACATGGCGTGTGGGGAGGTCTGCATGGTGTATACAAGGTGGCAGCGCCTGTCCGCACACAGGAGGGCAGCGCAAAATTGCATAAGGAGGTATGGGTAAAGTGCAGGTAATAGAGCGGGTAAAAGAAACAGGCATGGATGTAGAGAACGTGTCTATGTTACAGACATCATATTGGCTGTCAAGAAATATAAGTGACCGTGAGAGAGAGTTCATCACAAGACTGAGAGATCGTGACAGCTTGGCGGTGATTCCTTGCAGCAGTGAATTGTTCACGGCTGTGGGTTAGGATGAATAATGAGGAATTGGAAGGTGAATAAGAGGAGTTTGATTGCAAATGTCTAAGCTCACAGGACAAGCAACCCTAGTATGTGTGTGCAAAGTGAATTAAATCTTCATGACCAAGGAGAGGGGGAAACCCGTTGCTCAGCATTACAAATGTGTCTCTGCAACTGCGCACAGGAATGTGCTCTCTGCCTGCAGCGTGCATTTCCGCACGCTCTTCCTCTCGAGTCTTCCTGAGCCGTTGGCCAAGTCATGGGACGACACGGGCGCCGTCACTGCGACACTTGACAACCTGGCGCCCTCCACCTTCGCTGTCATCCTCGATTTCATGTACACCGCACGGCTCACTCTTACCGGCCTCAACTCGGAGGACGTAATGTCGGCTGCCGGCTTCCTCCAGATGTCGGAGCTCGTCTTCGCCTGCAAGGGCTTCATCGGCGGCGGCCTGTTTGTTGGCTCACCGTCGGTGGCGGCTACCGACGCCAGCGATAACGCCGCAAAGGCCCCGCAGCCGTCGTCGCGAGAAAAGATAGGGTGGAAGGGTGGCGGGCAGCTCGGGTTTCTGAAACACATCAGCCTCAAACGAGCTTTTCCCTCGGAGACTTCAGCTCGACGAGGAAACCAAGGCACTGCCTTTGGGGCCAAGCGAGACTGTGAGACTCTGAACAGCAATGGTTTGGTCCCATTACATATGACCACGCACGCCAGTCAACTTAACATGATAGTCATCGACGTAAAAAACGAGCAGGTCTCTCTGGAAGAGCCACAGCTCCCAGTGGAGACCACCAACGGAGAGGCATGGTCCAGCACCCACCGTTCTCAACCCGAGAGCCACGGCAGGGCCCAGAGAATCCTGGGCGCGAGGAGACGGGGCCCGCGCCCCCAAGCCTCTGCTCAACCCGACAGAAAAGGCCGGCGCATGAGCCACAGGGACGAGGGCGCTGCCTGCATCCCTGATGATGCTGGTTTTATAATCATGACAGTTCCTCCGGATGGCATCAAACAGGAGCCGGAGGATTGCTCACCTTCAAATGTTGCAACGTTTGAGGTACGGCTTGCAGCTTGTACACGTACGTGGAGATACTTTCTACCATTGGCTTAGGATGGCCAATTGGAGATTCGTGACACCCCATTTGCTTGTTTTAGCAGTGCCACACTGACAGTGGAACTCGTGGAGTGTTTGTGTTAAAGCAACCTATTGCTGGAGTCCTATGCACCCTTGGATCTAACTTTGACATGGGTGAAAATTCATGAAGATCAGATTACAAAATCTGGAAATCAAATTCCAATCGATTCAAACCACTCCTTGTCTGTATAGTGTATATCTAAAGCTATTTGCCTATCCACTGCTGAATGAGGGCCTCCCCATGTCATGCGAGGGGTTATTTGATCAGCCACATTTTTTACATTTTACCCATACATTACTCAGCTGGAATCTACATAGCAATCATCACCCCTCACTGCAAATACTTGGCAGGACCGTCCTGAAAAAGAGTAATGAGAGTAATAAATAATAAGTAAAACACTTCGTGCTGGTTGGTAAAGGTGGGCAGCGTTGATATGGGAGCATAAAAGTACAGTACAATAATGGACTTTGTTGATGCACTGCGTTCTGCTGCCCTCCCATGCAGTCAGAGCTTACGGCAGCGTGTATTAAATCTCGTGGATGCCCATTTTGGTACTCAGTGCAGATTGTCCACATTTTAAATGTTATGTTTGGTATGAATAAACCAAATTGATTTCCACTGGCAGGGTGACGAGTGGGAGAGCGTGGACAGCTCGATGGAGCAGCTCTCTCCAGGTCGGTGAATTATTTTACTGAGCAAATTTTTTTTTTCAAAGCGTGTCGCTCATGAATACGTCACTGAGCTGTCGGGAGATTTAAAGTCGTGTGCATGTTTTTCTGGTATAGTACAACCACGGGAGTCTTCTCATAATCCATTGTTGGACTCCTTGAAGACGAGACAGCCACCGCTTCCTAGGCTGGGACGACGTCTACAGAACGATTTGCACAGTAGCAAATGTCATCGTAGCAAATGTCATCAGTTTGGTTTAAGATAAGATTCGTCGTACTTACCAGTGAATGTGAGAATTGCGACATTGTGTGTCGTAAAATTGCGAGATTTTATGAGTAATCAGGACCACTTGTAATTCGATTGTTACTGCTGGTAATAACATTACGTAATAAATGACAAATAATTGGTAACATTAATAGCATTCTCTCATGAGATCGGTCTACCATCCTACGTGTTCAAACCATTCCAACATATTCAAAACGCCGCTGTCTGTATAATCTTTCATCTGCCCATCCAATCTCACACATCGCCCCTCGTCTTTGAGCTATGCTGGCTCCCTGTTTATTATCGTTACCTCTTTAAATATCTTACCTTAGTTTATAAATCTCTCCATGGCCTGGCTCCTCCGGACCTCTCTTCTTCCATCTTACTTTACTTTCGTGCCCGCTCTCTGTCTTCTAAATCTTTGCTGTCTCCGTTCCTCCTCCTCCATGCGTACAGTCTCGGTTTTGCTCATTCTCTCTCCTAGGCCCTTTTCACTGGAATAAATTGCCCTTACCCCGCAAAAAAACACCCACTCTCACTACCTTCCGCTCCTCTCTTAAGAGACCCACGTATTCCCTCTTGCCCATCCTTCCTTCTCACCCTGTTGTCCTCCCCACTCGTACTAACGTCTTCCCCGTCCCCAACTCCCCATGGTCACCCAACATAAATCCACTCATTTAATTTCTATTTTTGTTTATTCCAGGTATCGTCACCACCACCTAATTTTACATATCTCATCCACTCATCTCATTTCATCTCGCCCACCATCTTGTACCATAGTTCACTGTATAGCGCCTTGGTTATACTGGTAGGAACCACCTGGTTACACCAGCCCACAGATGATTATTGCGTCCGTCGTGCAGGGAGGGACTGGGTGGGGAGGGGAGGGTGGGGCTAGGTGGGGAGGGTAGGCCTGGGTGGGGAGGGTGGGGAGGGGCTGGGTGGGGAGGGTGGGGGGGTGCTGGGTGGGGAGGGGCTGGGTGGGGAGGGTGGGGAGGGGCTGGGTGGGAGGGGTGGGTTTGGGTGGGGAGGGGCTGGTCACCCCATAGTGCCCTTATAAAACTCAACGTTTAACCTTCTCATGCCGGCTTGTGCCCGCCCTCACAGTCGGGCATATTTGCGGAACACACCACGCCGCCGTTGACCGTGGCCATTGACCGAGCAACCCAACGTTCCTACCAGCTCCCTCCGCAGGAATGTGTTTTAACGTATGATTAGATAAGACAAACGTACCTCAGCCAGAGCGATGGTGTCATTCCGACCATGTTGCATTCAAGGTTGGTTGTCTTCCTAGCAGGCGATTGGTTCCTGTAATGGGAGTTATCATGCCTTCACGACAGAGCTGCGACCTCTCTACGATTCCCATATTTACTTTGTCTTGCAATCCCTTCTCTCTTACGACATTTAGGACCGTGCCACAACCGTAGCCTACCGGGCTTAAGAAGGCGAAAGTTTCGCGCCGGCAATTCGGCACGAGAGGCTCACGTCTTCCTTGGCCCCCAGGACTTGGCAGGGAACCTGCAGTCGGAAGAGAGCGCCCTTTTTACCAAGTGCAGCGACGATGATTTGTGGGACGCCGGGGAGCAAGGCGCACGTTCGACGGCCGGAGGATATCCTGGCTGCCGACCAAGGGACGGCTCCGCCTGGGAGCAGCAGGCCGACCTTGCCGCTGCCGGCGAGAAGTGGGACGGCGGGATGGCGCTCTTCCCGTGCAAGCACTGCCCGGTGCGCTTCACTGCGAAGGAGAACCTGGTGCGGCACCAGCGCACGGTGCACGCCGGGCAGAAGCTCAAGTTCTGCGAGGCGTGCCAGCGCAACTTCCGCGACAGCACTGACCTGCAGCGCCACCGTCTCTCCAAGCACTGGTGGCAGGGCCGCGACGGCACGTGCCCGTTCTGCCCCGAACGCTTCCGAGTGTCGAGAGAGCTGCTCAAGCACATCCAGCACCGTCACAGAGGCCTGGCTGCGTTCTGACTCGGCAACGCTGGCACCATCCCCCCCCCCCCAATAACACTGTCCTAACGAGGAAGACATTTTTTATACATGACGTTTTGGGGCAATGGCCCTCCATATTTCTCTACAATGAAGAGCATTGCCCAACAAACAAAAAACACTTCTTATATATTCCTCCTGACGGCAGGACTAGTGACGATTTGTGTTGAGGTTTTGTTTTTTAATATGTAGATTAGTTTTTAGTTTGAGCCCACTGTTAATCCACTGTTGGATGAGAGCCTCCTGACACCGTGTCTACCATAGCGGGGTTGTATGACCATAAATCAGCAAGTTGATTAGTGTAGGTTGATATAGGACCGGTTAAGATATCGCTTGCCACTGGTGTTAGCCATTGCCTGGTATCGAACTAGTTTTGCCGAATTCACTGCACAGTGTGTTAACCACCACTGCACTCAACATGTAAATGTAAGGTATTATTTGCATACTCTTTGGTTCTTTCGGTAAAGTTACGTAGGTATAAAATAAAATAGAAATAAATCACGACGTTTCGGGCGCAACACAAGCGTCCGTCATCAGGTGGGAAAGCGTGGTCTGCTGCTGAGGCAGACTGTTTTAAAAGGTTTGAAATGGGTGTAGCCCAAGGGTCATAAAGAAGTGGCCGGGGCTAGTGATGTTAATGTGAGATATTAGCATGTAACTGTAAGATAGGAAAGCGGCCTCCCAGACGAGGGCACTGAAGTGGCTATGTTAATGTGAGCGATTAGCATGATGTTAATGTGAGAAATTAGAGGGCACGGAAGTGGCTATGTTAATGTGAGCGATAAGCATGTTGTTAATGTGAGAGATTAGAATGATGTTAATGTGAGGGATTAAAATGATGTTCATGTGAGAAATTAGAGGACACGGAAGTGGCTATGTTAATGTGAGGGATTAGCATGATGTTAATGTGAGAGATTAGAGGGCACGAAAGTGGCCTTATTAATGTGAGAGATTAGCATGATGTTCATGTGAGAAATTAGCATGTAACTGTAGAAAAGGAGGGTGAGCATGAGAGATCTAAGAGAGCGGCATAGAGAGAGACACAGAGAATTGGAAATAACAGCTGACATAGGCAGGTAGGATGGAAACATCACAGTTAAGAATTTACCTGGTTAATAACGTCCTTCCAATGATTGCTCAGTTTGTACCCATCATCTCGGTTGAAGTTGTGTCTGTGTTTATATATCTGGATGGCTTCATGAACAAATCTCTGAAGGTAGCCGGTAGGTTTGCAGAGTACCTCCGTCTTGGAAAAAATCGATTTCGTGTGAACCCACAGCGTTAAAACAATGATCGGCAACGGCAGAGGTATTGGTCCTACCATGTTTAAGATCTGCCTTGTGTTCACGAACGCGGTCCGAGACATGTTTCGTTCCCCCAATGTTACTGCTGCCGCAACCACAACTCAGTTTGTAGACACCAGGGTATTGTTGATGCGCTGGGCCCTTTCGTCCCAGCGCATCAACAACCCAAGGCGGAGAACAAACACCGGCGACGAAAGTCCAGGAGGTGACCCTTTCTGCGTGGTTACCCGACGACACGTAGGAAGTAGGGACACGTCCTCCATTTGGAGGCGTCCCCACTCGGCAGAATCCAGATGTAGGACAGCGTCGCGAGGGATGGAGCATCCATCATTGGCTTCGGATGGCTTTTCCATCCCAACCGAGGCCGCGAGTGGATGGACAGTGTGACCCGTAGGCAGCTTGCAACGGCCCGAGCCGGACAAGCAGGTACACTCGCTATCCTGCGGCAACCGCGATAGTGCGTCGGCGTTAGAATGTTTCGTTCCCTTCCTGTACGTGACTTCGAAGGAAAAATCTTGTAAAATTTCCAACCATCTGGAGAGTTGTCCAGACGGTTGCTCGACACGCAAGGCGTATTGCAGTGCCGCGTGGTCAGATCGTACCAGAAATTTACGTCCGTACAGGTAGGGGCGATACATTTTTACGAAGACGACAATGGCAAGCAACTCCCGGCGCATGACGCAATAACGCTGCTCCGTCGGCGAGAGCACCCTGCTCCCGTAATCGACCACACGCCGATTCCTGTGTCGCTGGCGTCTGTGTCAAGAATGAATGTTTTTATTAAAGTCCGGGTAGCAGAGTGGTGGTGCGTCAGCCAATGCAGAATCCCCCGCAGCCCCCAACCGCTTCTGGGCTATCTGCCGTTGCAGGCCAGTGCAGCCCATCTATAGCGCTACACATGTCAGAATTCACATCCTTTACAGATGGGATCTAAAACAGTCTGCCTCAGCAGCAGACCATGCTTTCCCACCTGATGACGGACGCTTGTGTTGCGCCCGAAACGTCGTGATTTATTTTATTTTATACCTACGTGACTTTACCGAAAGAACCAAAGAGTATGGATTCCTGCAGTCACGAAAGCTTAAAATCAAGTATTATTTGCATGTTTTGGTTTCACACGAGCCTGTAGTGTAGTTGATTATTTGACAAGAAAGAAAAATGCATACGCACGGATTCAAGCGTCGCGCTTGACACGTGATTCCATCCGCCTTAGCTGGCGAGGTGAATCCTATCGGTGCTGCCTTCATTATCGGCAAGCTTCGGGCAACACTGAGGTCCATTTAGCTGTCTCTGTCTTGGGTGAGTTCCTAATAGAAATACAACTTTCTACAAATATTCTGTTCATATTGGATCCGCCCCTATTGCCTCCCCTGTCGCCAACGGACGTAGCTCATGCGGGCAATGCTTTTAACACCTGGTTGAAAAGCGCTGCAACTGGATAACATGAATCTACGACGATGAATTATACATTATGTTAATGTAGAAGGAAGCCAATCAGCGTCAAGGGGTGGCCGAATATTGGCTTTTTCGATCCACAAATCGTTTCTTTAAATCCAAAAATCATGTGCCGCTTTCGATCCTGAAATCATGTGTTAGGAATCACTTGAACGAATAAAATAAATTGTGTTCAAACTATCAGCTTGTTCCACGCTCGAGCACACACAGGTATTCACAATATCAATACATGTGGCGATGTGTTTGATCATGGATCAAGCTTCGTATCGTAAAAAATCGGTCTATTCACGTGTAATCAAGCATTGGCTTGTTAAAAACACGTCCAATCCCGTTCCGGTATTACTTGTTTGTAACGTCACGCCCAATTTCCCCATATATGGGCCTAAATTATTAACATAATTTATCATGAATTATCTCGAGGATTCATTGCATGCTGTTACAGCGCTGCAAATGGCAATGCAGTGCGCTCAACCCTTGCAAGGGACACTAGAGGGCGCATTGTTACCCACCACCCGCTTCGCTGCGCGCACAGTGAGAGGGCCCTCGTGTAAGCGCCCGTACCCGCGTGTATATATCTGTGGCTATGCGTCTCTTCGCTGTCCAATCGCACCACTTCCAAAATGCGCCACTCGTGATGCGTTGAGTTGGTTCGCGAGGCAGTGAGCAGTCGAGTGACTGAATCAGCACTGCCGAGTTCCTGGGTTTGAATCCGGGTTTCAGCCACCCGTGATTAAACCGTGTACCCAAAGTGTGGTGGTCTCATTGCAGTTAGCAATGGCTGTAATCATTGGTAACTAATGCTACATTTGTAAGTTTTGCAGCTGCCTTCATTTCAATATTTTGATCCCCATCTGCCAACAGTAACTCCTAGGTACACATTCTGCTATGTTTCCCTGTGGTCTCCCCCCTGGAAGTCGTCTCCTATTATTTTGCAGCCAACTTGTGCATGACCTTTGTTTTGCTCATAAGGTATTTATCCTGAGCTCAACTTTGCAACTTAAATTTGTTTAAATGTCTCCTTTGAGTTCACTCTCATAGGCAGTTTTAATGACTGCCCTGCTGTAAGCAAGTCTGAAACGGGTTAATATTTTATAAGAGTATTTATGCCTTAATTTCTCCAATGAATTTTTTGGAAAACATCTTTTACCGTGGCTGTGCATAACTTTTGTGAATATGCCTCAACTCGCCCAGCCCCATTTAAACGTGCGTCCCATTACATAGTGCGATCTCAATGTGGCCGTTCCATTTTTGTAAATGCATTTCATTGCTCTTCAATATGTTTTATTTAGGCTTCGGGTTTATAAGAGCTTGGATGACCGCATCCATTTACAGTGAGTTGAATGCCTTTCCATAGACCAATGGTATTCGAAATGCATCGGTCTTTTCTCGAAGCCGATTTTTAGTACTGTATGTATGTAGGAGCCAAGAGAACATAAATATGACTTTGATAATAATTGAAATTTGCAATGCTCTGCACAGTATTTGTTCGCTCTCGAAGGGAATGACGCCAGAGGGGTGAGTAGGAGCCACAGACGAGTGGGAAACGCAGCAGCCAGCACGGGACGTCACTCAAAGGGACGATGGCTGAAGGACTGGCAGCCAAAGGAGTAAAGGCGCCAGAGAGGGTCGACAGTGGAGTTGGGGCCATGAATTCGGCTCTTGTTGTCCTGCGACATTGAGAGATGGTGACGGCTTTGGGGAGGCCTTCATTCCAGCAGTGGATAGGTCATGGCTGGTGATGATTAGAGCTGTGGAAATTAAGTGATTCACTCATAAGAGGTGGGTTGACCCCCCGGTCGAGGTAGTTCTGTGATTTCGTTGGACGCTAGGTGGTGCTCCACTCACTGCCAACAGACTCGATTTAAATGTCCTCTGACTGGATACCTCGAGCACAATTGTGATTGGTGGAAAATGGGGCAAAACATGGAAAAGGCTCTCTGCTGTTGTCAACTGCTTGCCAAGCACATGAATGACCTTTATCATTTGTTTTGTTTAGCAATTTATAAATGTGCCTCGTTTGCTTTCTCGGGATCAAATAAATATGCTATATACAGCTTGCATTTTGGTATTTTAATAAAACCTGCATTACAAATATCTTATTTTCCGTGGCCGAGTGTCCAATTTTAATGGTACGTGTTCCGACATGACATCGCACCGTCAGTTTGCGATGAGGAAGGGCCATTGGCAATAAAAATGTGTTTTCCCTCTCGGGCCATAGTGTTATTGACAAATGCGTTGTAGGGTGTTTTGTTGTTGTTGTCTGATTGCTTAGAGGTCACTTAGTCTGCTAACAGTAATTTATAACGCCTCGGCAGCGGCGTTCAACGACAATAACCAGCGATTAAATTCACTGTCCACACGTCGCAATTCCCCCGGGTGGGGGGGGCGCATCGTGTAAAGCGGAGAAATTAATTGGCAATGACATCCAGACAGTTCACCTTATATTTCTTAATTAGACATGCATAGTGAGCACTTGGCGTGGTGAAGGCTGTAAACGCCCCCCCCCATCTCAGCATCGGCTCAGCGGGGGGGGGGGGGCTAGAGCGGGATGAGCCCCCTCCCGCATCCCCCGCCGCTAAATTCGTAGTTGAGTCGAAAAATGTTTGACAGAATATTTAACACCAGTGGCGGTTTTGCCCAGAGTTTGTGCACAGATGGCACTGGATCTTCCACGATGCCCTTTCAGATTTCGCAAGCTTCACGCGATGATACGGACAGCAATTCGGTACTGTAGTCGGATGGGGGTACGGTGCGAAAGAAGTTCATAGTGTACGCACAAGTGGGGGGTCCGTGAGAGCCGCGGCAGAATGCGTTGATGAGGCCGTTTAAAGTTGTTTGCTCTTAACATTGTGTCGAGTTCGTTGTATGCGCCGAGAAACAAGATCACGCTGTGGGGTTGGCTCGCAGTCGGACGAGGAGCCCAGGGTTTCGGAGAATGGGAGACGCTGCCTCGGGGCGGTGGACGGGTCGCGGCAGGGGGTGGGTTGTACGAGCTTGAGATATTTGTCAGTGCGTTGGTAACGCCGGGGACTGGTGAGCGTGTGAAATCCAGCACGCAGCACGACTCGAAACCCACCCAAATGCCGTAAAGCGCACAGGTGGCCCCAGGGACTTGTAATTCGACACGCGGCACACACAAAGCCATTATATAGCTACGTCGCGGGCAGTATAACAACACAAGGTTGTACTTCTGTGCCGAGTGGGTATACGGTGTCAGGGAAAACCAAAGAGACTCTTCCCTCTATGTTTTACAGGCTTCCCATGAATACACCTCACCATGAAAACACTCGTGAATTGCCCGGGTATTTTTTGTTTTCACAGACTCGTTGCTTAAATCGAGGCGGAAATTATTTGGGAAATTAACCGGTTGGCCAGGCGCGTTTCATTCCGGAAGAGGGAACGCTCAAATGGCCACTTGTGTTTCTTAAATGACGATAGTTTAACTTGATCCATAATACAGGTCGCGATATCACCCACAAAAAAACCTGTATTAAGGATAATATTGGTCGCGAAAGCCTAAGTGTTAAACCAGTTTAACTTGGGTCTGTCCGGGTTGGTGATCAGTCTATCTTCGTACCCGGGAATTATTCCGTGATAAATAACAGCCCAGGCCAATGCACAAGTGTAACGCTTACTTGGAGGCCTGGTCCAACCTGGAATGAATGGGGATTTATGAAAAACGTATTTACCGGGGCATCCTACCCCCGGATTATCCCGGATTTTTGAGGACTATGTGCTGAACCTTAACTAACAACAACACCGCCACTAGGGGCATGATAAACACATGGCTTCGACGTGATTTCCGTCATGTACCCACGGATTAATTTTAGCTAAAGTCTGTCCGGGTTGGTGACCCAGAAAAAAAATGTCAGCTCCTGGCATGCCACCTCCAGTATCAAGATGTCATCAACTACCAAAGCCACTAATGCCACCACACCTCGCCACAGCGTGTATACCCTCTGCGAGATCCCACGTTCCCACAGTCGATACGCGGCGTCCAAGGATCTGCCCTGATGGTCCTCCACCGTCGTGACCTGAGGTCATCGCTTTGGTCACCAGACTCGTGGAGGCCACTCCATTGCGCGTGTCAGCAACGGGCCCTCCTCCATCCTGCAAACGCGTGTCCTACCCAGCGCAAACGTTTGTTTTTTTCAATAAAATATCTACAACACTCACCACATGCCGCGTTCTACACTGGCCCTTAGGCATTGATTATCCCACCTTGCCACGAAATTCCCAGCATCCGTCCTCAGACACCTTTACCCAAAATGCCAGCGACTTATGTTTCGAGCCGCTTAAATTAGTGTCCTGCTATCCTGATCCGCGCGGCAGCATTACACCCAGTCCACCTCGTGTCGTTGGACCCCCTCCTCCCTCCCCCGAGGCGCAACTCCCAAGTCTCAGCAGCGGCGACCCGGAAAATTATTCGGCGAGAAATCAAAGCCCTGAGCCGACCCCCGTGGAAAGGTTTTCGCAGCAGGTTTCATCGCAGCAGCAGCAGCAGCGGCAGCAGCAGTGGCAGCCGCGACATCAGCAGAAGCATCAGTCCCGTGGCCCCATTACCGCTTTACGGATAAATCCATCAGGAGCTGGCTGGATTTGGGGGGCGAGGGGGGTGTGTGGTGGGGGGCCATGGCGACCTACTCTTTTTGTCCCCGCCGCTCAATCCTCTGACCTTGTTTTTTGGCGGGAACGCAGCTGGCTGCTGGTGGGGGGGGAGTGCATGGCTGGGTTGTGGTGGTGGTGGGGTGACATTTTCCGATGGTCATTTGTCTTGCAGCTCTTGGTGGTGGGGCTTTTTTTATTTTTCACCACACAAGCTCTCGCTCCAGAAATTCCAAACCCCAGACACGTTGTATAGTACTCGTAGCAGTAATGCAATGATCATGATGATAATGATGATTGGCATGTTAACCTGTCACCAGCCCAGGACAAAAAGGTCTGCCCGAGTAGACATGAAACGTGAGGCAAACGTTCAAGGGTGACTAAGAACGTCACCATTCCGAGTGCCGGCTGATGTTATGGACAATTAACCCAACAGCTGCCAAAAGACAGGCGGACCCAGTAAACATGGAACGTTGGGCCGTCGTTGGTTCAACGGTTTCAACCACGTGCCAATGTTGAGCCAACATTGTTACCTGGGGAGAGTGTTTCTAATGTGGGCAGGAGGCATGGCAACTCGAAACTTCCACAACCTCCCTTGGGTTCCCATACAAATGGGAGAAACCATGATCATTGTTATCATTAGCCATTATCAATCCACTGTTGGATAATGGCTTCCCCTTCCAAGCTATTACCATCTCTATCCTCCCACGAGAAACAACTTGTTCAAATAAAAATATCCCCATTATATTGAGCATAAGATGAGTGACATGTATGTATGTTGGACTTCTTTCGCACCTTACGTAGCCAACCGTGCCATTCGGAGGTGCGGAGGGGGGTGCGGAAGGACAAAAACACTAAACAGTTCCAAAGAAATTAGTTTTTAATCTAGATTTAACATTCATATTCTCATAACATTTTCCAAAGTGTTATTAGGTCACCTTGGCCACTGCGGGCGTTGTTTTATGGAGACATGCTGCTGATGCTCAATAATTTGGTGACGCTGCGGTTCGGATCGTTGTTGGCCTAACCTTGGTCCAAGGTTCCACGTCTGCTGGACGGTAATACACTCACGTTTTACGTGTTTGGAAGTACATACATTTAGATTTGAAGTTTTCGTGACTACAGAAATCCAACTTCTTTCGGTAAAGTCGCGTAGGTATAGCAAGAAACAATTGCTGAAGTAGCAATTGCTTCTTGCTGTGGTTGTCCTACCTGATGACGAAACGTGGTGATTTAATTTATTTTATACCTACGTGACTTTACCGAAAGAACCAAAGAGTAAGTACATAAATTGCCCAAAAACGTCGCATATTTCATATAATTCGTTTAAGGCCACAATGCTATTGATGAATGTGCTGAGTTTGTGTTGGCCGTGATTGGACAGAATCTGTCACATGTAGCGTGTTTTGATTTGACACGCACTCAATTGCCCCACCATATATTGCCACTTACATCTTTCTGTGTCGCCTTCTCGCCCTCTCAATCTTTGCTGTCTCTCTCTCTCTGTTCCTCCTCCTTGTGCTCAATCAAAGCTTTCGCGCTCTATCTCTTCTCGCCCCCCATTTCACTGGAACAAACTTCCCTCTGCACATTAGGCAGTCACCTTCGCTCGCTAATTTCCACTCCGCACTCATTGTTCCCGAGCTCACCCCACGACCCCTTTAATCTCTCCCTCATAACCGCCACCGTTAGTTACTGTTCCCCCTTCTTAATCTCATTATATGGCTCTCGTTCATTCCCAATTCATTCAATCCATTCATCACTGATTTCACGCATCGCGTCCTCTCATCTATTTCATTCATCTCATCGCCACCGTTACATTCACGCGGCTTGGCGCTTTATGAATTCCGTGAAGATAAGATTGGGTCCTAGAGGCCTTGCGAGCAACAGCAAAAAAACATCTCAGCCATTCTCGATCCACCGATAGATGGAGGCCTCCCCACGCCACGTCAGTTGTTGTTGTTGTCATACTTCACCACGCTGGTCACCGCGGGTCGGTGGAGATGGGGGAGGTGGAAGCCACCGCCGGTTCTTGTATCATTGGCCACTGACATTAGCTGTGGGCAGGAGTTGCACGGGGGTCGTCTCGTTCGCAGTGCAGGGCACTAACCGCTATAGCCACCGTTTCCGTCGCCACATTTATTCATTCGATTAGCACGGTGGGCTACGTACGGTGCGAAAGAAGTTCAACATACATATATATGCACTATATGACTCATAAATGTTATTTTCCTCACAAATATAATGCAAATTTTGAAAGGAAGTGTGCGTTCATATCTATCCTATGGATACATTTTTCCAATAAATTAATTCTTTTGAATAGGCTTCACACAATAAATGAATAGAACAATAATAACGAATTCGTTTACTGAGCCCCCTGACTGGCAGCCTACGCAGTGGGTCAACCGTGCACAAGCAGGCTCACAACCTGCTTAGCTTCTGCGACCTGATGGGACCATTGGACACGGATCCCAGGTTGGTTTGGTCACGGGCCACAAACAATAAGGGAATAGAAAATGGGTGCCATTGATTTCTAGATGCACGATTCGATGCACGTGTCATGAGAATCTATTTTAATTGCTAAGTAAATTTAATTGTCTCATCGACCGGCCTTCACAGGCCCCCAAATATGCACTTTGTTCACGGTTTGCCGAGCACAGTCGGTCCACACACGCAAACAGTCCAATGGCGAGGGGAGTGCGTGAAGGTTTGTGGGTGGGGGTTGGATCAGCCACTGAACGGCACGGAGGGAGTTCGTCTGTCCTAAAACCCAGCCAAAAAAATCTACTTTTTTTTCTATTTTACCAGGTAAGGCCCACTGAGATATGTCTCTCTTGTTCAGAAGCGACCTGACCACAAACGATAGCTCGACGAAGTGGCTTATCACGTGGAAATCTAAAGCAAATAAGTATTCCTCTCAATGTGGAGGGAAAAACCCGGAGGACCCGAAAAAAAATCGACGCGACCACGGAGAGAGGGACACGAAAACTCCAAAATATACAGCAGGGAGTCAGAGTCGAGATCGAATCCACGACCTCCTCCTGCATACCGGGCGAGGCGGCTAACTTCTCGCCACCGTGGCGTGCGAATAGCGGAGGATCTTTCCTACGTCGTGTGCGAAAACACCACGGCGCACCGGTCTGTATCGTGCGTGGCCGCCGGAACGTCGGAGCAGCGGTAAATGTGCCAAACGGCGTCGCCGACACAGAGACACGGCGAAGACTTCGTACGAGGTGCGAGTTTTATTTGAAACAGTTCCCGCTCGAGTGGCTACAAACGCGAGTGGTGCCGCCGTCTCTCTTACAGGGTTCTACTGTGCGTTAGGTAATAATCCCGAGTCCTTAAAAATCTCTCACGACCCTCATCGGGTGCCTCCCGCCCACTCAACCACCTCCCCCCCGTTCGAGCGTAACTACTCTGAGATCACGACACACAGTTGTTTTCTTCTTGGTTCTTTCGGTAAAGTCACGTAGAAGGAAAATAATAAAATAATAAAAATTTAACATAATAAAATAATTATCATGACGTTTCGGCCACAACGCAAGCAGTCGTCCTCAGGTGAAGAACATGTCTGTCGGGAAGACGCTGTCTTTTATTGTTTTATTTTCATTATTGAGAATTATTTTATTATGTTTTATTTTTATTATTGTATTATTTCCCATCTACGTGACTTTACCTAAAGAACCAAGAAGATGAATCCCTGCAGTCACGAAAGCTTTAAATCGAGACACACAGTTTGTCCCCCTTCCCAAAAAAGTGTCACATTGCAACATCATACGTGTGTGTGTGTGTGTACATATATATACAATTTCAACAAGTGATTTTAAAATTGCTTACTCGGAGGAGGCCGGGGAAGGTGGGGTGAGAGTTGTTATTTTAAGTCAATAAAAAGGCAAACGCGCCGAGCCGTAGTAGTCGGGAGACGGTCGCCAATGCGTGGCCGCTCGGCTCAACCCGACGGCGATTCCCACGACACGATACGATACACACATCCACGATTAGACGATTATCGCAAGATCAGTTCCACCGTCACACCCGCCCCCGCCCCCCCAACAAACAATTTTTCATGATGCATTGTATCGCTTTGTTGTGCTATCAAACTCTTATTATCATTATTGTCATCGTCTGTACTTTCGATGATGTCAGGGGCTTACCCGGTTCAATATGCCAACGTTCAGACGTTGGGTCAACGTTGGTACGTGGTTTGGAACCGTTGACTCAACGTTGGAACCGTTGGCCCTCCAACGTTGGTACGTGGTTTGAAACCATTGACTCAACGTTGGAACCGATGACCCCCCCAACGTTGGGTCAATGTTGGCACGTGATTTGGAACCATTGACTCAACGTTTGAACCGATGACCCAACGTTGGCCCCACAACGTTGGCACGTGGTCAACGTTGGCACGTGGTTGGGTAATTGGTTCCAACGTTGAGTCAATGCTTCCCAACCATGTGCGAACGTTGACCCAACGTAAGCCCACAATATTTGCCCCTCCCAACGTTCTACGTTTAACTAGGCAGTGCACCGTGGCCCCACCTGGTCTGTTATTGTGTTCACCGACGCACCCCTTGATTGTATTCGTGTCGTGTCTCCGTTGTGTGTGTCTCTCTCTCAAGGTTTGATGTCAACGTGGTTCGCGATGTTCAGCGCCCTGCGGTGAAATTTATACAAATGACGCCATAAAAAAGTATTGTTGTCGTCATTACTTCCAGTACGAATGATTTCTTCAACGTTATTCAACTGCGGGTCCCTCAGCGTAAGCCCACTACACGGCTTTACATTGATTGCAACGCTGATAACGCACATGCTGTCAGTTAAAACTAAGATTTGGATTTTTTACATTTTCCTTTTTTCAGCAGGAACGGCTCAATGAAGCTGCTAGCTTCTATTTCACTGGCGTCCTGCGACCGTACAGATGTTGTACAGTACACATCTTAGTGGCAACAATAATGGTGACATAAGCCAATTAAATTATTCAATGACCGATGAAAACGGTGACGAAATACGTACAGGGTGTTTGAAAAATATGGACCCAATTTGAAATCGCTATATCTCTGCAACCACGAACCGCCCATGAATGAAACTCTTACCACTTGAAAGGGCAAGGCATAGAGTTTCAAATGCTTACCGCTCGATGCCTCTCACAGCGCACAAACAGCCCCTAGCCTCAGTCATTGGCAAGATGGCGACCCCGCCAACACAAGGCGTTTTACGTTATGCAGTCCAGCAAGACTGAATTCGTTATTTCGGTGCAGCGTGCGTTTCAACGGTGTTTTGGCATTGATCCGCCAACGTCAAAGAGAATGGTGGCACAAAAGACCGTGTTTTTGTGCCACCATTAGCGACTAATCTGGATGACCTCCAAAACAGAATCACGGCAGCGGTGACTTCAGTGGAAGAAGACACTTTGAGAGGCGTTTGGGACGAATACAACTATCGTCTCGATGTTGTCCGTACAGCAGGTGGAGGACACATAGAGCATTTATACAATGGTTAGAAAAAAATGCTAACTCATTAAACCGTTTGTAACTGTTTGTGTAATTGTAATATGTTGCCATCGTGAAATATACTGCTTTTAAATTGGGTCCATATTTTTAAACACCCTGTAATAGCAACGTTGCCAATTCATTTAAAAACGCAATTCGCAAAATAACTTGTTGAATGGATAATAGACAATTATTTACAACTTAAAAAAACTATTTCTTTTTTTTATTCAACAAATATTTCATCAGGAAGCAAGCTATTTAAGTGAGATAAAAATGAGCGACGGTAGCATGCGAAGTAACAATATTTAGCAACTAACAAAAAGGACGGTGTGATTGAACGATAACTCGCCATTTACTTCCATTGGGACACAGCAATCGTCCCCCCCCCCCCCCCCCCTTTAACTGTGAAAACTTAGCAGGATCCTCCTGAATAAAAATTAAGAATCAGCGAGGCTTTCCTGAGTAAAACATTTTAATGACGCTTTTTTTGTGTTATTGAAACCGCTTG
The DNA here is from genome assembly GCA_014621495.2 of Entosphenus tridentatus. Lineage (NCBI taxonomy): Eukaryota > Metazoa > Chordata > Hyperoartia > Petromyzontiformes > Petromyzontidae > Entosphenus > Entosphenus tridentatus. The sequence continues at coordinate 6,613,130 of CM025631.2, read as the reverse complement.
ACCGTATATCGTACGAAGTGTCGTCGTATCGCCAATATCGCGGCGGCCCTAGTGGCAACTCTAGCGAGAAATGTGCCCATGCATGTAAACAAATCCACACAGACACGCACCCACACACACCCTAACCCACGAGCACAGCTACCCACTACTCTACCGTGTGTGTGCCACTGACCCCCTATAACATTGCGGTTGTACCCCTCCTCCAAGAAGCCCCAGGTGAGTCCTCTTAATTTCAGGGTTTGCAACAGACGTCATTAATTGGCTGGTACCAAAGAACCGTGTCCCAGATTTGGGAAACGGGGGGGGGGGGTCCACAGTGCAGAGCCTGCATCCGGTCACACAAAACACCGAGCGAAACATTGTTTCGCCCAGAAGGGAGATTCTCGGTTCGATTTAAAAAAAAAATTCGGGATGTGGGACGTTGCAGCGATTTAATGGTGAGTGCACTTGTAATCCAGGTCACCGGTTCCATTCAATCTCCCGGGCACGGCAGTTGAATGAAGACGGCGAGTTTCTTAAATCCCTCTTGCCACCCTCTGTCCATCCAGTTGGTCTATGATTGGCAGGCCGCGCGTGGTGGGGCAAAGTGTGGGTACTCCCACCTCTTGCAAGACGTCTTATCACCATGGAAACGTAGGGCCAAATGCTCCATTACAGAGGGGCTCTCTACAGTGGCCTCTAGTGGAGGCCCCTTCCGCCAGCCCTGACATGGCCAAGTAATTTCAGGGCTGCACCTTTACCTTTTGTAGAAAAGCAACGCCGTTGCCCACAAACACGAGGTCTGATGTTGAACATTGTTAACACCCTAACAACCAACCAATGACATCACAAAACCCGATGCCAGCACGCGCCTTTGTTTGAAGCAACAAAGTGAAACGGCTTAAAAGCCCTCTCAGGGCCCACGTGAAAATGCGTCACCGCTGAGCGTTAAGGCCAAGGGGGGACTGAAACGGGTTTTTTTTTTTAGAAAATGACACCACATGGGGAGTGGGCGAAGAAAATCGATGCCTTCGGATCGGGAGGTCAGAGGTTGGTAAGGTCACAAGGTCGCAAGGCCTCCCCGGGACATCTGCCCAATTTGTCAAAATCACGAGGGCACTAATGGAGACAGGTGGCCAAGCTGCGTGGGGTTTGGCACGTGAATTAATCATCGCGAGGTTGGGCAAGGGGGAACGGTGGCTGATTTGGGCGGGTGGGTTCGGGCGGGGAGACCGGAGTACGGTCAAAGCGGATAAATGTCAAATACAAAGAATGTGACAGGCACCGTGGAGATGCGCGGTAGTTGCCGGGCAGCAGCAGGGAGGTGAAGGGCAGCGTTTGTTTGACGGCGGCGCAGGGAAGGAGTGCCGGCGACCGTCCCTGCCTGGCGTACGTCCTGGGCAGGGCCGAGTTAACGCAGCGGCTTGAGCGGCAGCACCCTGGGAGGGCCTTGGCTTTTGAGGCCCCCCACAAAATATGGGGCGCCACGGTGACTAGGAGATGTTAAATACCTCGCCTGGTATGCAGGAGGTCGTGGGTTCGAACCCGACCGTGACACCTGTGGTGCCACGTTCGCGGAGCAACTCCGCAAACGCCGCGATTCCCTCCCGGCCCCCGCACTAAACACACACCCACACACAGCGCGCCCACGTAGTGTCCTGACTGGGGGTTGCCTGGCACATCGGGTTTTAATCCGAAGGGCCCCTATAGGGAGATTCCCACGGTTTCCCGGTGCCAGGAGATTGGCCGACCCTCACAGGACAGTTTACATTGCGGTGCCCCTAAATTTACTTAAAATTGTATGGGCACAGAAGGAAAAGGTTCACTGGGCCAACCGCAATACGTTACTCACAACGCTGGGAGAGGAGGAGGGTGGAATATTAGGCCAGAAGGGCAGACCAGTGGGTTAGAATTAATGAACACGGGAAAACAATGGGTGAGGGGCCGCAGCAGCAGACCCCGTGGGTCTGTAGATGGCACAGGTAAGCGCACGATTGACCGCGTTGTACAATGCCACCCTGGGCCTTTGAAGTGAGGGGATTAGGCCACGGTAGAGACGGTGGTGAGGGACGACGATGGGAAGCACGGGTAAGTGCACGATTGACCGCGCGGTACGACGTCACCCTGGGCCTTTGAAGTTTAGAGAATAAAGATAGGTGCCCCGGGACAGTGAGTTCAGTTGTCTTCAACCTCCAGGCGATCCAGACTCCCTCCCTGCCCTCCTGCCTCCTCGAGCCGCTCGCAGCATCCGTGGGATGCCAGCGAGTGCTGCTACGAGGCAGTGATAAGCGAAGGTTTCGCTCGTCCTACTTCCCCCCGACTCTCATAGCCTTGATGTCTCGAGATTCGAGCACCTTCCTGCCGGCGGACATGTCGAGTGGCCCCGTTGCCGAGAGCTGGTGCTCCACGCAGTGGCAGCAGCTGAAGCAACAGGAGCAGCGACAGCTTAAGCAGTAGAAGGTGCAGAAGCTCCAGCAGCAGCACCTGCAGGTGGAGCAACATAAGCTCCAGCTGCTGCAGAAGCATAAGCTGGACCAGCAAAAGGTCCATGTGCGAGAACAGCAGCTGGAGTTTCTGATGCAGCTGCAGCTCAAGCAGCAGCAACCGGAGCAGCAGCTGCAGCAGTAGCAGCAGCAGCAAGATCAATTTCAGGACCTGGATCAGGAGCAGCAGCAGGACCTAGAGCTGGCCGCCACCGTCGGGCAGGAAGAGGCATTGGCGTTGGAAGATGCAGCAATGGAAGATGAACCCATACAAATGTGAGATCATAGGTCCACGATGCTGCTTCTAGAAGGCTACACGTGCTTGAAGGAATCGTTCAGGAGCGACCAATACCGCAAGAAGGGGCTTTGGGAGAAACTCACAGACTGCCTGCATCTACAGGGACTACAATTTCAGGTGAAGCAGGTGCAGGGCCGGTGGAAGACCCTGCTCGCCGCCTACCGCAAGGCTCTGGTGGATAGACAACGTGTCGGCGGCCTAGGTTGGCACGTCTGCACCTACTTTCGTGAGATGTGTAGTATCCTGGTAGACGATGGGGCGCTTGCTGCGGAAATAACCACAAGAGGAGGGGAGGTCGCTCATGGAGCTGGCATCCTCCGCCCAGCCGCCTGCACAACTGCCAGAGGCACAACTGCCAGAGGCACCACGGCAAGGCTATGGCAGAGGAACAAGCGTCGTCGCATTGCCGACACTGACAGTGGTACTGATGGTGATAGTGGTGGTGGTAGTGGTGGTGATGGTGGGCGAGTGGCTGAGTGAACGAGCGACTGGCTGAGTGTGTGGTGCCACGACCGCGGAGTTGTGCAAGCCAGTGAGCGATGTCGTCTGATCGGCGGGGGCCCAGCGCGGGGCGGTCGACGAGGAGGAGGGTGAAGTGGAGGGGGGAGTGGAGGGGGTGGAGGAGGGAGTGGAGGGGGTGGACGGTGCGCCTCGCCCGCTCGCGGGGAGCGGGGAGGCAGATGTCGCCCCCCACACACCTGTATATGTGGAATTTGCATGTTTTCCCCCGTGGTTGCGTGGATTCTTCTCCAGGTCCTCCGGTTTTCCCCTCCACATTTAGAAACATGCGGCTACAGTGTTTGGCTGCGGTAAATGTCCACGTGACAAGCCATTTCGTTGAGTGAACATTTTACGATAACCAGGTCGCTTCTGAAAAAGAGCTATATAGCTCAGTGTCTTACCTGGTAAAATAAAAGGTTTAGTTTAATATAGAGCTGTAGCACTGCGATAAATACGACGTGAAATTTGGTTATCAAAGCCAAATCATCGATGTGTGCATCACTGATCAGTTATACGTTAAAATAAAAATCGTTTTGTTCGTTTCAACCGCGAGTTTGCTTCGCAATTTCTGCATCGCGTTTTTTTTTAAATAGATACAAGTAGAATAAACAGGGTGGACAACAATGGAAGTGTTTGGCATCATTGGGCGTGGCAAGGAAATGAATAGAATGGACAAATGGGGGTGGGGGATGGCAGGCAAAACTACACCAATCCTTGGCCCCCCCTTAGACTTAATCCGGCCCTAGTCCTGGGAACATGATGCAGCATCGCGCATGCTGGTTACCCTGGTAACAGCGGAAACTTAAGGTCACATGTACCTCTTCTCCAATGGCACATCCAAGCCGCACTGGTACAGGGCCCGCACAGTACGTACGGTGTTGCTTCGCCCACTGCTTGCCGAGCCGAGCCAGAGCCGAACTGTGCAACTCTGGCCTCACAAGACGGCGTCTGCCAGAGCAATGCCCACTCGATAGCCGGTGCCGACTTCTCCTTGTGCCTCAAGGGACACCTGCCACCAGGGGGTGGGGCGTGGGGGAGATCCCCCCTTGTCGTGGACCACCTTGAGATCTAACTGCTTGGGAAACGCGGTATGAATGCGAAGTGAAGACGATGGCATCTGAATCTGGCTCGGGGCCAAGCTGGGTCAGGGGCGGGGTTGATCTACATGCCCAGGGCATGTAGATCAAATACCCTCTTCTCTAGAGTCCCATCTAAGTGGATTCCCTTCCACAGGCAGTGGCGTGAGCACGGTATTGCAGGGTTGCACCTCTACCTTCTACATGGAACTGCGTTTAGTTTGTTGTCCTTCCCCACACCTCCGATTAGCACGGTTGGCTACGTATGGTGCGAAAGAAGTTCAACATACGGTATACATATGGAGCAGCTGAATGTACGCATCTGATGAGTCTTAGCACGGGTTCTCACTGGACGCGGAGGGTGGCCGGCTAATATTCATTAACGAGGGTTTTATATTTTGCTGCTAAGTGGCTATCGTGTTGAATTCCTAACACAGACCCGACTGCCGTTGCTCTCTCGCGCCACGTAATCATGAAGACCTGCGCACACCAAAAGCGACAGCACACGACGATCTCGGCAAAACACCTCGACGAGGAAACACGATCACAGACTTTCAAAGAGATGAACCCGGCGCCGTGCGGAATTCCGACGGCGTGTCGCCATCGCACAAGTCCAGGACGCGTCGCGGCCCGATGGGGGCCGACTGGTCGAGACTGACGACGGAGTGGCGGCCAAAGGAAGAGGGGAACGCGCCTCGAGAGGACGTCCGGCGCGGAGGCAGAGGAGGAGCGGCGGCGGCGGCGAACTTCGGAGCCGTACGGGTTGTTGCGTCGCAAGCCCGAGAGATGCAACGACGGCTCGGTGGGGGGGAGGCGTTTATCCAGAATTAAGTGGAACATGGGCTGATGAGGACGACGCTGATGATCCACCTCGGGAGGTGGGGAAGCCGTGTCGCCGACGTCTCGCGATGCCTCGACCGCACGGCTCACAAGTCCACGCGTCGCTCCCAGCGCCCTCGGCGTGTCTGCACGCCCCGCCATTTGCTCCGTCTCTCTCTCGACGAGCGCCGGCGAGCGCTCGACATCCGCAGGCACCAACTCTTCTGCCCGTCATGTCCAATCGAGGTTGCCGCCTGTGCCGGTTTGCCTCGGGCGCCCTCTCGTCGCAGTGGCCGTCCCCGGGAAAAATGTCGGTCTTCCCGAGACATGAATGCTCCCGCTTTGTGTCAGCTGTGCAATAACAACAACAGCAGCGATGTCGACGCACCGCTCGAGACGACGCATTTTTACACGTAGTCCTCCCACTCTTCCGGAATCGTGAGATGTTATCCTTCTGGCAAAGAGTCTCGGTTCGTTGTGTCTCAGAGGTGGCGACCATACGGCCGACGGGCTGGTGGTGAGCTCCGACGTCCGCAGGCGCGCGAGCGAGCTGCGTGCGTGCGAGCGGGTCTCACTGGGCTGAGCGTGTTGGGCGGCGAGCCCCGCGGAGCAGGTCACATGTACATGGGCTGCAGCTGCAGACTCGACGGCTTCTGCGGGGCTTGGTAGGACGTCGGGTACGAGTCGAACCCTCCGATGAAGTCGACTGCACACGGCGAGAAGAGGTTAGCGCTCTCGTCGGAGTGTGTCGGAGCGTGATGATGTCATCGTCGTCGTCATCATCAGTGTCAACACCGCCAACATCAGCAGATTCATTAATTTTGTCATCATCACTTTCATCATCATGGGTATCGTATGAGTAAGTTGTTGCTATTCACCCATCCAACATCATCATTATCACCATCACCATCATAATTTTAGTTATTGTCATCATCCACAACATAACTGCATCCATCATCAACACCATCACCATCATCACCCACACAGTGACGTTTATCGTCACCACCAACACCACCACCATCATCTCCATATTAAGTTTATTATCCACGGCAGTCGGGTGGGTGGCCAGCAACACCCGGGCCGCCTTTGTCTCCCCAGTGACGATGTTTACACACCATACCAGGTACTCATTTGAGGCTGAGTCAATGTAGTGGAGGCCCAGGACCAGTTGGAATAATCGTCACTGGTGTGAACCGTGAGCGGGAATCGAACCCGGGCGCCGGGTTCATAGCGCCGCACACTAGCCTGCTGCACTACGACTCCCCACACACACACACACACACGCGCTCATACACATACATGCATAACTGCACTCTTACACAAAAAGAAACCACCGCTGCGGAAACACAGCGACGTACGAATCGTCGAACAACAACAACAACACCGGTCCCTAATCGCACAAGCGTCCGGCGAGCGACGAGCCGTGGGGGTCGCAGGGGGTCAACTCACAGCTGTCCTCCTCCTCGGTGAAGGCGTTGATGAGATAGCAGGCGTAGACGAAGCCCATCAGCTGCAACGACAAAGCACAGCGGTGATCCCCCACGCGGCCTTCGTGGATGCAAACGCAATCCTCCACGCTCATCGTGCCACTATGCGTCATCGTCACGGCGTGAATGAAATTTGCCCGCGGGCCAGGTTGTTGATGAGGTCCCGTCGGCTAAAGAAATTTTGGCGACGAATTTGATCGTTGGCTGGATGAAGGCCTCTGAAAATGTGCTGCTGCCGCCACCGCCTCTCACAGTTCCGGCGATGCACGAATGCACCTATCCAGCCTCGCGCCTGCATTTCCCAGCATGTGTGTTTGCCGACTCGGGGAACCAGGGACGCAGGAGCCGGGCCACGGAGTGGCGTCTGCAGTTTCTGGGCGAACTCTCCACTCGTCCCGTGCGGAACCAGCGCCGAGCGGCGCAGGCCGGTTCATTCCGATCGGGGCGCCACTATATGCATGTTGAACTTCTTTTGCGCCGTACGTAGCCAACCGTGGCAATCGGAGAGTGCGTTAAATGGGTTGACACGGCGAAGGGGTCTTGCGCAGCCACAGAGCGAACGCGGAAAGGGGCCTGACGCTCGCCGTGGCCGGGACCCCAGAGAGTTCCGCTCGGACGCCCCGAACGAGACGAACGAACGGCGCCCCGTCGCTTGTGCCTCGCTACGTCTCTGCCACCCCAACCACGTGATTCTCGTGCGATGACGAGCACGAGCCACGAGCGGCCTCCGAGCGGCGCTGGTGACATGGTCGAGCGGTAGCTCCTTAGCCAGCTCCGCCTGTTGCAGAGGTTCGAGATTCAAAGGCCTGCGGGCCACCGTGGTTAATACTGCGGATGTATTAAGCGTGCATACTACGCGCCGTGTGCTTCACGGCGGATGTTAAAGACCACGCAGTGTTGTTATTCGAAAGACAGCATGCCATGCATCAATATTGCCATAATTATAAAAATGACTGGCGTCAATTTTGCCAGATTAGCAGCATTTTACTCACCAATTACTCAATTGGGAAAAACACATCGCAACATCGCCCTGCCTGGTACCATGGGGCATATTCTTAGGTTTTTTCGGTAAAGTCACGACGTTTCGGAGGCAACACAATCTTCCGTTACCTCCGAAACGTCGTGATTTTTATTTTATTTTTAGTTTACTTTTATTAATTTAAATTTTTTACCTACGTGACTTTACCGAAAAAACCTAAGAATATGAATTCTTGCAGTCACGAAAGCTTCAAATCTAGAACCATGGGGCATGTGCGCCGGCTTGCTTCCCCCCCCCCCCCCCCCAGTGATGGCGGTGGTTGGAACGTGGCATCGACAGCCCCCTGTGATACGCTCGCTGTTCCTGGATCGATTCTCAACGCCACGTTCTGGAGTCAAACCTCCAGAACGTACCAGGCTGTAAAGGTGGCACGAGCCATTCCATCGCGCGCCCTCACAAAGCGAGGGGCCCCCCCCCCCCCCCCCTTTTTCTTCATTCCTTTAAAAATTCCGAACTAAAAAAACCCTTCATTTCTGAAGAAGATAAAAAAAACCTTAATTTATGAAGGTTTTTTTTGGCCAAATCTCTCCGGCATTATCGATTTTGTTTTATCTTAAATCTGAGAGACTGAATGTTTTCACAGGTCTTTCCCAATTTTATTGCTTTTGATATGCTCTTATCTGATCGTGCTCTCACGCTCTTTCATGTTAAATTGTTTTCTACGGTAATTAATTCCAGTGGCCTTAAAACCATCCCATCTTTTGCCTTACGTACCACCTGATTTTGGCGACCCACTCGTTTGAGACTTCTGTTATGAGTTGCGCATTAAATACTGATGATTCTGCTGATAATTATGAAGATGATTGCTGATTAGGTGACATTACACTTGGCATGTGCACGTACATGAGCATGTACAAGAACATTCTACCGGATAAATGTACATAAAATGAATGAATAACGTTTTTTAAAAAGAAGAATACAAATGCAAACAACAACACCAATCGACGGCTGGTCTCGAGCCCCTAGTTGTGTGGACCTCACAAAGGGGGGGAGGGGAGCGGAGGGGGGGGGGCGGCAGCGAGGTTCCATGGCTCTGTCCACGACGGACAAGTCAATCAATTTCAATTAGGGCTCTGGGAGCGATAAGTATTTGCTCAATTAATTGCCGGGAAGCCGCGTAACGTAGAACGGCCAATCGTTTATGGTAAGTGGTCACGGTGCGGCGCGGGTCGCCCATCCGCCGGAGGACCGTGACGTTGCCGTGTCAACTGGAGTGTTAAAAAGAGAAACGCCGCCGTATCCGAACAAACAGACGGGCGGGGCCATTGCGGTGGCAAGCGTGATTACTTTGACGGTACGGTGCGAAAGAAATTCAACATACGCGCATACATACATACATACAAACGTACGCACGTACAGCAGCATTCCGCTCCCCTTTTCCGCTGAACGGGGGGGGGGGGTCCGCACCGACTGAGCCAGCGCTGGGACGCGGCTCAGGTCGGTTGTTTTTTTTTGCCACCCATCGCAGAAGCCGAGCCGTGCCGCTGACATCACGCGCAAAAGAAGCATTGCCGACGCGCGCTGACTGATGTCACGCGCGATGAACTCGGCGAGTCGCGCGTACTATTCATTTTATGAGCGCCCCCCCCCCCGCCTCTGGTCCTTGCTAGGCTCGGAGGCAGATTTGGATGGATGTACGGATGCGTGTTGAACTTATTTCGCACCACACGTAGTCGACCGTGCTAACCGGAGGTACGGGATGTTGTCTTCTCAGGCCAGAGTTTTATGGTTTGGTTGTGGCTCGGCTCGGCAAAGAGTGGGAGAAACGACCGTGTGTCGTGACGTCCCACACGCTGGCTCGCCTCGAATGTGCGAGTGGAATAGGGGTAGAAAACAGAGCTGTGGATCCCTTTCCTCTCCAAGGCTCCTCGTGTCTCTCCTTTCCGTGCAAGGTCAATGGGTTTCCGTACGAGGTCAATGGGTTTCCGTTTGAGTCTATACCTTTCCGTGCGAGTCTATAGGTTTCTGTGCGGGTCTATGAGTTTCTGTGTGGGTCTATGGGTTTTCCGTGCGGGGTCAGTGGGTTTCCGTGAGAGGTCTATGAGTTTCCATGCAAGTCTATGGGTTTCCGTGCGAGTCTATGTTTTTTTTCGGGTCTATATGTTTCCGTGCGAGTCTACGGGTTTCCGCGCGAGTCTGTGGATTTTCTCTGCGAGCCTACGGCTCTCCCCTGGGGGGCTAGCAGCAGCGACCGTATTTTGACGGCACATCCCACCAATTTCCCCTTCAGCCGCTCTCCCCTGGACTGGTCTCCCCATGCCGCTAATTCAGCAGTCACAGCTCAAGCAGATTCCATTTCCCACACGCGGTGTCAAGCACTCCGGGGGGGTGGGGGGGGCGGGAGAGGGGGGGGAGATGGGGGGGGGGGGGCTTTAAGGGATGGGGGGACACAGGCGGAATATTTATTTATATAAATAATCCGAACCCCCCCCCCCTCGCGTCAATACAGCGTCGAGAGCCGGGCTGACCATTTCGGCTGCGACCTTCGGCGAAATTAAGGTCTCCCCGGGAGTGTTTATTGCGAGGCGGGAGACAGCTGGGAGTGATGGAGGCTTCCGAGAGGAATGTGAGAACCATGCGAGCGCGGGCGAGGGCGAGAGAGAGAGTGAGAGAGAGAAAGGAGAAAAAGAGGGAGATTATGAAAATCGGATTTGAAGTCTAAACGTGGCCACGCACGTTTCTGATGGAACAGTGTTGCGTATTGTCTCGGAACGCGGCGGGGTGGATTGCGGTCGATAACGTCGGCGCCGTAAGAATTCGCGCATTAAAACATTTAAGAGCGGCAAAATTCCTCGTTGTACTGCACTCCTATGTTGCCGTGTCTACTCTGCCAATCCCGCCCAAACTACCCCCCCCCCCCCCTTCCAAGTGGAGCGTCGTGCGCTACGCTCGGCGCCGCTATTCGTGACGACGAAACTCTCCGTCAGGAGAAACGGCCGTCCCTCAGACATCAAGCCGCAGGTGCAGTGAATGTGCGAAGGCGGGAGGGCGAGAGAGAGAGAGATGGCCGCTCACGCTTCGGTCCGCACGACCACATGAACAACGGCAATGACGAGAACGCGCGTCTCCGTCACGCGTGCGCTTGGTATGTGTGTGCGCTTGGTATGTGTGCGTCCGTCGCGTGCATCCGTCACGCGTGCGCTTGGTATGTGTGTGCGCTTGGTATGTGCGTGCGCTTGGCACGTGCGTCCGTCGTGTCGTCTCTGTCGCGCCTGCGCTTGGTACGCGTGGCGTGAGCGCGCTGGGTCCCTCACGGCGAGGACGATGTGCAGGCCGGCGTGCACCACCTCCAGGTACTGGTACTCGAGCAGGCAGCCCGGCACCGAGATGTAGGCGAGGCCGCGGCTCTCCCGGCCGGGGGGCGGCTCCACGGGCGTCACGCGGCACCCGGGGCCGTTCTCGCGCCACCACGAGCGGTGGATCGACGCGTGGAGCGTCAGCACGTCGCTGTCCTGCGCACCGCACGCACACAAGGGTGAGTGCGAGCGCTCCCGACGACCTGCGCGGTCCGGTCCACCTCCGACGCGGTGATGCTCGCGTTCCTGAAGAACACCGCGTTGCAGAACAATGGGATCATAGTAAATGAGGTACAATATAGGGGGATGGCACAGTCCGTGAAAGTGCGTGAGACGCATACGCAGGCTGGACAAAGACTGAGGCGCGTGGGTAGCATCGAGAAGCATCCAGCAGCATCCCCGCCTTGTGCGATCCTGTACCTAGTTCTGCTCACTTAATCGCACTGGCTCCAATTCGCGTCGTGAAAACAGACGGTTCGGGCGTGCGCCCTGCGATTTGAACACCGCGCGAGCACACGGCAAAGTTGGTCGAGGGCCATTGGGGCGGGCGGGAGAGATGCCACGCCGACTGCTGCGTGGACCGGAGGTCGCGCAAATGGATTGTCTGTGGTGACACTGTGATATGCGCTTCCCCTCCGAGTCTGTTCTGTGCAAACGCGAACGGTTGTGCTGCTGTGGGAACATCCGAACTGATGCTCGGTCTCAGTGACATCGGGTGACGAAGATCGTTAAAGAATTGCTTTTTAAAAGGTTGTAGGTGCTGTTTGCAAGCACCTGTTAAGGTTGGAATAGTGCACGAGGTGGTGGTGTGGCTAGGGCCATTCCCGGCCGCCTTTGTCTCCCGAATGATGATGTTTATACACCACACGAGGTACTGAGTTGATACTGAGTCGACCTAGGCGAAGCCCATGACTGTGTTGGCCGTGAGCGGGAATCAAACTCGGGTCGCTGGGTTTGTCGCGCAGCGAGCGAAACCGCTGTTCTGCTGCTCCCCACTACAAACAAAGACAAACACACATACCCCAACATCCACATACGTAGAGACAAAGACACACACACACCCCGACATCCACTTACACCTGACAGCCCACAACACCTATTGTTAAATACAGAAACATTAGAGCACTGATGGTTAAATACTGGAAGCTCACAGCACCGATGGTTAAATACTAGAGGCCGGGAAGACTAAACGGGGCACGCCCTTGGCACAGGAGATGGCGTGGGGAGCAGACAAAGGCCGCCACCGCCGCTGTCGCCGTCCCAAGGTCCCGCGGATTCCCGGGGAGTTCCCCTCCCGCTCCCCCCGTGCCACCGTCGGCTGGCGAGGCCGGCGACGCGCGACACCCCCCGGGGTTCAATCGCCATGCGCCCGCGCGGACCGGCACCGACAGAGCGGCGCAGGTCGCCAGCGCCGATCGGCAAGGGGCAGCCGTCACCAGCTGGCGCACGGTGGCACCCATGCCATCTGACTCCCCACCTCTCTCCTCCACTGAACCCCCCCCCCACCTCTCCTTCTCTACAGGTGATGCCCACTGACGAACCCCTGCCCGCCCTCCCCTCCAGCCCCCCCGCCCGGACCTTCCCTCCCCTCCACACAATCTCCTCTGAAATCACTCCTCCGTTTCTTCGTCTACTCTAGGGCGGCGGGGAGTTGATCGGCAACGTGGCTGCGTTCACGCCGAGGTTTGGCGAGCGAGCCGGCGGGCACCTTCAAGGGTCGCCACACGGTGAGCGATTCGAGCGGGCGGTGGCGTTTCTCTGTGGGCCCGTGGTTTGAGGTGGGTGACCACGGTCACGCTCTGGGCTAATCTCAATAGTCCACCGCCACGGGAAGATAGCTGCCTCCACCGTACAATGTTCTGACACGGTTCAATAGAGACCTTTGTTCCGACAAAACCGCCTCCCGGTGCTTAGCCCAATCTTTATGTATGTTGAACTTCTTTCGCACCGTACGTAGCCAACCGTGCTTCTGAAACTCTCTCTACCTGTGGCCCCCCCCCCCCCCCCAACTGAAGCCACCTGTTCAATGAACCCCCTCCCGGCGGGAGACCTCTTCTGAAGCCTCCTCTATAGGTAACCCCCCACCCCTCGCCCCCCACTGATCCCCCACTCCACTGAAGCCCTTGGACAGGTGACTACCAAGAGACCCCTGAATAGGGCGGTGGCGGTGGCCCAGCGGCAGCGCCGTTCGCCCTTCGTTGCAGAGGTCCACGGTTCCAATCCAGCGGCCGCCCCGATGATTACATTTGGTGTAATTACCACAATTATTACGACACACCGTCCGCTTCACCGTGGACGTTAAAGATCCCCTGAAGTGATTCCCAAGATTAGGCCATCGTGTGCCGGCGTCGGGGTCCAACGTTTCCAAGTTCAACATTGCACCGCGCGTGACCCAACTGGGCGTACACACGCAGCAGCGGTCAGATCGGCACCTCCCCTGCTGGCAGGGTTCTCACCTGGCCACACAAAATCAAACGTTAATGATGAGAAACCCCACGTCCGAACATTGACCGCACAACCGGGCCACGCTGAAGATGTGTCGAGCCATCCCAGCACATCTCAAGAACTGCCAGAATCCACACCCCTTCAACCCCCCCCACCGACCCCCCGCCACCCAATTGGACCCTAACCACCGTCTTCGTTTGACCCGCACCGAATCCCCCGACCGGCTGACCCTCTGCGACCTCCTCCCCCCCCCTCTCCTCGTTCATTCTTACTCCCTTCTATGAGGGGCCAGGGCCCGGCTCGTGCCCGCCGGCGACAGGAAATTGCGCGGCCGTGACCTTTTACGCCGCGGGTTTATCTCGCCGTGGCCGCCGCTGTCGACGCGATCGCGCGATCTCGCGATCTCGCTTAATAAAAACACCGCACGCCGGTCGAGCCGCCACGGCCGAGAAGAAGCGCCGGCGTTCGGAACGCGTCCGCATTACGCATTAAACATCTTTTAGCGCTATCGGGGGAAACGCGCCGGAGCGGAACGGAGAGAGCGAGCGGGCGGGCGGTGGCAACCACGGCCGCCGCCACCGATCGTGCGGCAATAAAACAATTATTGTGTTGTTGTTGTTGTTATCGACTAAAAAAAAATGTACATCATTCCCGTCAATAACGCTGTGCGGCCTTAAAAAAATGTACGAGGCGACGTGTCGGGCAATGGTCGTTCTTTATTTGCGAGGAAGAAGGTTCTTTACGTGAAACGTCGCCTATGACACTCGAAGCCCTGTTAATGAGCAATCGCCAAACGACGGGCCTCCATACCCACCATTCCCCTGTTAATGACGGGCTGTTGTCGGTACAGAAAATATTAATTAATGCATTGATTAACCATGTATTTTTTTTTATATGTGTTTATAATGTTGTCAGTATCTTCATGTATTAATATGCATTGTTTAAAGATGATAAAATGAGTTTTTTGTTAGAAAAAGGTTTACTTTCGATGCTATCGGAACGAATTACGCCTTTAATGTGTATTTCCTATACTCGCTTAATGACAAAATCACTTAACGACCGCTTTTGTGGAACCAATTAGCCTCATTAAAAAGGGTTCTACTGTATATATATTTCTCTCTTCAATGTGATGTCATCTGCTGCGATGTTATACTTTTGAACAAATACGAATATTTCATTATCAACACTCGATTTTCCGCGGATTTTTTTGCGAACTGAACTGAATCATCGGGAACACATTCCCACTGCATACCTCTCTACATGTGAGAGGAGAGAGCCACAGAGCAGAATAAAAACAAAATCACGACTATACACGTCGTGTTATGATAATACCACCTGTCATAATCATTCATAGTAATAATCATAATTATCAGACGCGAAAACTGGCAGACAAAGGCTCGTCTCGGGGAGACTTCCTTCACAACAGCGCAGCGGAGTCGACACCGCGCCAAGATGATGGACAACGCGATGAGCCGACGACGATGATGAAGACGACGGTTTCGCGAGGGCCGTAATTCCGCCGTCAACAATGGGAGGGGTGAAGGCTCCCGTCATCCGGCGAGGAGAGACAACTAAAAAAAAACGCTTCCCAACCCCCCCCCCCTTCCCACGGGACAGCGAGCGAGTGAGCACGCGGCCGCGAATCAATACCGCGCGTCGCTCCGAGCAGATCCGTTTCCCCATCGTCCCGCTGCCGTCTTAACGGCGAGTCCAGCAGGAGCCGCAGCTTGCCACGGGCACCGCCACACGCAACCCCTCCTGTCGGCTCATGAATGCTCCAGGTAACACTTGCAAATTAAACTCTCCTGGCCTCTCCACATCTGTCACCTGGTTAAACAGAATAAATAAAAACACCTTTTTTTGTAAACGATGAGTAACTTCGCCATTAACATTGAGTCTTCGGATCCGTTTGACCCTCCCGTCCATCTTTTCCAGCTGTAGAACTGAGCCGCGCCGCCGGGGGTGTGGCGAGCCAGCCGGGCACGTGGCTCGGGAAGCCCCCAGGATCTATCGCCCCTGCAGGAGCCGCCAGAGCCGCGCCGCCGATGTCACACGCTACTACGAACGTTGCCGAGATGCCTGCGAGCGACGCGGCAATCGTGGCGGTGGAGCCACCGACGCCCCCGAACCAGATTCAGGTCGCCTTGCGAGGCCAGCGTATCTCACAGCTTGGCTTTCGGCTTGACATAACACATAGGCAGCGAGAAGCGACCTGTTCGTTCCGTGTGGGACTCCGCACTGGCACGTCTCGGATGTGACAGTGGAAAAGGGGTATCGGCTCGCCTTGCGAGGTCGGTGTATCATAGGGTGCCATGGTGGCGAGATGTTAATTACCTCTCCTGGTATACAGGAGGTCTTGGGTTCGATCCTGATCCTGACGCCTGTTGTATATTCGTAGTTTGTGTGTCTCTCTCCCCGTGGGGGCGTGAATTTTTCTCCAGGTCCTTCGGTTTTCCCCTCTACATTTAGAATCAACGTCACACGCTTAGAGTATTTAGCTGCTATAAATATCCAAGCAATAAGCCATTTCGTTGAGCGATTATTTGTGCCCAGGTCTCTATATAGCTCAGTGGGCCTTACCTGGTAAAATAAAAAGTTTAGTTTTAGATTCTGGCTCGGATTGGCAAACAGCACGGAAAACCGTACGGTGAGGCCCCCCCCCCACCCATGCTAGCTCAGCTCAGATGTGCCAGTGGAAAAAACAGGCAGCAGTGTCCGATACCTCATGGGTATCGACCGACCACGACTCCTGGCTCTACGTCGCCTCTTCATGGCTCTCACATTCCGCAAATAACGCACGGACGCACGGAGCCACCCCCAACCCATCTCGTGGTTTGTGAGAAATCTACTAAACTCCCCCCCCCCCCCCCCACCTAAGCCACCAGAAGCAGCACCAGGGGTGTGCCAGCATCTTAGGAAATTTAACAAACAACCTTTGTGTCCAGATTAAGTGAAGCCGGCTTCAGTGACACAAAGGCACCGAGCACGCGGGGGTTATACCAAAACAAAATCGCAGCCAGAAATAAATAAAACGAAGGGAAAATTTCCGTCAGCGGGTTTGGGACTTTGGCCGAAGCAGGGGCGGCGAGGATTTTTTGTCCCCCGCCCACCTTTGTTGTGCGTCGCGACATCCGAGGCCGAGGCAACTCCCGGAACAAAGGTCGTCGTCTTTGTGAGAGAGGTTTTTCCCCCTTCGTTTGGGTTTTTTTTCCCTCCCGATCCTACCTTTTGTTTCATCCGCCCACCACGCCACGCACTGGCGGTAAATGCCAAAACATGGCAATTATTAATCGCGAATGTCAGGGCCGCGGCTGCGATCGCAACGAGAAGTAAAAACAAGCCCGCGCTCGACTTTTCACTGCCAGCAATGTCAAGACGGACATTCGTGTGCTTGCCGGAGTCGCACACTTGGGGTCCCCGCCCTCCCCCCCCACCCTCCCCCCAACACCCCCTACCCAACGTTGCCCTGGGATTCGTTGGTGCTGCCCTGGCTGCCCCAGCTATCCCTGGGGCTCGTCATCATCGTCGTCGTCCTCATCATCGTCGTCGTCGTCGTCATCATCGTCATCGTCGTCATCATCGTCGTCGTCATCATCGTCGTCGTCATCATCGTCGTCGTCATCATCGTAATCGTCATCATCGTCGTCGTCATCATCGTCGTCTCTGTTCCTTCTGGGTCGCTCTCTCTCCAGACCAACGATCACCCCACCACCGCCCCTCCACCACCTCCCACTCCCCTCCCACCCATAGGGCATTCTTTGCCTTCATTTTTGTAAGGTATCTTGAGATGTGATTGCCTTCAGGAAAACGTGGATTGATGCATCGCACGACGCATGAGTCACGGTGGCAGCTTGGGGCCGCCTACATCCAGCGGTCGATTGATCCTGCCCCATGATCGTGTTGGTGATGATAAGAGGTGGTAAAGGTGCAACCCGGTAATTTCCTCCCCACACCACTGCTGGTGGAAGGGGACTCCACGAGAGGGAGCTGTACACAGCCCCTCTAGAGGGTGCTTGGTCTTCCACTGTGGCCACTCCACCCTGGAAGAGATCGCATTCAGACGTTACATCCACCGGCGTAGTTGCCGTCGCTGTCGAATGCCGGCGCATCGCTAAGAATGTGCCGCTGCTCGGTCAGAATCGAGGCAAGGGGTTCTCCTGGCCAAGCGAAGCGACCGGCAGAAGCCGCGCGGGCGCGCGACTCAACGTGAACAACGCGGCGGGGCACGCGCAGCCCACGGCCTCCGGTCGACGTCCGTCAACAACGCCCTCCCACGCGACACAAACGAGCGGGAACAACGCACGGATGGACGCCCACCACCCGGAGGGGGGGGGGGGGGCGGCCCCCCCCGGGGGGGGGGGGGTTAGGCTCTCTGGGCGGGTGAGAACAAGGGCCCCAGCCCACGGCCCGGCTCCCTCGGGGTGCCGGGGCCTCGGCGTCGTCAACTTCGGGCGAAAGTCGCCGAACGGACCTCGATAAAGTCACCGGATGTCACGAGGTAGATGGAACCTTTATGGGGGGTTTTTTTGTTCACTCAAAACTATACCAGGCGATTGACCAAGGGCTCAGTAGTAAACCGATACGTAGTAAACCGATACGGGATCCTGAATACATCATTCTGGTGGATCGCACCCCAAATCTGCGTAATATTTTCGTCCCCAAAAAGTCGAGAAGATTTGTCGCTGCTACCAGTGAACGCGGATAGTCGGGCCAATGTTTAGGTGCAATGGTTGCGAGCTGACACATGCCCAACGTCGGCCTAACGTTGGCATGTTTACTGGGTAGTCGGAGGATAATCCTCGCGACAAAAAATCGCTCAGGTGGCACCCGATGCCCGACGAGCCGACCGCAACGCAGCACACCTCCGACGTTGCCAGAGAAAGTATTTCGTGCCTCGCGACTCCGTCGGCCGCGGCGAGCCGGACGCCCCTCTCATCGCGAAGCTAAGGGCAATTAATTCGCGAGCCCCCTTTGAAACGAGAGCGGATGCAATGACGGGAGGCGCCCGCCACCAGCCGCCAACGCCGCGTGCCAGACGATGGCAATTTCAGATGTGTCACGACATTTTCTGGCGACTCTTTCGACTTTGCGCGATCAGAGAGAAAAGTGAGGGGGGAGTGAGGGGGGAGGGAGCCGGGGGGGGGTGGTGGCAGTGGCGGCGGTGCTAAAAGCACGCATGCGGCTCGGAGGCAATTACTCGCACTGCGGATATACACAGGTTTAACCCGGGGGCCTCGCGCACCCTAAAGGCTACAATTTGCATATTTAATACAGAGCCTGTAAAAGTGAGATTGCTCTCCAATTAGGGCTGGAAAGGCCAGCGCTGATTTATAACGAAGCGGGGATTTCCGCTCCCCTCCGGCGGACCGCCGGCGTCGTGCGGTCCCCGGTACCGCGGTTCTAAGCGACACGTCGCAGCGGCGTGTGACGTCCGCGGCGGTCGCATCGTCGCGTTTTGCTGAACCATCGTCTTCATCGTCGTCATTGTCGTCGCATGTCTCACTTTACCTACATATCTCATTTCCGGCCGAAAAATATTATTTTCTCGCAAAATAACAAACTGGGTAATTAAAGTTGTAATTAAGTAGCTATCAACCATTGCAGTACTCCCATGCGCTCACCACGAAATGCTATTCGGAGTAAATTGGCAAGCGTGGCCATTATATGGCGTCATAAATTCTGCAGTCCGTTGGATCGTTTATTGATTTTGTGCAGCGGATGGCATGCGTTTTCGCAAGCATCACGCACTGTATTGCCGCTACTGCGCGTTAACATGCTCGTGGCGGGGGTTTGCGCTGAACGGTGAACAACTCCACAGTGAACTTTCTTCATGCTCGAATTACCAGAGGCAAATAATTAATCTATCGTGCGAGTGTAGTCGTCACTGCTACGATTGGTTTGTGCTGCATTTCGATTGGATTTTATCTGTACGAGTGCAGTTTTATTTTTATTTAGTTTATGTGCAGCGCTTTGAGATATTTTTAAGAGGCGCTTCGTGAAATAAAAACCATTATTGCTATTATGACGAAAAAATATATAACATTTCATACGTAGCCTTTCATAATTGTTTATCTTTTGGGTCAGGTCGTCGTGTAAAAATGTGCGTCGTAAAAACCCTCCTCCACCTGACAAAACAACCAATGAATACATTTGTCACGTGACGAACAGACGTGTCAAATGTATCACGGCGACAGCAGCGCCACCGGGGGGCGAGGGGATTGGCGCGTCCCACCTTGGACAGCCCGCCGACCTCCAGGTAGAAGCAGATGAGGAAGATGTTCCACGTGAGCCACAGGACTGTCCACACGGCGTACTGCACGGGGGTGGCCGGGGGAGGGGACGGGAGGGGGATGGGGAGATTGTCAGTGGGCAGGTGTTGCGGTGGACGGCACTTGCAGGGACACAACGCGTGGCAGGCACGAGGAGACAAAGGGCAGCAGAGAGATGCGAGGAGAAGACATGGGGAGGGGGAGG
>CM025631.2:6520292-6531952 GCA_014621495.2 Entosphenus tridentatus | reverse complement strand
TTGGGGGGGGGGGGGGGCAGCTTTGTGACGTCATTTTGAGGGGGAGGGTGTCTGACTTTTTGTGACGCCGTGTGATGGGGGAGGGGTCAAAAATCGTCCAAAATCGCGTGACGTCATTTATGGACGGCCCCTAAGAAGCGTTTCCTCTCCCTGGCTCCGTGGCGAGCGTGCATGCGTGCATGGTGGATATGCCACCTTCTGGTACCTATTGGTGCTGCTCTCGCTGCCCCTTGGATTATGTCAGCATCGCGTCTGGGCCACCCGGGGACCCGTTGAGCCCCAGTCGCTTCGTGTCGCCGTGTGCTTGGCCTCGTTGGCCCTGGGCCGTGCTGCGGTGTTGCTTGCCCCTGCCCTCGTCCACCTCTTCCCCATTTCACCTCTTCCCTCATGTTCATCACTTGTGTTAAGCGCCGTCAGGTGCGATTGCATTTCGGCACCATGTTAAATAATAATTACATTTGGTATTCGAGGCATTCTTACGGCGAGAGGCTATCACCAACGTGCTATGTTTCACTCATAGGTATAGTCTTCCAGAAGGGCGCAATGTTCCTATGTGGTTTTACCCCACGAGGTAATTGGGTAATTTGTGGAAAAATGTTAAATTTGGACTGGCACGCTGGCACACTGGCACACATGGCCCGCTCGATTTCCAATAACGTCACGGTGTCTGCAACGCAAAGCAGACACCGTGACGCTATTGTGCTTGCAAAGCAGACATCGCGTATCCTCCAGTTAATACACCCGCAGCATGAGCCAGGGTGCTCGCCGGACTCTTAACCGCGAACGTCTGCAACGAGCGGCAAACACGCGACCGCACGGCCCCGTCACCGCCGAACTGTAATTGTTGTCATTGCCGCCGCCGCCGCCGCTGGTTGTAGTGACGCACGTGCATGTTTGCTCGCAGCCCAAGAGCCTGGAGCATTACCTGGGCGTGGAGGACGGACGCTTGCTGCAGCACCTGCGCGGCACCGGGGCGCTGCCGAGGCTGCCGTGCTCCCGTTGGTTCTCCCGCTGCTTTGCCGGGACCCTTCCCAACAAGAGTCTGGAGAGGTAGCGTGACTTGCGACAAACAGCTGACCTATCGGGACTTTTATTTCTGTCTAAACCCTGCGTATGCCTGAGGGAACGGTGGTCGTCTGTGCAAAATAACTTGAGTGATATTTAAACTTTGTTTGCAATGTAAATTGGTGTGAACTACTGGGAAATTACACATTTGAAACCATTGGGATGTGACAGCATGATGAAGATGATGGGGGGGGGTGTTCACATTTGTGTATTGTCGGAGGCTGCACTAAAGGCCACCAGATGTGGCGAGTAGCCCCGTGGGCCTTGCAATGAAGAACACTTATATACAAGCTATACGACATCAATACAGATACTAAAGCCTTGGTGGTATTGCTTACAAAAACAACGCGTTATGCTCGGCAGTTTTCTCCACTTTTGAAAACCGATCCCATTTTGAACTCTCTCTCCTGTACTCCAACAGGGTGTGGGATAAGATCATGAGTGGCTCCTGCAAGATTTTAGTCTTCGTCGCCATGGGAATCCTCCTCACGTTTAAGATGACTCTCATGACGATGAACAAGGCCGACAGCATTGTGCAGTTTTTGGAAAAGGTAAAATCATTGGAACAACCGCGCGATTGGAACAACTGCGCTTTGACGTCGAGATGTGTTTTGGTCACGAGTGAAGGTCAGTTGTATGCGATGTGCACGGAGAGAGCGTGAAATAGACGTTTTTATTTTGCTTCTCAGATTCCGCAGGAGAACACGGACGCAATCGTGACCAAGGCCATTGAGCTTTGGCAGAAGCACACGGGAGCTCCTGTCCACACGTAGCCCCGTAGGATACTTGGGACTACCCCCGCACTCCTGTGGCGATGCCGGACTGGAGTTGTTTCGCTGGTGGTGAAACCGAACAATGGACTTTGTTCAACCGTCACATTAAAATTGGATAAATTCCAGCTGAGAATTAAAGTAAACAATATCGGTTTGACTGTCATGTGAAAAACATAGTGGCAGAGTGAGTGGGAAAGTTCTTGGCTCTACCGTGTGGACCGGAGGACACTTGAAAGGAATTTCAAAACTAGTTCTGCGACATCCACTTCTTCAGGTCGTTCTTGAAAATGAAAGGTTGCACTTCACTGCGAGAGATCCAATGGATACTTTGCCTTGTGAATTCACACTGAGAGCACGATCGTTAAATTTTTTTTAAAAATTGGCATCTTATAGAGAAGCTGTAGCTGGTAATTAATTTAGAGGTCATGGAACTCCATGCCCTGTAATTAACTTTTCTGGTCGTGCATCAACAGCAGTGAAAAGTTACAGTGGTAGAGGAGGACATGAGAATGACACATTTCCTGGTCAATACGAAGGTGAAGAAGGGGCAATCATCAGTTGTCGTCACAGCCAGAGCTAATGCATCCATGGTTTCATGAATGGGACATCAGTGACCAGTGGGTGTCACTATTGTGCACGCAAGATGCTCGAACAAGTCTATTTGGAACTAATAATGCATTCATCTTCTATGTGGGAAGTAAATAAGAATCCAGGTCACGTCCTTCAAGCGTTTCGCTTGAGAAACAATGGGCCACAATTCGGAGGGAAACAAAACTACATGTAGTTTCACGGCTTGAGGATTTATTATTTCCCGTTTGAGGGAGGCGAGGAGGACGTTTTTGAGCGGACGCAGAATGGGATAATTACAGACGCCGGGACTCGCCCATGAGTGCCAACGTGGAAAGCAGCGGCGACGTCACGGCCAAATCGCAAACACCTCCTGCCAGAATGATGCTCTGTCGCGTTTGAGCTGAGCGAGGGGGGAGAGGGGGTCTGTACTTAATGGGTTTGTTTTCAGAGAAGCCAAAATTGTGCCTCGGGTTGTTTAAACTTGTCTTCAGGTCGAGATGAATTTCGAGGCTGCCCCTTAATGCTCCCTTCCAGACACCGTCATCCGCTCAGAATCCGCAGGGGGATCAACGCAAGCCGCCAACTGCACCGCCAGACACTGCCGCAAGCCCCATCCTGCAAGCCTAGACGGATGCCAGAGCTGGCTCATCAGCACGTCATTTACAGATACCGCAACTAAGAATCCGTTCTTGCGTAACGCTAGCCCTTTTTACTCACAAAGGGAAAATAAACCCCGTTGGTTTGAACCGATGCAACAAAACCGTTTGCGTAAAAACCAGATTAACTATCTCTCAAAACACGATGAGTTTTCGTTGTTTGCCTACGATGTCCGACGTCTGCAACAATTCGGTCAAAGCAGGCCGAGTTTTAAACGGCGTTTACATAGTCGTGTAAAAAAAAAAGGGGGGGGGGGGTGGGGACGGCAATTAAAGTTACCAGTGGACACTTGCGTGCGCCACCTGGAACCCGCGCAGGCAGAAGTGGGGTTGTCCTTGCGAGTCCGTGAACCCAGGCCAGAAATGTCACTTGTCGGTGCCACCAAGGGGTGGGCATTACTTGAGGTTTCCACATTCTTTGTGTGGCCAATAACGGTGGATTCCACGATTCATCGCTGAGGCTATCCAGTAATGCACTGGTCACAGTATCAATAAATGGGTCCGACTAAAAAATGTGCTTTGCTGCCTGAGGTAGGTATCGATTTCAGCTCTGGCAAATTAGACTTTGGGTTATTACCTGGGGTGCCTCTGGCTCCCCCCACCCCCCTCTTCGTTTTGCAAAGCGCTTTAAAAGAATCGCGGCACACCGTGAGGGCACGTATACTTTAATATCACATTTTATTTATAATTCACAAAGCTGCACGAGTTAACTTGTTTAGTTGCTGCTTCAATGCGTGTTGTTCTTGCAAGGCACTTCATGTCCTGTCTCCCTCCAGCACAGTGTGGGAGCACTTTTGTTTAATAAACGCCGGATCTTTAAAAAGAAAAAGTGCTCTATTGCATTTCACTAACCAATGTCGACCAAAAGGCACTGGTGCTTTCAGCGACGTACAACATGAGCTTATTGCATAAATAAAAAACAAATGGAATCGACTTACATTAAAGGAAGCAAAATAAACGACTCACATTCTGACAAACCAGTGGGGGGGGGGGGGGCCACTGAAAATCCGGAGCCTGGCCGGAACACCCTGCACGTGCGGCTGTGAAGTCACAATCGTCCCCAACAAGTGCCCTTAAAAAAAACTGTTTAAAACACAGTGTTGACGTAAAATAAAAAAAAATAATCGTTAAAGTTTTCACATTTACAACCCAAAATGATTACGGTAGGATAAAAGATTTAAAATGAAGCGAACTGACGTGACTACGACACGCCGCAGGGGCGAGGGCGTCCTGGGGGTGACCCGGCATCGGGGGCCAATATTGGGAACGGGATGGCCGGGAAACTTCTCAACAAGTGGCTTAAGAGTATTGAGTTAAAATGACATCAATTTCCAAAGCAAATCGTGCTGCTTAAAAAAAAATTAGAATAAAAATTTACGAGAAGATTTGCTTTGAAAATCGATGCCGTTTAAAGGGTATTAAAAAATAATTGGGGCCCTACTGCTTACATCGGTAGGGTTGGCGCGTGTGAAGACGGTGTTCATAAGATGTGATGGACAGGGGTATGGGCTTAATTTATGGCCGAACAAGAGATGCCTGCATTCCGACAACCAGGCATTCTTTCCCACAGCAGATGCACATGAACGGGTGCAACTACAAGAGCCGTGACGACGGCCGCGGTTATTTATACCGCGCCTCCCATGCAGTGACATCTCGAGGTGTCCGTGCGGCAGGGGACCACCCAGTGGCAGCTCTCCCTGTGAGGCACGAGGTGAACGCAGCACCGGCCAGCAAGTGGCCATCATTTTGCCAGCATTGGGGGGGGGGGGCGGCAGGAAAAGCGGTCACCCTCCCCCCCCACGTTGCCCAATTTCAACGTCGCTCCCGACAGGCAGTCCCGGCCAACAAGAGATTGTCCACGGAAGAGGGGAAAAACCTCGCGGATTCAACGCCGATCGGCACCGGTTGCCTCGGCGGGCGTGAAACCGGTGCCATCTGCCGCACGGGCGAGGCTGCGCCAGCAGACCCCCAGCTGCGGTTCAAGCGCCGCTTGTCTACGGAGGGGAGCCAAACACACTCGACGCAAACGTTCCAGGCAGTCAAAATGGCAACGCAAACGGGACCCGCGGCCTTCAAGTCGGGCGGAGTTGAAGCGAAGAAGCGGGCAGTGAACACAACCGGTGAGCAAAGCACGACTCGCTCCCTCCGAAGATCGATGCTTGTAAGGTAATAATGCACATTGACCAAAAACGTCGGACGCGCATGCGTTGCGAGTGGCTACACGTTTACCCCCTTGCGCGGCGGCCTACGTGAGGCATTCGAGCCCAAGAGATGCACAACTCTGGGGCCCCATCTACTCTTCTCTCTGTCAGCAGCAAGGGGGGGGGGGGAGAAGGCAGCCGTGGGTTCAGTTTCTACCACGGCTCAAAACGGGGGGCCCGACCCCGAGTGTTCACGTGGGGGGGCTGCCACTCGCAATCGCGTCGCCGCCCTCCGTGGAGCCAAAGCAACAGCAGCAGCTGGCCGCAACTGTCGACTGGTAATACTGAGATTAAACGTGGAACAAGGCGGCCACAGGAAGCAATCTCATTCTCGCATCGTCCATTCATATTTCACAAGTGTAGTTGAGCATTTGTAAAAATGGAAGTTTCCGATGGGGGGGGGGGGGAAACAAGCCAGAGAAAAGAACAAAAATATACAAATATTATTCACATAGCATTAAGATTGGGCGAATGTTACCTTCATTGTTAAAACCGTAAGATTACCACGTGTTACATCCGGCTTCAGAGTGGATTCAATCCCATAGGCTCACTTCATTAATTCACTGCATGGACAGCACAGCCCCCCTTGGAATGCCAACTCTGTCCTGGTTTTCCCAGGATCGACCCCTGTTTCGAAGAAGCGCCCCTGTTAAATCGGTTAGTCTTCCCGGGACATTAAAAGTTGTCCTTCCCCCGCACCTCCATTGAGCGCAGTTGGCTACGTGCGATGCAAAAGAAGTTCAACATGCATCCGTACAAAAATCCCAGTTTCTGTCAGTTGCATAATGATACACTGCTCAAAACAATGCATTCACATGTCATTCTCACACCCCCCCCCACCTCCCCCCCTCTTCTGGTTTCGTGAGATATTCTTCTTCCCATGTGTCGCGGATGTTTTGTACCCCAGGGGTGGCAAACCCTAGCTGGCCGTCGAGAGCTTAAGACGCTGCTCAGGCAGGAGAGGCAGCTGACGCTCCAAGCTGCAAACCCCGCGTTTAGCGCTCGGCATTCCGATCGCGACGTCAAACGGCGGCGCACTCCGGGGGCGTGCCCGTGTACGTTACCCAACGCTCCTCGACAAAAGAATGATCAGAAACAATGTCACTATATAACTTAGCGTGGTCGCAGTACAACAAAGTAAATATCGGTGCTCGGTTAGAGCCCGTTGTTTTTCTTGTTGAGCCGGTGGGCAGTCAAAACCCACCGTGTCACAAACACAAAAAAGAAAGTTTACAAGCGACATAACAATTCAGTCCCTTTCCTGTAATGATTAGCGCAGAGTGGACAAAGTGCAAATCAGGATATAATTAGCATCGGTCAAGTCTGGCAGGGGCAGGCCACGAGGAGCGCCGCTTGATCCACGGCCACTTGGCCTCCAGGCCACCCTGCCTCTTGCTGCTCCAATCACTGCCGATCCCGAGTGATATGCTTGATTTTGTTTCCAAGGCATCCGAGCAATTAGCAATTAGTAGAGATCTCCGTGTTTGTAAAGAGCGATAGATGCTTTCGTTAGGATCGTCCGACAACGTCCATCCTCGCCTCCCCTCCGATCCGGCACGAGGCACAAGACGTAGCTCGATGATTATTTTTGTTTGTGACGGGCGACGAACACCGGGGTCCGCGAAGCAGCAGGACATGGCCTGCGGGAGGATGTGCAGTGATGTGCAGGCCGTCGTGCCGTCACGGCTTGTGAAACCTGCAGGGGGAGGGGTCGGGGGGTTGGTGATGGGAGAGAGCAACATCCACATCTAATTTAAAAAAAACTATCTGTATTTTTCATCAGAACTGAAGTACACTACACAAGCTCCTCACTCTCCAGACTAGGAATCGGGGGGGGCTATACAATTAGCCACACAGTCAATATTAAATAAACTTTAAACAAATGTCAAGCGCTGAACAGAATGAGTAACGGTGCGATCCGCTCGTGTCTATCGTGAAGGCTGCTCTGGCTCCCACCCCCTGTGTATTCGAGGAAAGGCTGAAACGCCCATCGCTTATAATTGGACTCGTTTGTGCATTTTGTCGCTCCACCTCCGGCTATTGAAGGGGGGGGGGGGGTCGGCTGCGAGCCTTCAGAAGGAGGACGGGGGGACTCTCTCTAGCCCCCACCCCCACGGCCTGATGCTACAGGGCTGACGAGGTGGATGCGGGAGGGTGCGTGCGAGTGTCTCTCACCTCGTCATGTGCCGGCTCATCTCGTGCACCTCCATCTCCATGCTCTTGAACTCGTTGAGCTCCTTGCGGATCGCCGCCTTGGAACGCACGCAGGCCATGCACGCACGCAGGCACGCACGGCGACGACACGTTCACATTAACAAAGGGGGCAACCACCAGGGCACACGGCATCCCTCAACGAGCGTCTGCACAGCGCGAGGCTGGCTGAGCGAGCGTCGCCGGATACCACATCCCCCCCCCTCCCCCCCAAGTTCCATCGGTGTGCTCGTAGAACCCCACGGCAGCCACATGTGGTACTCCCTTCCGTATCACCAACGTCACGATAATAGAGAAATTGCATTGCACGCAGTTTTCCTTCATCTTCACACGGAGAAAACTATTCGGAGGCACAGTAAAACACAGACAAGCGGGGGAAGGCTGCCAGAATAGGCCTTAACAATAACCCAAGCTCAGGGGACCGATATCGAGATGTTTAGCCAACTCCATTATATCATCCCCCCCATTGCGTAGTCGCCCCAATGTCCCCGTGTCCCGCCTACACATCCCTGTGATCCTCTACATTGTCCCCGGTATCCCACCATGTGTGTCATCCCCCTGATGCCCTTGTGACACCAGTATCCATGTAGTCCCACCCCAGACTCTCTGCAGTCTTCCTGCTGCCCCTGAACTGCTCCTGCTGCCCCCATGGGGTTTCCCCACTCTGCCCACCATGTGTCATCCCACCCGATGCCCCTCTATCACCCCCCCAGAGACGCTCCATTTCCTCTGTCATCATCCTGCTGTCCCCATGTCCCCCCCTCTCACCCCCCCCCACCGGCGTCCCGATATTCCCCTCGACCTGCGGTGGCAGGGGCCAGCGGACCGGGCAGTTGGGGGCGGGGGGGGTCGGGGGTCGGGGTGGCGGCCGTACTTTGTCGGCGGCGGTGAGCCGTGTCCAGGGCTTGTCGGCGCGGCGGTCGTAGTCCTGCACGTCGGCCAGTTCCACGTAGTCGTTGAAGCGCAGGATTTTCCGCTCGCGCAGCTCCTTCACCGTGGGCCGCATGCTCAGCTGCACGTGCACGGACACGGACGCACGCACGCACGTGCACGTGACCGTCACGCTCACCCACATCGTTGAGACGCCGCGTGCGGGAAATGCCGTCATTACCGGCCGTACAGCGACAACCATTTTAAAACACTCCCTGGCGCTCCCGGGGTCGTGCTTACATTCAAGAGCGTGGGGCCCGGCATCGGTCCCGTCAAGTCACACGGCAAGCCCGTTAACGTTCCGCTCTATCGTTTTGTACCCGAAGGCAGCAATCGTCGTTTCGGTGCGATTTCTTAATTTGTTTACTAATTTTTTTTTGCTTGGTAGTAGGGGTTTCCATTTGCTTGGTGTGTGTTGGGCTTCTTTCACGCCGTGGACGGCCAACTGCGTACATGGGATTTGGTCATTGTACATAATTAATGTACAGCGTTGTGGAATGCTGTTGGCATGAATGACACTATATAACATGAAAGTATTGTTATTACTTGATGTGACAGCCCTCGCATGCCCAGTCATTATGCCGGGCACAACCAGGCACCACCTCTGCCGTGCCAGCGCCTCTGGTGCTTGCAACTTGCCTTCCTCGAGAGTTGGCGCTTGATCTCTCTCTTCTCCTCTCGCTCCTCCTCCTCATTCCTCTCTGCAATGAATCATGGCGACACTTTGAGCCGCTGGGAGCGATGTCACGACACAACAACAACAATAATAACAACGGCGGCAGCAGCAAACGCCGCCCGTGCGCCTGTGCTTCACTCACGCTTCAGGATGTTTCTCTGCTCGAGCTCTTCCATTGTAGGCCTCTGGCTGAGCCGCCTGCAGGGGAAAAGTAAACATGTGC
The DNA here is from genome assembly GCA_014621495.2 of Entosphenus tridentatus. Classification (NCBI taxonomy): domain Eukaryota; kingdom Metazoa; phylum Chordata; class Hyperoartia; order Petromyzontiformes; family Petromyzontidae; genus Entosphenus; species Entosphenus tridentatus. Next base: position 6,522,647 of record CM025631.2, on the reverse strand, counting down.
AAATTTTAGAAAAAATTGTCGATTAACAATATAATAATTATTAGTTTACTATATCACGTCGTCACCCGTGCAAATTGTATCTCACAATCGCCGGAGCCACACACGAGCTGGAAGGCACCCAGGCAATCGCTCAAGCTCTGTAGTCCTCTACATATTAAGATGTTTTCAGACAATTTTCAAGTGTTTATGTCCGTGAGGAGGAAACCGGAGCACCCGGAGAAAACCCAGACATGCGATTCAGGAGGGGGGGGGGGGGCGGGCAACACTCTGCACCGCCTTTCCCTGGAGAGCCAGGGTATGGCACCTCGACGCCTACGGGGAGTTTGGCAACATTTGTGCGGTGATCCGCCAACCCTTGCAGCCTAGACAGTGCTGGATTACAGGCCTAGTGCGTAGCTAAGTCGCTTCTTATTCTTTCGTACGGCAGAGGGGAGTCGATCAGCAACGTTTCTACGTTCATGTGAAGGTTGGCGAGTGAGCCAGTGGTGTTACTGTGTGAGACCGATGACCGCGGCCGCACTGTTGTGGGCTGTGGTGAATTGTGAGTGTAGTGATGTGGATGGCGAGTGTGGCGAGGTGAATGTTGACCGTGGTGATGCGAATGTTGACCGTGGTGATGTGAATGGTGAGCGTGGTGATGTGAATGGTGAGCGTGGTGAGGAGAGTGATCAGTGTGATGAGGTGATTGGTGGGTGCCGAGTGGACCTAGAGTAAGTGCGGTGAGATGGCTGGTGCTGGTGTTTAAACCTGGTGAGAGTGGCGGGTGAGGTGAGGTGAGGGGTGGTGAGCGCACCTGGTGAGCGCGGTGCCGATCTGCTGGCGCAGCTCTTGCCACGCCTCCCCCATGTGACCCTGCTGGGGGTCACCGACCTCAGGGTCGTGACCCAGGGATCGTGCGGCCACCAGGGAGTGGTTCCTGCGCACCTTGGCGAGGAGCCCTGGGGGCAGTAGAGCCGTGTGGCGAGTCAGCACAGCACACAGACTGTGACTCAGCACAGCACACAGACTGTGACTTGGCACATACACACACAGCGAGTCAGCACAGCATACAGACTGTGACTCAGCACACACACACAGCGAGTCAGCACAGCACACAGACTGTGACTCAGCACACACACACAGCGAGTCAGCACAGCACACAGACTGTGACTCAGCACACACACACACAGCGAGTCAGCACAGCACACAGACTGTGACTCAGCACACACACACACAGCGAGTCAGCACAGCACACAGACTGTGACTCAGCACACACACACACACAGCGAGTCAGCACAGCACACAGACTGTGACTCAGCACACACACACACACAGCGAGTCAGCAAAGCACACACAGCGAGTCAACACAGCACGCAGACTGTGACTCAGCACACACACACAGCAAGTCAGCACAGCACGCAGACTGTGACTCAGCACACACACACACAGCGAGTCAACACAGCACACAGACTGACTCAGCACACACACACAGCGAGTCAGCACAGCACACAGACTGTGACTCAGCACACACACACACAGCGAGTCAACACAGCACACAGACTGACTCGGCACACACACACACACAGCGAGTTAACACAGCACACAGACTGTGACTTGGCGCACACACACAGCGAGTCAACACAGCACACACAGACTACGACCCGAAACACACACAGCGAGTTAGCACAAAACCCACAGACTACCACCCGACACTTATCTCCCTAGCGGCGATGTTTACACACCGCACCAGGTACTCATTTGAGGCCAAGTCGACCTTGGGGAGTCCCAGGACCAGTTCAGATCAACGTCACTGGTGTTAGCCGTGAGCGGTAATCAAACACAGGTTGCCGGGTTTGTAGCGCAGCGCGCAAACCGTGACACTACCGCTGCCCGATACAAAGATAAAGACAAAGATCCCCCATATAGCCTTAACAGAATGTAGGGGCAAGTGCTGTTAGCGAGCACCTACACACAATATCACACACACACAGAGGAAGGCTGTACATGTGAGGGGCTCTCATCAGGTTACTAACCCGTCATCTCCACTTCGTCGTCGTTATCCTCTTGCTCATCATCCCGGTAGAGGACAGGCCCATCATCATCGTCGTCGTCATCATCGTCACGGTACAGAATGGGCCCATCCTCATCATCCTCGTCGTCCTGGTAGAGCCCTTGCTGCTCATCAGGGAAGGAGGCTTTGCTTGTGCCCACATTTTCCTTGTTGTTGTCGTCATCGTGGTCGTTATGGTTATGGTCATATTGGTTGTCGTGATGGTGGTGGTGATGGTGGTGGTCATGGTGGCGGTGGTCGTGGTGTTGATGATCAGGGTGGTGATCAGGGTGGTGATCAGGGTGGTGATCAGGGTGGTGATCAGG
>CM025631.2:6486124-6520282 GCA_014621495.2 Entosphenus tridentatus | reverse complement strand
TGGTGATCAGGGTGGTGATCAGGGTGGTGATCAGGGTGGTGATCAGGATGGTGATCAGGATGGTGATCAGGGTGGTGATTATGGTGGTGATTATGGTGGTGATTATGGTGGTGATCATCATGACGGTGATCGTGGCGATGATCAGGGCGGTGATCAGGATGGTGATCGTAGCGATGATCAGGGTAGTGATCAGGGTGGTGATCGTGGTGCATCTGTACGCCGGTGACGCAATTCTCCGTGGTGGCATCATCCGAACCATTGTCCTGGCCTCCTCCGGAAGGCTGCATGAGGAACTCGAGGACATCCTCCATGCGCACGCCCGAGATGGGCCCAATGGGGCCCACGGAATCATCGTAATCGTCGACATCGTTGTCCTCTTGGTGACCACCTCTGGTGCCGCCCCTGCCGCCACCGCCACCATAGAATCCGTCTCCCGGGGGGTGGGGCGGACGTGCCGGTGATCCCGGCGGATGGCGCTGCTGGGGTTCCTCACCCTCCCTCGTATCTCCGCGATCTCTCGGCGCCGGCGCCGGTGCCGGGGCGGCACGGCCACCGGACGGGATTCCCGGTTCCGATGTCACGGTCCACATGATCAGCTGCGTGTCGCTAGGATACTCTGACGGCCGTGGTGGTGGCGGTGGCGCTGATGATGATGCGGGTTGACGGGCCGGCTGGGGTACGCGGGGCCCCGGTGGCGGGCCCTGAGTTGTGGTGCCGGTGCCATCGGCTGACGGGCTGCGGAGGCAAATGCATCCCGGCCACAAGCCAGCGCCCCGGTTAGAAATAACAACACATGGTGGATTAATATAGTGTCTACATGTGACCGAGTCTCAAGATGTTGTGCAAAAACATTGACCCACAGATCCACAGCCTCATACAGAGACCCATAGACTAACACAGAGACCCATAGACTAACACAGAGACCCATAGACTTAGACAGAGACCCACAGACCAATGGCAAAGCGGGTGGGAGGGGATGCCGCACGGCGCCTACCCGTGCATCGCTCGCGACGCTGCGCCCGCGGTTTGGTCCAGCTCCTGCACCATCCTGGCTCTCGCATCCATCGTCTCCGACTGCGTCTGCGAGCCCCTGGGAGGACCCTGCAAGTTGCAAAATGCACGACGAATGAGCGTGAGAATCGGGAGCGGCAATCCACGGCGAGACCCGGGCGAGGCAATCGATGCATGGCCCCTTGTCACTGCCGCTGCTGGCGCCGCCCTCCCCCAGCTCGTTATTCTGGGGAGGAGATCATGCCCATTCTATCGTGACACGCTATCACCAAGGCGCTGTGTATCACGGACGGGTGCAGTCTGCAGTAGTTTCGCATTCGGGGGGCGATGTTGTTGTTTGGATTCATCCAATAGGATCATTTGTGAGTCATTTAGAAATGTGGCAAATTCGGATCTTTAACGACTGCCATGAAGCAAACGGCGAATATTACGTAGTTATAACAACACATTTATAGTATTAACCAGGATGGCTGCTGGGCTTGAACCACGAACCTCTGTAAACAAGTGGCAAACACTGGGCCTTAACACTGGTGTCAGGTCTGTTGCTGTTCCTGCTGCTGCCGCTGTTCCTGCCGCTGTTCCTGCTGCCGCTGTTCCTGCTGTTCCTGCTGCTCCTGCTGCTGCTACTGCTGTTTTTGCTGCTGATGTTCTTGCTACTGCTGTACCTGCTGCTACAGCTACTACTGCTGCTGCTGCTCATGCTGCTGATGTTCTTGCTACTGTTGTACCTGCCGCTACTGCTGCTTCTGCCGCTGCTGCTGTTCCTGCTGTCTCTGCTGCTACTGCTGCCATGGCCGTTTCTGCTGCTGCTGTTCTTACTACTGCTGCTTCTGCCACTGTACCTGCTGCCACTACTGCCACTGCTGCTTACCCTGTGCTGCATGTGCGAAGGCTGTGGCGCAGAGTGCGGCGCGTCGGGCTCGGGTTGCTGGGACTCTGGTCGGTCCGACGGAAGTGGCTGCAGAGACGGCGGAAGCCCAACCACTCCGAACTTGCGTAGAGCGACAGCAGGCCCAGCGCCGCTTGGCGCATGGGACTCCGAGTTGCCACCACCGCCACCGCCGCCTCCAGTTGCCTGCCTGCTCTCCCCTGCAAGCCCAACAGCGGGGACAGACGCAATCAATCGACGTCATCCGATTGGCCGTCCAACCACACGATCTCGCTCACCGAGTCTTTCATCAACAACGGCTCTACTCAAGTGAACATAACGTTCACCACTCTACTGACAGTGCATGGGCAGTCCATTGAACGCTATTGCTCGTGGTATGAACTTCACGTATGTCTACATTGTATGTATGTATGTGGGATTTCTTTAGCACCGTACGTAGCCGACCGTGCTAATCGGAGGTGCGGGGGAAGGACACCAGACTCTGCGTAAGACAAAGAGGAATGCGGCGTCGACCGCTAACACCGCTGCTATTCACACGTCCGCCGTGGCCTCGTAGAGGCGACTGACGTCATTCTTATCCTGCCACCATATGACGCCTCTCTTGTGCGCCGCATCTTGGCAATTCTAAGATGTACACCACGTGGTATATATGGTCACACGATAATCGTGTCGTCTGTTTTGCAGAATATCGCTGTCGTGATTATTTTTGCTCGTTACATATTTTGGAGTATATTAATTGGAGTCAAAATATTTACGAAATAACAAAGACAATTTTTAGCATGGTGGTGGTAATATAACATTGTTTTTATGTCGTTCATATAAATATTTAACTATGTTGCGTGCAAATGTCAATTTTCACAGATCAGAAGACTTATGGCAGGCTTATGCGGAGTGGACTGGATTTGAGGGTGTTGAGAATTGATGTGAACAGGAGCGGGCAGCCAAAAGCACGAATGGCTGGAGGAAAGCAGGTCCAGACAACGGGAGCAGCAGAGAAGAATGAGCGACCTGCCACTGAGAAAAACTTGCCTGGGGACTTCGACAGAAAACCTCGCCTTGTTGGATCACAGAGGCGTAGAACTCTTACGCGAATTAAAATGCAATAACAAGGCAATAACATTGCGAAACACAATTGCAGGGTTATTCTACTGCTTCTTTCGTACGGTTGATGTAGATGCAAAGCAACGACTATAATTTCACATTCAGGTTGTCAAGCCCAGATAACCGCGGAGTGTATCGCCGTGATGTCTCCTTCGTATTTGTGGATCGGGGCATTGCGTCGTTACACGTTGTACGGTCTTGTCCAGGATGACCGTAGTTGCACACTACCGGACAGTTTTTCATTTTCCCATTTGTGCAGGGTTATTGAAAACCGATATTGCGAATCACGGCGTTAAAGTCATCGTATCGCTGCAACCCTCGTGACATCGTAGCCCCCCCTCACCGCCGGCAGGAAAACTCGTGCGGACGGGAGGCTTCGGGGGAAGGCCGGAGTGCGGCCTGGGCACGGGCCCAGGCCGGGGTTGCACCGCGGGGTTCCCCGACTCCGAGGCGCCCGGCACGTCCACCGAGGAGAGCCTGGCCGGCAAGAGGGGGGAGCGGCTGCTGGGAGGACGTGCGGAGCTCCCCGCGGAGTCCCTCGCGCCGTGCTCCTCTCTCGCTGCACAGTTACGATGGAGACAGATGTGCAGGGGGTTCAGAGAACGGTCACAATTCAGTAACTCTGGCCACATAACCCTAGTGTACAACACTCACTCATGTCGCTACAAATGTACACGACTCGCAACCATCTTAAATCCTAACATGTAACGCTCACCTAGATCATTCACGGTTACAAACTCTGGCCCAAACCCCATCACCGTTCCCCTTGAAGAGGCCGAGTTCCACCCCAGCACCGGCCTGCAGAAGTCACAGCGGTATCGACGCCGTGCAATCAAGGAAGGTGGGCCCCGCGCCGTGGACTCACCGTTCACCTGGGCGATGCGGGCGCCGGGCTTGGGGAGCACCGGAGGGGGCTGCCGGCCCCCCCCCGAGCTCCTGGCCGAGGGGGGGTTCCGTTGGCCGGCCCCGTGGTCGTGGGCTCGTGGTGGCAGCAGGGGGGAGGGGCGACCTTGCGGCGGCGGCCCCTGCACCTGGGCGCCGTCATCTGCCGTGGTGCCGACACGCAAGAAAGAGTGAGCGTTGTTGGAAGCGTTGTCGGGAGCGTTGTCGGGAGCATTGTCGGGAGCGTTTCGCGATCGCGGACTTGATAGATGACGGATGAGCAATGACCTCCGACGAGTAAAGGTGCAGCCATGCAATTTATTTTGCTCTCGCCACTGCTGGTGCACGGGCCACCGCGGGCAAGCACTCTCGATCAGTGTTCTTCATTGCAAGGCCCTGCGGGCCACTGACGGCCCCCTGGTGGCCTTTAGTGCAGCCCCCTACAATACACGAATGTTAAAACACCCCCCCCCCCCCTTATCATGCTGACAAACCCCAATGGTTAAAAATGTGGGGCGGCCCTCACACTGATATCTTATCGCCAAAAGTGGGCCCCCTCTGGAAATGAGTGTACGACACTGCCCTAGAGGGTGTATCCGGCCTGCACTTCCACGCGGGCCAGGCATCTTAAAAGTGGGAGTTCCACATTTTAACCCACCGTGACCTGCTGATTCAGTACTGGTGGTGGACCCAATTATAGCTGGGTGGGCAGAAATGTCAGTACCATGTGAATTGTGCAGCGTGACTGTTTGACATTCACGGTATGTTGCGTTGCAAATGAGTTATGCTGCCGTGTTGACGCCAAACTCTTAATATCACTCTGCGTTTGACATTTTCATCAGCTAATCGATAACAGCCAGCGGTGTCGTATGAAAATAACCAATAAGGTCACGTTATACAAGTGCCGTTAAATGGCATCCTATCTCGTCAGATCGAGGCAAGAGGATTCAAGAGACACTTGCCCAATGAGAAATCAAATTCAATCTAACCGGCGACATCTGGGTTGCAATTCCAGCCTGCTAACAATTACACGTCGGCGGCTCCCAACCTCTCCCTCTGGCTCACGGGAAGAAACAAATAATGTCAAGCCGGTGGTGGCCACTTAACTCAAGGCCCGCCAATGTGCGTGCATTTCCCGAGGGCTCGCAGCTCCAACTCGAGCCGGGGACACTTTTTGAGCCAAGCCCAATTCTCCCGTGTCGGTCAACGGCGCCGGGTAATAATTATCTGCAACGCGAGGACACTTCACTGCGTGCGTGCGGAATGCCCTAATAACTGAGGGTTCACAACCTTCGTACGCTCCCACCCGGCATCGCCAAACAAACAGCCGTGCGCTGTAATGAATCTGGCGACTGACACTCGCACTGTAGCACGCGGAGCACGCAAAGCCAATGAATATGCCAACAACAGTGATGAACATCAAAACCGGTCCCGGGCCTCCACCTACGTCAACTCAGCCTTAAATAAGCACCTAGCGCGGTGTGTTAAAACGTCGCCACCGGGGAGACAAAGGCGGCCGGCACGGTGCAAGCCACACCATCCCCTCGTGCGTCGTGTTCACTTTTGTGGGTAATCCCAGCTCTTCCAAGACGTCGGGGCCAGCATGAAAGAGTAGGCCAAAACACCCCGCAAAGAAGGACCCTCTCGGGAACCCCTGGGTGCGAGCGTACCGATGTTGGTTTGATGGTTGCTGCTGCCGCTGGGGACCCTGGGCAATGTGGAATGCTGGTAAGTGGGGGCGCCGAAGGTGGAGCCGATGGTGCTGGAAGCTTTATGCGGTGGCGCCCGGCTCTGCGTGACCGCGTCGTCGCTCGTGTCCCGCCGCTCGGCTCGGGACGGTGGCGTCGTCGTCGTCGTCATCATCGAACTCGGCTGCAATCGGGAGTCTGGGCCTAGAGAACGATCGACCACGCACGGTGACAGCCGTCAGGTGCTGCACGAACGGGCCGGGCCGCGAGAGGCCTTTATGCCACGACGGCCACAAGGTGAGCCAACAGTCCACCAGTCACCATCATCGCCAATCACTTAATATTCATACGGTGCCTCCCATGGAAGATGGCATTGCAGAACTACTTCTGAGGGCCCTTCGATTGCATTTTATCCACCCCAGGTGGTGCTGCTCCTTCTCACATGCCCTGCTGTACATGGGAAAGAGGAGCTGGAAATAGCTTAAATTATCTGAAAACCAGATTAAATTAGATGTTATATTCTTGCGCAATGCAGACATTGGTAACGGGGCTAAGACCTTCAACTCGCGAACCCGGATTAGTCACAGGCACCCGACACCTGGGTTCGAACCCACGATCTCAAGAGGTTGCCAACTCTGTGCTAGTCATCACCATTATCGCTCTCATACCGCGCCTCCCATGCAGTACATAGAGATGCCCTGCGGCAGGGAACCCCCAGTGGCAGCTGCCCCTGCGAGGAACAAGTTAACTGCATCACCGGCCCACCAGTCGGCATTAGTCTGCCAGTAGGGGGCGATGTTGCTAAATCAACAAACTTACTTTTTTAAACTTGCTTTTAATTAGGATTTTCATAATGTGTTGTTTTATTCTGTCTTTGCTAGAAATTTGTAACAACGTGATTTTATTTTGCCTACAATTTCACTTTTCTTGTTCATGCCTGTAAAACACTATATATTGCATTTTTTTTGCACGAATAGTGCTATAGAAATAAATTTTGATTGATTGATGTTGTACATTTTCCCCACTCTTGTTCTATGCAGTAGTCCCTCTAAACCCTCCCCATGTAACACACTTGGCGTTTTAGCCGGGTCGTCATGGAAAATGAGCTTCTAAACTTAATGGGACCCGTACCCAAAATAAACTGACTAAACGGGATCTTTAACGTCCACTGTGAAGCGGGTTTCATGTTACCACATCCGCAGTATTGACCAGGGCGGCCGTTGGGGCCTGGCACCGCAATCCCCTCTGCAATGTGTGGCAAACGCGCTCGCCGCTGAGGGCTGTGGTCGTGCTGCCGCTGGTCTCAATGTAAAGTGCGACCCTCTTAACCCTGGAACCCCCCCCACCCCACTCCGCACCTCCTCCGTGGACTGCCTGATCCTCGGAACCCGAATCCGTCAGGTGTGCCGGGGTCGAGAAGCCGTCGCCGACTCTCAGCTCCTCCTCCGAGGAGAGCTCCGAAGCCACGTGGCCGTTCCCCAAGGGAGCCTCCTCCCTGATCGACGCCCTCTCCAGGACTACACCGACGCGCAAAAAGGGGGCAGACGCGGGTTCACGTCGTGGACGCACGTCGCGCGTATGCAGGCAAAGTTGATCTTCCTCTGGGTTGAGTCTCCAAATATCGGACAACGCTTTGATCAATGCGTTTGGTTTTCACGAGAGCGAGTCCGTCAAAGCAAGACAACTTTCTGCTAAAAATCATTTGTACTGGATTCATCTTTATAGCGTAGCCACCCTTTACAGGTGGACAGAGAGATAATGCAGAGATACTTTCAAACTTAGTTGGCAAGATATGACCAATGCTTCTGGTACCTCCTACTTCACGAAAGTGTTTCATAGTCACTGCAAGGGCTCGTGAATTACACTGCAAACCAGGGCTCACCACTTTCAGGCACATCTCTCAGGAGCCCCTTCCTTATCAACTCCTCCCGACTGAGCCTCATGGAGATCTTCCGCTCCAACACTGCACACACACAAACATCACCACCATTGTCAACAACAACAACAACAACAACGATAGCAGTGATGATTGACAGCTATCCTGTCCCAGTGCGCTGACCAGATGGGAAAACTGGGTGTTCTCAGAAAGTCCCGGACAGGAAATTGAGAATTCCCCGACACGCCCAGGACAAACATTCAATCGGAAAACCAGAAAACGTGAAAGGGTGGAAGGAGACCAGGTGATATTCCTCATGTGGACTTGTGAAGATGCCAGCAGTAGTGAGTGAAGAAAGCTTCATGGAATAAATGCTCAACACGTGGCTTGACTTGGCAATCTATGCTTGGGATCACGCCATGGCTAGGAAACAAACCTGCGTGCTAAATTATAACCAGGCGACGACGGGCCACTGATACACAAGCCACTTTTATAAGGGAGACCCACACAGGCGCCGCATGCACATCAGGACGAGGAACCTGTTTCACCTGGGTTCCAGGGTAAACGCAACCACTGACGGATCTTATCTTGTCGACGCATGCCTCAGCCGTGTATCTCAGGTTGTCCGAGCCAAGTTTGAAACTTCCTTGATAATTAATCAAATAGACTTCAAGGCAGTATTCTTCATTGCAGGGCCCGCGGGCCACTGGGGGCCACTGGGGGCCCCTGACGGCCTTTAGTGCGGCCCCTGACCTGTGGCCCCCGACAATACACAACACCCCCATCCTCGTGCTGCTGTCAAACCCCAATGGTTTCATAATGTGTGGCGGCCCTCACGCTGATGATGCCCTATCGGCGAAAGTGGCCCCCCTGTGAAAACGTGTGAAGAGCACCGCTTTAAGGTGATGTTCGCTCCAACGTGGATGATGCCCAGAACCATGCCTTGCCGCAGAAACAGTGCCCGTGGACGCAACTCACCTTCGGAAGTTTGTTGGAACTTGGGGCTCGGCTTCTTCTTGCGCCACGTCCACGGCTTGAGGAATTTGCCGAGCGACGACAGCTTGCTCTTGCGCTTGAGCGTCGGCGTGCTGGAGTCCGACGCCACGGACTCGGAGCGGCCGGGCACCATTTGCGGCACATCCTCGCCTGCGGGGGCACACGAGTGGTCACGCCAGCACGCAGTCGCAACGGCGGTCTCGGCACTCTCTCACACGCGGGCGACGTCGAACGCAAGCCGCCTCGGCGGCGGTGCCGAGGCCGAACAGCGGGGCGCTGAGCGGGCAGTGGAAGCGGCTGGATCTTCTCAGCGTTCGGCGAAGGGCAAAACCCCGCACTGCACATCGCTTGGCGCAATCAGTCACACACCTCCTGGGTCAAGTGGCTACAGGCCATTCAGTGATACACGTACGTCTAAACTATTAACGACAATTTTTTTTTCATCAGCTAAAGCCCACTGACCGATTAGCTCTTTTTTTTTTAGGCGACCTGGCCACGAATAATAGCTCATCGCAGTGGCTGATATCATCACACGTGGGAATTCACACATGTTCACACATGTTTCTCAATGCGGAAATAAAAACCATAGGACCCGGAGAAAATCCACGCGACCACCACGGGGAGAACATGCGAACTCCAAATATACAGGCATCGTCAGGGTCGGGATTAAACCCACGACCTCGTACGTACCAGGCGAGGGAGATAACATCTTGCCACCGAATCCGAGAACGGACTCACCCCTGCCTACGTCTCCCCTCTCATCTCACTCTCCTCTCCGCCATGCTCTCTCCTACCTCTCCTCTTTCAATTCACTCTTCTCCACTCGATGCGCTTTCTGCTCCAGCCACCAAGGCATTCTGTCCAAGCCCCCCAGACAACCTTCGCTTGGTGGGAAGTTGCTCATTCTCCTCTGCTGCCCCCACAGTCGATAACTCCCTTCCCCCAGCAATCCATGCTGTCATCTCCCTGCCCCGGTTCAAGTCCAGGTTCGTTCCTTTACTCCTCTGCGTACGACCGGCTTATTTTCTACAAAGGAAACGCGCCCACTGTTTCTGTACAGTGCCTTGAGATGCGGTTGCATTTAGACGCCACTCTGTGTTGTAGAGTGTCCTCTGCGTGTACACGAGCATGCAGAGCACATTTGGCCCATTGTGAGCAAATCGCAGCAACCGCACATGAGTGGGTTTGGAGGACGACGCAACTTGGGAACTAATCATTTACACTTCGCAAATTTCACTACGCGTGTGGACTTACGGTGCCCTGTGACACCATCGCCCGGAATGTGCCTGATTTTGTCAGCTCTCAGAAGCTAACCAGGGACGGGCCTAGCGAGTGCTCGGATGGGCGACCATCACACACGACGAGTGGCGGACCGAAGAGGGCAGTGCAGGAAAAAAAAACGCGTTGTTGCACTTTTACGTTTCCACGTCCACGCTCCCCTCCTTCACCAACGCGGACCTACCGGCGTGTGGAGGCTTTCATCCAGCAGTGGACTGACAAAAGCGCCGCACGCAAAAGCGCCGCACGCGTGCACACGTACGTAATCTGTGTGTACGGCACCCGAAAAACTTTTGTGATGTTTACGGTGTATTGACGTCACCGGCAAAAAACGCTCTGCCTGCAGGACACTGCGTCTCCACCGTTTGTTGATGCCGATTATACATCGCTCCGCATGTTTACCCCGGAAAGCCTGTGTCTCGTGACTTCTTTTTCAAGCGGATCCAGCCAAGTTTTTATTTAGTAGGTTTCCGTGGCGCATTGTGGCATTTTCTCAATATGCCCCACCTCGCTTTCTCGTTTTCTGCTACATTATTTACATCGTCTGAATGTGCCGCTTGTGTTTATACGCTCGCCCCGGGAAACAGTCACATGGATGCTACAAGTTCCACACATTTATCATCGGTATAAATCACCACACCGCGCCGAGCCACGGCTGGAGTGACAAAATGGAAATCTCCGGGCTGTGGAGGTTTTAATCGGGAACAGGGGGCCGGGGGGCTGGGGCCGGGTGACGCCAAAGATTACGCGTCGGCACTCGGCCGAAGGCCTGGCAACAACAACCGTGGGGGCCCGCGCAACACAAAGGTCTATTGTGCTGCCGCGGTTACGACTGCCCTGCCACTGTATCGCGCACGCGAGTGTTTCACGGGCAAATCAACCCGTGGAATTTATAAACGCGCTCGCCGGGGCCTGGTCAGGACGCCGGCCCGCTCCTACGCCCGGGTGCCAACCGCTGCCCCCCCGCGCCACCCACGCACGACCCCCGGTGACACAACGCCGTCTCTCTCTCTCTCTCTTCCTCTCTCTCGCGCGCGCGAGTGCCGTCGTGCGCAGACACCGCCCGGCCATCTCTCCACCCCGACGGCGGCGGTGATTGACGGCAGCGTGGCGCGACGCATCAACACATTCCCACCAGCCAAGAGGTGGGAACACGCCCGAGAAAATGTAATTTTCTTTTTTGCGCAACAAAGTTGAGGCAACGAGTCCCTCGCGAGCGCTTGCGCTTGTTAAAATTCACGTCGGATCCATCACAAACGCGGCACTGAGACTGCGCACCCCGGGGTGCCGACCTTGGTTTGGCGCTCATTAATTTGACATCGCGGCATTTAGAATCCACACCGATATTCCACATACACGACCTATACCAGCACAGCCACCTGCATGATATGCTTCCCCGCGAGACTCACTGTGGTCTACTCTTAACCACTCCCCGTGTCGCGCTCTGTCAAATTTCAGAGGAAGTAATTTTTTGTGTCGACATATCTCCAAGCCCCACATGCCTAACGTTCCTGGGCACGCACCGCTTAACTCGCGCCATGCAAACCTCCCCGCACCGCTCTGAAAACATCATCAGGAAAAACTACCCCGTCAGAAACCACCACACGGGAACAGGTTGGGTTAGGGGGGGGATAGATTATAGGATGACAAGGCCCGTTCCCATAACACCACAGCCTCCACTCCCTGACATTCCACCTTGCTTAAAAATAGACGCCCCCACAACAAACCCTGCCTCTCCGATGCATTTTCAGGTTGTACCGCGTCTTGTTCGGCATGAGATCCGATATTTCGCTCCACTTACCGGGAGCTTATTTGGGAACTGAAATTCAACTATAAAAACTATTTTTTAAATGTTACCAGGTAAGGCCCACTGAACTATTTCGCTCTTTTTCAGAAGCAACTTGGAGACATATAATAGCTCAACGAAGCGGCTTATCACCATGCGGAAATTTATAGCAGTCAAATACTCCGAATGCAATTTTCTAAATTTGGAGCGAAAAACCGGGGCAAAAAAGTCCACGCGACCATGGAGAGAGAGAGACATGAAAACTCCAAATATGCAGGCGCCCAGGTCGGGATCGAACCCACGACCTCCGATATACCAGGGGAGGGAGTTAACATCTCGCCACCGTGCAGCAATGAGCAGCTCACTCTATCGTTCACTGATACCACGCTGCCAACTGCCTCCGGTGTTGCTGATTGGGAGACGAGAGGAAAGCCACTGGGTTTTTGCCAGGGCCCATCACAAGTAGGGATGATGGCCGATGGACGAGACTGGTGAAAGAATAGACAGCGGCACTGCAGGACCGTGAGGGATCTCGACGGCTTGGGGAGGCCTTCATCCAGCAGTGGATAGATCACAGCGAATGATGATGACAACGATGACGAGGAGGGGAGGGGAAGGTAAGAACTCGGCGCAGCCGCACATAGGCAGCCCTTGTGCCGTTGCCGCGTCCCCCTTCCGTTCCCAAATGAAATTAGTTTCCACTTTCCTGAAGCCACCCAGTTAGGCTGCACAAAGTGGTCCCGGGTGCCAACTGCCGCTGGCACATTTCCCGGGCGCATGAAAGCAATTAACGGCAATGAAATCGCACCACAAACACCGCGTGACACATCCATTCGAGCATGCAGCGCCGCATGCGTTGCGCTAAGCCCCTTACAAGTGGGGCAGATCCACAGGCTATGCAACCTCACCATTTCAAAATCATCCGAATACCACACATCGGGGGGGTGGGTGTCATTGTGAAGGTAATTATAAAAAGGTAAAGGTGCAGCGGTTGGAATTGCCTGCTGACGCCACCGCTGGCGGAAGACCCTCCCCGATAGAGCTAAATACCCACGGAAGATTTTGTATTTTCTACCAGGTAGGGACCACTGAGCTATAGAGCTCTTTTTCCAGAAGCGACCTGGCCACAAGTGAAAGCTCAACCGAGTGCAAATTTATAGCAGCGAAATATTCGAAACTCGTGTTGGTTATAAATGTGGAGGGAAAAACCCAGAGGACCCGTAGAAAAATCCACGCGACCAGGGTCGGAATCGAACCCACGACCTCCTGCATACCAGGCGAGGTATTTAACATCTCCTAGCCACCGTGGCGCCAGATTCATCCGTTCCGGCCAGTTGTCTTGGAAGAGGTGGGGAGCAGCCACACGTCACCCCGTCAAACACAACCTGCACGAAAGACTAGCCGCGGTGAACAAATCTACACTGCAGGGTGGACGCAGGCGGCGCGGAGAGGAGGGGGGCGGATTTAAGAAACCTGTGCCATTGTGTCAACCACCGTGCCGGGAGATGGGAGTCGAACAGCTGGCCTCTGAATCGCAAATCCAGTGTGTGCACCGTGACCAGACATACGACTTATGGAACCATACTCTTTGGTTCTTTCGGTAACGTCACGTGGGTATAAAATAAAATAGATCACGACGTTTCGGGCGCAACACAAGCGTCCGTCATCAGGTGGGAAAGCGTGGTCTGCTGCTGAGGCAGACTGTTTTAAAAGGTTTGAAATGGGTGTAGCCCAAGGGTCATAAAGATGTGGCCGGGGCCAGTGATGTTAATGTGAGAACTTAGCATGTAACTGTAAGATAGAAGGAGAGCGGCCTGCTCGACGAGGGTAAGGAAGTGGCTATGTTCATGTGAGGGATTAGCATGATGTTCACGTGAGGGATTAGCATGGAACCAGTAGACGGTTCCAGGCACGCACAGGACTGAATGCAACCCACGATTATATACGTTAATTTATTTTGTAAAACGTTCTGATCATTTAAGGATTCGGCTGTTACTCAATAGCCACTATTCAGTCACTGTTCATAAGCCAATAAAAAAACTGGTCGTCAAAACACATTTAAAAAAAGTTTTATTCTAATCAGGCTCCATGGTGTAGTGCAGTCTCGAACTCTTATTATCCACTCTACCTCTTAGGCCTCTCTATGTATGTGCTACGAAGGGCCATCGTTTGAAACATCACCTATTATTTTCCCTTTAAGGCCGCAGTGTTATTGACGAATGTGTTGAGTGTATTTGCTCAGTATTTGTCAATTGTGCACCACTGGCAACGAATGCAGCAGCATCACCGATTTATTTGGATGGCCCATAGGGTAACCGGTCACTTAAAAAAAAGCGGATTTTCAGCCCGGCTGGACTGAAATGTACGTCCGAAATCTGGGGGAACTCGTCAAAGTGCGTCGAAGCAATCACTGCGATAACCCGTTCGGAACGGAAGGGGGGGCAGAGTGATTTTGCCATCGATGCCGGCGCACATGGGCGTAGCTCGCTTTAATTTTCAAAACATGGGATCCGGCGACACGACACTGGAGCACATTCTGTCGAGCGCGGTGACACACTCCACCGCCGTGTTTTTTGTCACTTGTTCTTGGCAGGATTAGCCGATGGCATTCGACTCATGCGCTCGCTCAAACGCATTTGTGTCAAGCCGTGAGCTCTGAATATGATCCGACCGTTCGTGGTAAATGTTTAACGCAAGCCCGAGCTGGTCAGCTATTTCGCAGTCAACGTTTAGCCTGACAGCGTAACATTCTTGTGTTTTTGCATCTTCTTGCGGTGCACTTTTACACGCTCGCAACATACCTGCGTAGCGTTTTTTTCAGCACGGCGTTAATCACATGATTCATCCGTTCCATAACAGCAGCAACAGTTCACCCTCCTCGCACTCAACTAATGACAATAACGATAAAGAAGCAACCCTACAACTGCTTGTTCACACCACTGCTGGCAGAAAAGCCTCAAACAAGAGGGAGCTTTAGAGAGGTTATTTGGCCTGTTCCTCCACACTGGCCATGCAGCTTGGACTAGGCGGAGGCACCCACACTTTAACCCACCGCACACGACCTGCCCGTTACGTCAACTGCTGCGCGGGGAGAAGGAATCGAACAAGTCAACGCGCGCTAACCGACACGCCGCGCGGCGTGACGCTGGAAACCCCCAGCGAAAGTTTCACTTTACACTCATCCGTGCGCACGGGGGGCAGACCGCTCGCGAAACGTTCCATCGCACCTGGGTCTCAACATCGCGCTGATGGCGGCGACGCCGGGGTTTACTCACAGCTGTGGCTGCTCCCGCACTCCTGCTTGGGGGGAGCCGACTGGCCCATGCTACATGACCCGCACCTCCAGCCGCTGCACTGTGCCGGCCGGACGCACACGCCTCGCGGTCATCGTAGAGCGGACGGAGGGCCCCTCCCAAAACCGGGCGCCGCCACGGTTAAGCCCATGCCGTCGACGGATTGGCAGGCGACGCGTTTCCCACCCCCGCCAGCGGGCGACGAGCCGCCTCTATGATCGCCTCGGAGCGGCGAGCGGAGAGCGGTTGTGGAACGAGTGAGAAACGGGCGGCGCTAGCGACGACGACGACGAGCCGTGCCGAGCGCAGCGTCCTTATCGCACAACTCGCCAGCGCCTAGCTGCCCACATGCCCGGGATTCCAATGTAAATCGCGGCCGCGGAGGTCAAAGGCCATGGATAAATTCCCCGCACGCCTGCACGCACATATGGGGCTGCGCCTGCCGCCGACTGAAAGGGGGAAAGAGGGTTTTTGGAATGGAGGCTGGGTGGAAGAAGAAGCCTGTTATGGGCACCGGGGGGGGGGGGGGCCCCAGAAGGTTCATGCTTATAACCAATGAACAGAGGGGCCCTTTGTGCTGCCAGAAATGGCATTTCATTCACGAATTCCAACAAACTCTCTGACGTCTAGTGGTCCAAAGCCAGCAAAGCAGTACACTTGAGGAGCGCACTTAACTGTCTTCAAAACTGCCGCAGCCAAAGCATTTTTACATCTCCCCAGGGAACTGCGGGACCGCTCGTGGCGCACAGTGTTCAGCCGGGATAAAACCCACTTCAAAACGCCTCGCAGGTACACAAACAGCGGGCGCGCGGCCTGTGAAAAGGACGCACAATGGGAAGCCCCCGTGGCTTCCGCGGACAACGATGCGAGGCCTCGGGAGCGGAGGGAGGCCCACGTCCCCGCGCTAAACGAGTCAATAACCGCGGCGAGCGGCTCCGGCTGGGCACGCAAGCACGCACGCCCCGACGTCTAATCCTGGCCCGCTTAGCGCTCTAATCATTGGATTACCCGTCGGCCTCCCAGCATGAAAAGTGGGCGCAGGCCAAGTTCCACACGGGACCGTTTTGTGCCTCTGTCATGACCGGAGGCCCCAGGGGGCCCGTCTGATGGCCCGCGGAGCAACGAACAAAGACAGGACGCGGCCAGAAAGGGAGAAAAACAGTTCCAATAAAGCGGCGCTCAGCTGCGCGCAAGACCGGCCCCAGCGCTCGCGTAGCGCGGGCTTCCCCACTAGCGTCGGGGAGGGAACGCCATTGTGTCCCAGATTTTAAAAAAACACACGCAAAATACCTCCGCTCTTTTGCGGAGGGATTTGCTTTTTGCGCAGCGACATGTTCGCGGGAGTAAGTGGAGCGCGCACCGCATGAATGTAAAGTAGCCCGAGAGACCGGCCAACCGACCGATGGGGAGTGACGGGACAATTCAGGTGACCGAGAGGGCCCACGCACCCGAGGCAAGTGATGTTGAAGTTGGGCAGAGTTGGAGCGATGGCTCGTTTTGCGCGAGCCTTTGACGAGGGGTCTTTGAGGCGGTGCGGGAGGTTGCCGTGGGCTGGGTGCCGCAGGGCGCAATGAGGTCTTGATAAATGGAAGCGCCAGGGTTTTACCCAACGGCTGTTACCTTAAGTTCAGGTTTCACGCGACCTCCACATCACGTGCGGTCGTTACTCTACTGTACAATTGCTTACCCAGGCAAGCCACATCGAGTCACAAGACTTGTTTTCAGGAGGGCCCTGCCTAGCTTTTCTCGCAGTAGGGGGCGATGTTGCTGTGGCGTAATTCAAATTGCTTAATGTTGCAGGCTCATTTTGCTCGATGCCAGTTAAAGTTTAGGTTTTTTTTTTAAATACGAGAGGACACCAGAAAACCGCAAGGAATCCCATAGAGAACAGGGGAAGAACATACCAACTCCACCCTCTAGTCGGGTATCGAACCCTGGCTCTTCTTGCCGAGGGCACGAGCGTTACCACTGCACCGCCCTGCCACTCTCAAACATCCATTCATGCGCACTGCATACTGAACACTGGGTGGAGCAGTAGTGCAGTGGTTTGTTCAATGCACTTCGAATCCGGCGACCCAGAGTTCCGTTTTAGCCACAGGCAACATCACAACCCGCCACCTGCCTGCCACCTTCACCAAAGCGCACTGACGAGCATGGTGAAGTATGGCTTTCACAGCAGTGCAGTTGGGGGGAGGGGGGCAGCACGGAGCAGCTGGTGATTTCACAATCGAATTGAAACGTAAAATAAAATTGTGGTGGTGGTGGTGGAGGCCCATACTTAACGCATTCTCGTCATACCGAGATTTCACATCGCTACCTCGGCAAGTTGGCAAAAACACATAATTCTTTCCCTTGTGTTTCTAGCACACTTGAAATCGAATTTTAGCTGCGCAGATTAAAACCACCGCTAATACGCTATTAATGATAATACTGTACTAGTTGTAGTAGTAATGCCATTTTTTTTATCCACAAAAGCCTCAGAGTCTCTAGAATAGTTTTAAAGAGGGTCCTCCATTGGAATGTTTGGTCAATAACATTAATGCGCGTTTGGCCTCCCACGTACACACGCACGACGAGAGTGACAACGACGAGAGTGACACGCAGCACTGCCAATGCCTAGCCATATCACAGCCACATCACAGCCACACGCCGACAACAACTGGCAAGCCTCTGGTGGTTACCCGTCCCAAGTAATAACCAGGCTCGGTTTCTTCTTAGCTTCCGAGACCTGACGAGATCCGATGACATTTGATGAAATTAACGCCACCGGCAGAACAGAGCCTCGTTCGTTATTTCCACGCGACACTGCCGGTGGTTATCGATCAGCTGATAAAAATGTCAAACCTGGAGTAATATTAAGAGGATGCCATCAACGCGGCAGCATAAATCCTTTGCAACAAGGCATACCATGAATGTCAGAGCTGTGCTGCACAATTCACACGATACAAACATCTCTGTCCACCCAGCAATATAACTGGGTAACCACCACAGTTTCATCGATTGGCAGGTTAACATACATCGTGGGGTAAAATGTGGGTACAATCACCAAGATGCCTGGTCAGCATGGGAGAGTAGGTCAAAGAATACCGCTCTAGAGGATTTCTATAGAGCTCCGCCTAGTGAAATTACAGGGCTGCACCTTTGCCTTTGACATTACCACCGACACACACAAACACCGGAGGGGCACGGATTGTGCGGAGGCGCTAGGCGCACGTGTGCTGCGATTGGCGTCGTTCACAGTGGAGGGTTGCTTTTATTCTCTTTCAGTCACTTTTTTCCGAGCGCAGTAGGCCCAAAGGTAGAAAACGCCAAACGTCCAGTGACAATCTGCACCACCGAGGGCATAATGCAGAAGGCACCGGCGCGTCATTGGGCAGGGTCCGAGACGCTCCACGTTGCGTTTAACAACGCGCAAAGGTGCGCTGCTCACATTACAGCAGGAAGGCGTGAACATTTGGCTGCCCCGTCATACAGCAGTGAAACAAGGAAACAACTGTGGACCGACTGTGTCCTCATTAGGACTCATTAGTACAGTACAACCATAAATGTTCACCGCTATTATGAAGGGCCATTGCACAAAACGTCGCCTATTATACATTTTAAAGCAGTGTCACAGACGAACGCGTACAACGTTTGTTAATTGTGCACCACTGCCAACGACACAGCAGCAGCATCGCCAAATAATTCGTTATATCTGGAGAGGACTTCTCTAAACTATGGGGGATCCTCCTCCCTACCACCGCATCGCACCCCCTGGGTAACTGCCCCCTGGGGAATCACCCCGAAGGCAACAACAATTCAATCCGGACACTTCTCCCGAACCTGTGGGTTTCACTCATCGGCAAACGGGGAAAACACGCGCGCGTCGGTGTTGAAGTGTGTGCGCGCGCGCGCGCTCAATTGTATTCGTCGCAAGGGACCTTACCGACTGACGTGAGGAATGCGACCGGCCAATCGTCTCGCTGGGGGCATCTGGGGGCTGCTGGCGCGAGAATGCGGCCGAACGCCCCCGGCTGGCGCTGGAATGCGCTGGAATGCGCCCGTCTCAACCCGCACTCCCGCGCCCGCCGGCGCGCCCGCCCGCCCGCATCTGTCTTTGGTCACTGCTACGATGACGTTTTTTAAGGCACGTAAGATGAAAAAACGCGTGCCTGTGTTTTGTCTGAAGCAGCACTCGTGAGTTTCATGCGTAACGAAATGAAGATGGCAGAGCAGAGGCGCCCTTTGCAGCAAGTTGTTCCGGGACGCTGTGTAATTTTAATAAAAACAGAGCAGAGTGCAAAAACGGCACGAAAGCAAACATGATGATTTTTACGGCTATGCTTGTGTTTACACGCGGAAAGCCTCAGCGAGTTCCAAGACTTTTGTTTCAGGAGGGTCCTGCCATGTTTTTTTCGGTAGGGGGGTGATGTTGTTGCTTTGTGTAATCCCAATTCAGTAATATGCAGGTGTTTTTTTTTTCTTCTGAATTTGCATATTTGGCCAATACCAATGATAAAGTATGATTATTTTTTTTACCTATGAATTGAAAGCAGAGAAACCTGAGGAAACATTGCATAAGAGGGGAAGAACATACACACTCCACACAGAAGGTGCCTGAGTCTTAACTACAAACAATAAAGGATTTTAAAAGCTAAGCTGATGAGCAAGTGCAATCTGTATGAATGAAGGAACTTCCAAATTTAAATGACAATGCAGTGACGACATAATGCACAAGACGAAGTTGAAGTATTTTGAGCCAGACTGTGGAGAGAAACGTCACGGAGCGTGTCGAGGAGGGGAAAGACAGGGAAATTAGTTGGTTTGAGAAGGTGATTACTCAAATAGGCCAGGGTTAGTCTGACCTGGGCCACCAACATAACAAGCGGCAAGACCGGCAGCTTGATGGAGGGATGGATTTGTAAGAACTGATGCCAGATTGGTGGAAACAAAAACAACGCAGCGCATCGGAAAATTGAGAGAAGTCGGTTAAGGCCGTAACGGAAGCGATTCTTGAGAACCACGTGATAATACAAAAAATGCGCTATTATTCGACTTAAAACAACTGATGATTCCCAATTTCTTGAATGGCTTGGGTAGTGAGTTTCAGTTCAACACAGTCAAGTCAAGGGCTGGTGGAACAGCACAACTATCCTGACACTGGTACAAAGACGAAAAACAAAGCCAAACATAGCGTTGGGGCAAGTGCTGTTAGCGAGCAAATATTAACGCGAGCACATCGCACGAAGGGGGTGGGGTGTGGTCAGGACCGCGCCACCCGGCCACCTTTGTCTCCCCGGTGCTGATGTTTGCACACCGTACAAAGTGCTCAATGAAGGTTGGGTTCGAAATAGGAGAGGCCCCGGACCGCTTCAGATATTCGTCGATGCTCTATGATTTCGATTTAAAGCTTTCGTGACTGCAGGGATTCATCTTCTTGGTTCTTTCGGTAAAGTCACGTAGAAGGGAAGTAATAAAATAAAAAAAAACATAATATTATGTTTTATAATAAGATGCTCTATGAGTGAGAATCGAACTCGGGTCACCAGGCTCGCAGCGCAATGCGCAAACCACTGCGCCACCGCTCTCCACTGGTGTACTACTGGTACAGCACTCCAAACACAACCAATGTACAAGTTTAACGCCGTGGGAAGCAGATACAACCATAGTATAGACATGGACAGTTCTAGGAAAGTAGAAACCAATTTACCGATACAAACTGATTCTTCAGCATTGGTTCGTGCAGGAAAAACAATGGATTATTTGTAATTGGTGCATGCCGAATATCATCGTTCCACGTGTGAGTAACATACGTACGCTGAACTTCTTTCGTACCGTACGTAGCCGTGCGGAGGAAGGACAGCAAATCTAAACACAATGTGACCTCTGCAGCCACTTGAGGCAAGACCTTCACAGCAATGGTTAAATAAAACATTCCCGGATTGTGAAAACAAACTCGTTGCATCACGAGGGAGGGGAAGCGATTACACGCCAAATGTTTTTGTTACATTTGGGCAGTTGCACAAATTAGGCAACCTCGCAGTCAGATTTTAAAATAATACACGTGCGGTGTAATTTTAAAGATAACCATCTTTAACTTTCACAAATGTTGCTTATTTACATATGAAGTCGGTGGTATTGACGCGTGCAACAACACCAACAACAGCCATTTGCCACTCAGTGGCGGTGACGTGACCACGGCGCTTGTGCCAGGCTAGGTGCACATTGAGGCGTGTGCGCACGCACACACACACAACCGAATGGGCCATCGCCACAATCTCAGAGCGCATAAAAAAGTCGATTAATCCGAGTACGTCCGACACCGCGATATTTTATGAACATTTATCCCTTACCCACGAAAGGTGGACAAATAATTTACAACTGAATTACAGTCCTAATCGGTTGACGCACTACGACCAATTAACAAAGCTTCCTCGTGATTGTATTCAACGATTACTCACACCTTCAAAGTGTCTGAAATACACGTCCGAATTCGCAAATCTGCCCATTCAATACAACGGCGGAGACGACAAATATATATCCTTTAATCCACGAATCATAACAATTCGTAAAAAATATATATATTTGGAAGTGAACCATTAAGTGCCAAGTGCATACCACAGTGTACATGGCCACCGTGCCGTGTTCACTGAAAAAACACGACTTTTAACAGAAACAAGTGCTCAGTTTCCGTTTTATTTGCGGTGCAAGAATTCAGGAAATCGCAAGCAGCTGCTAGCTTCGCACACTGCCCGTCAAAACAGAAATGCCCCCATCCGTGTTCCAGACACGTCCGGCAGGCTCACCGTTACGAGCCGGCGCTCCAGGGCATGGCGCTAGATTGTGACGTGTCTCGCGCTGGGAAAATGCGTTCCACCACGACGCTTTCCAGCTTTTCCATCGAATACAAATTGCCATCGACTACGTTTTTTTGTGGTCCATTATTCGCAACTCTTTACAAACGACGCCCCCCCCCCCCCCCCATGTCTTGCCTCACGAAGGCGGGAAACCCCCTACAACAACCGAGAACCGATAGTCGGTAGAGTAATCGATTACTTATCAAATGTCAAGACGAAAGGGCAGTGTCTGAAACGTTGCCTATTGTCATTTTATTTCAGGGCAGTATTAATGACGAATGTGTTGAGTTTTCTTTTTGTTCATTGTCCTTATGCACCACTGCCAATGCTGCAGCATGACCAGATAATCAGATAACAGCCTGGCTCTACTGAAACTTACGGCATTCCCTCATTATTCACCAACTTGCTAACCCGCGATTTTGGCTGTCCGCGAATAGCATCCGGAACTCTACACGACTACTACATCGAGAGAGAGAGAGAAAGTGATGAGATAAAGTGGTGAAAGATCGAGAGAAAACCTCTACTGCGCAGTATCATCATCATCATAATTTTCAGGTAAATTCACTTAGAAAGTATTATTTAATATTATTTTTGATTTACTTTATGTTCATTATAACCAATGTTTTTGTTTCAGTTATGATAATTGTCATGTATTTAACCGCGTATTTGTTCAAGGTAATTAATTTTTGTTTTAAAGTATAGGTATCATTGTCCGGGAAAAGTGCAAGTCACGAGCATCTCTCCGCAACGTATCCCTCGCGAACAACGAGGGGACCCCGCCGCTGCGCGTCCGAAATCGGGGAACCGGTCAAAGTTCGCGCAGCAGCGGAGGAGCGACGCGCAGGGGAGCCGGCCGCGGGCGGTCGCCTTGGTTGTTGTTTTTTTCTTCTTGGTTCTTTCGGTAAAGTCACGTAGAAATAAATTAATAAAATAATAAAAATTAAACATTATTATTTTATTAATTTCTTTCTACGTGACTTTACCGAAAGAACCAAGAAGATGAATCCCTGCAGTCACGAAAGCTTTAAATCGAAATTTGGTTGTTGTTGTTGCTGCTGCTGCTTTGCCACTTGCGGCGTCAACGGAGCCGGCGGCCAGCCATGTGCACCGCACGACGGCGATGGGGGAGGTGGTGGCCGAGCGGAATTTCTCCTGCAGGCTGGCCGTACGCGCGTTGCGTGTGGGGCTGCTGCTCTGGGTGCGGTCGCCGGCGGCCTCGTAAACTTGTTTCCGCGACGGGCGCTTTTCCATCGTTCGCGTGGACGTTTCAAACAACAGCAAATCAACACCACCGCCGCCACCCGCCACAGAAACGCGTGATAAAACACACAGAAACCTTCGCGGCAAAAGCAAAATAGCACCAGAATTTTACGGAAGAAGTGCATTGTGGCCCTCTTGTCGGCAAGACCACCATCGCCATACGTGTGAGCAAGTATAACCGACCGACAGCAGTCGTGATGCCGTGACGGACAACCGTGGGTCCGGTTTTGTCCTCATTCGGACTCATCAGGACAGTAAAGTCACCAATGCTCACTGTTTTTCAGCACAGATTTTGATTGGCGGCTTTCGCTTGCCAAGTCACCTAACTGTTGTGGGTTTTTTTGTTGTTGCTGTTGAGGTTAATGATGCATGCTTACATATGTACGTACATATGTAATGACAGTAGAGCCTACATGTAATGTGAATGAACTCGTGGCCACGGGAGGTAATGCCAGGGGTGTCAGCTGTGAGTGAGAAGGGCCCGGTGGCTACGGGAATGATCGAGAAGGGAGCGTGGTCAGGTGATGGAAGAGGACGGTGGAGTCTGCTGGTGGAGTCTGCCGGTGGAGCGAGCGTCCAGAGTCAGCGAGAATGATCGAGAAGGGGGGCGTGGCCTCGTGTCGGTATATAAAAGGGAGATGCACGGGAGACTTGGGGCTGTTGCGGTGGGGGTCTCCGCCTGATGTCAAGTAGAACGTGTCTTCAATAAAGTGCCATCTCAAGAGAAGTGTGTCAAGCCGTCATTGCACATAGATAGCGAGATGCCTGCGATGGAATTGGTATCTTAAAATCCTCAACGACAAGCCAACCACAAAGTTCAGCTGCTGCATTACTCAATGTTATTGGCAAGAGCAGTCCATATGAAATATGGGATCCCGTTTAAGAGTCGCCATTTCCATGGTAACGCCCAGGCAATGGCAAAACAACGCACAGTTGCCAGGAATTCATCAAGTGGAAACATGACAAGAATAAACATTCCGTGGCTAAAATTGCGTCACAAATCGCTCCATTCTGAAAATAAATATCGTAGCACAAGAAGAAATGGTGGGAGGGGGGAATTTTGGGTCACACAGTCAGACACGTGCGGTGGCAATCATCTCGCATCATCTCGAACCGCCAAATGCACTGCGCACCCGCACCCGGTCTATTTCACAATTTCCAACTAAGTTTGCATTTGTTCCGTCTGCCTGTCTGTTGCTGGGGGGGGGGGCCGGACGGGGGGTGGCACAGATAACGCTCATGAAGATAATCCAAATATCAATTCAATATTCGTGAACGATAAGCATCGCTATTGCGAATTTAGCCCGGATTAAATCGGCGATGTTTCAGGCGACGGCCCTACTTCGTAGTAGATTAATAAGGACCATTTCCCGGATCGTCACCTATTATATATTTGTCTTATTAAGGCCATTGTTTGTTGATGAATAAGTCGATTGTTTTTGTTGTTGTTTTGCTTGCGTACCACTGCCAACGCAGCAGCAGCATCACCAAGTAATTATAATCTGCACAGAATCTGCCCGATATTCAAACTGGTTTTGCCCTGACAGCTCCTGTACTGCTAATTAAATATTGTTTTTGTCTGAGAATGAACACATACTCTAAAGTGTCAGTTTTCAACGATGGCTGGATGGTTTTTCTTCTTAGTTCAGAACAGCGCCAAATTTTCGCGGACGGAAGAGGTTTCTTACTCTTAGTTTTTTGGGTAAAGTCACGTAGGTAAAAAATGAAATAAAAATTAATAAAAAATAAAATAATAATTAATAACATTTTCATTTTTTACCTACGTGACTTTACCCAAAAAACTAAGAGTATGAATCCTTGCAGTCACGAAAGCTTCAAATCTGGAAGAGTTTCTGTTTGTGTTCTGAGAGTGTTTTTTATTTAGTTTTTTTGCTCCAATTGCTTTACCTCATTGCCGAAGTTTGTTTTCGGTTTGTTTTGCTTTTTGCCATTTTGGTGACCCAGGTCACCGCCTACGGATGAGCCTCTACCCTCGTGAGCCTCTTTCCTCGCCTTTGCGAGTTCTCGCCTGGTTAAACAAAATAAACTTGAAACCCGACCCAACACTTATCCTTCCTAATTCCTCGTGCGACTTTTTTTCCCCCCAAAAGACTTTGGCGCACCAGGGCAGCGTGCAACAGGAACGTGAAAAAACCCTCACTTCTGAACGGAAGTGGCGTGTGACCACACGGGCGGGGGCGTTGATATTTTAACTTGCTAAAATCAGATTACGTGGCGTGCACATGTACATTCTTTTTTTTTCTACTTTGGAACTGCGGATCGAGGGGGTCATTGAGTACACACCTCACCGCACTGGTGAAGGCAGGGGGGGGGGCAGCAGCATGAGGATACATGGGAGCACGTAAGTAAGGTACAACTTATTGGTTCTTTCGGTAAAGTCACGTAGAATGGAAATAATAAAATAATAAAAATACAACATTAAATAATTATCACGTTTCGGCCACAACGCAAGCAGCCGTCCTCAGGTGAAGAACAGGTCTGTCGATAAGACACGAAAGCTTTAAATCGAAATTTAAGGTACAACTATTTATTTTATTGCAGTCTATAATAACACCTTGTTGTACATGGTGGCTGCCCATCCGAGCGATATTCAGACTCAACCTCGCTTCGCTTCCGAGATCTCATCAGGTGCATTCCTGCCGATTTGGTGACGGGCCAGACAGTTAGTCATGAATTCTAATAAAGTACATACAAGCTACACACACCGCGATATTGTTAACTGCAGGCAGTCACGTTTCAGCCACAGGTGCCATATATCCAGTGCAGAAAAACAAGATGTGAACGAATGGATTCATCAACTCATGGAGGACTTGTGCCAAAGACATCTCATCTGACGTTTGGAGCAAAAGGTCAAGTGGCAATCGGCCTGACCTCCACTGACGGGACCCGTGATACGGCCGACAAGCAAAATCACTTTCAAACACCCTCGTTCGTCGCCCACACAGAACACGCGTGCGCTTGTAACGTTACACATCACACACTGGACAGCGGTGGCCTGGCTCAGAGGGGGAATGTGGGACCCTGGTACATGATGTTGGCTGGGGGTGGGGGTGGGTGCCCCCATACTACCCCATCTCTGGATGCAATTGCAAAATATTCAGAGCACTTTGCCTTGACCTGGAATGCACAAATTGTAAATTATATTTACTTCACGCATCCGTCTGAAGATTGCCATTTGTGACCGGAGAGAAAATACCTTCCGTAAATTAAGTGAGCGGCTGCGATTTTGACCGCAAAAATTGCATTGCCACGAGCCCCTCGTTTCGAATCCATCATAGGAATCAATTCTATTGTTGACCACTAAACACTCGGTGGAAATATTATTTTCCATGTTAGTGATGTGTTCTGGGGTGCCCTCTCCGAGCTTGGGCCACCAGAAAATACTGCCCCCTCTTTTCGCCAGGCCTGGCAACCCCCCACCCCACTTTCACCAGGCCTGGCGGCACCTGGTGAGGTCGCTAACCGACCCAACTCACACAATGTTGACGTCTGCGCTCTGCTTTGCACATGGTTCATGGTGTCGGACCAGTGGCTGTCACATCTCACTGCGGCAGTGATGGTGGATGTTTATTTTTTTACATTTCGGTTGCTGAGCACATGCCCAAAAGGCCCAAAACGCCACGTGGACAACAACAAACTGCACCAATGAAGGCACGATAGACAAAAGTTTATACATTTCTTGCAGTGAGCAAGGTTGTTCACACCGTACTGCAGCCTGCCAGCTTGAGCTGTCCCAGTGTGGGAGGAGGAAGGGGTTGGAGATCTTCCTCCAAAGAGAAGTAGACTTAAAACTTTCATGGCTACAGGAATGCATATTCTTGGTTCTTTCGGTAAAGTCACATAGGTAAAAATAAATAAAAATAATAGAAAGAAAAATAGAAATTATATAAATATTAAATCATTATATTATTATTTATTTCTATTGTTTTTTTTATTATTATTTCTATTATTTTTATTATTTATTTTTACATACGTGACTTTACTGAAAAAACCTAAGAGTATGAATCCTTGCAGTCACGAAAGCTTCAAATCTAGAATTAACGTAGATAGAAAACAAAAATCAAGATTAAAAGCAACAAAAACCCACGACGTTTCGATCGCAACACGAGCGGTCTTCTTCAGGTGGAGAGAGAAAAGGGGGCAAACCTCCGAATGTAGCTGCTTACAAGGGCCCCCGAGTGAGTAGGTGGGGGAAAGGGCTGTGCAAGAAGATAGATAAGTAAATATAATTACACTGGTCAACAAAAAAAAACATTTTTTCTGGCCTGGACTTTTGCAGCTGTTTTAGACTAATTTCAGGGTGCTGATTCCAAATCTGATCTCAGATTTGCTCTATCACATCTCATTTTTAAGCTATCGACATACCCCATTTTCATTGATTTTACCCGAAATTAACTCTATCACTTATGATTGCAAGTTGTTGCGAGTCAGTGACTGGTTTAGTGTTAAAATATGGTGCTGTATTTTTAGGATAGTGTGTTTATAATATCATTTTATGTAGATATCCACATTTATTTCATATTTTTCTTCTGCAGTTTTTATTGAAAATGCAATATTTGATATCTCAAAAACCTGGTGTGATAGACAAAAACTGATGCCAGATTTGGAATCAGCCCCCCAAAATTACCTTAAAACCGTTGGAATACCCTTATGCCAGAAAAAGTATGTTGACCAGTGTTATTTACCCCCCAGCACTCACCAACTCCCCCCACCCTATTGCACTTCACTTCTCCGACCGGCGACATCACACGAGATGAGGACATTTACACGCGGTGTTCTTTCGCTCTCGGAAGAAGGAGCGACGGACATCAGTTCGTGTGCAGGTGCACATGCTGGACTGTTACATCGCAGCACCGCGAGAGTTGATGACCGCTTGGGGAGACCTTCACGATGACGACGTTAAAGGGGATCAAGTTGCGAATCATGCGGCCGTCCTGATTATCACTGCGGGTGTAATAACCATCGTAATATAACGCGCCGTCTGCTTCGCAGTGAACGATAAAGATCCCCCGACGTCGTTCGCAAAGAGGAGGCCGGTTGTGTGTGCAGGCATCGACGTCCAAATGCTAAAATTTATCACAAATTACTCAATTAGGATTGCGCATAGCAATCATCGCCCCGACTGGCAAACTTATGCCAATTTGCAGGCCAAGTGACGGGGACAGCTGCTACGAGGGGTGCCCCTTTAAATGTGTTGAGATGAGATGTGATGATGTAAAGCGCTCTGAGACGCCCCGGCGTATAGGGGCGCTATAAGAAAAAAGCAAGTGATTGACCTGAAGCGGTATACCATAATGCTTAAGGTCACAGAACTACTTCTGAAGTTAATGTAAAGAGGTGTGTTTATTCGAACCTGCAACGCAAGTCCATTGCACGACAACCACACCGACTGTTTTCATTGTCAGAGTTGGAATTTAGGTTAATTTATTGAAAAAACATGTTTTTACGTGATGGGCTTTTTGTGCAGTCAATGGTGATCAGGCTGAAACCATCAACTCACTATATCCCAGTTAATTCATGGTTGGCTGGCTGCCCAGATTCCAACTCGAAATCTCAGTGGTGTCAGGTCAATGCTCTGATCCCTGCACCACCTGGTCACCTATAAATCAACGCCGCATTTCTAACGGATTAAAATAAAGTGAAAACATCTACAGGCAAAACTCATTAACATCGATGCCCCTTTAATGAACAGCACAAAGAGGACAACGAAACATCGCCTGCCATGGTTAATGGCATCCCCAAGCCGTTGCCATCTCTCGCGATACTGCGATGTACTAATCCACCTAACACCTGCACGTGATCCATAAGAGGTTTTTTTTGGGTTAGATTGGGTAAATGTGTCAGGAAACCCGCCACCACCCGACATAGCCAAGTTAGTAAGGTTTGTCACGTAAACCCACAACATTTACAATTCGAGTCGATTAACAAATTGGCACGTTTTGTTTACGTGGCGAAACTTACTAATTGGCTGTGTCGGGTGGTGGCGGATTTAACTACACCTTTATATTTACGTGATCTAACCCAAAAAAACAACTATTATGAATATTTATCACGAAAGCTGCACGCTCAAGTTTCGATAAAGTGCTGCTGCATAAAGTCCGGCCTCCTGAATATATAAGACGCTGTAGAAAATAATATCTGAGTACTGCATCACCTTACAATATTGGTCGCGAAGAGCCTACTACGTGTTAAACCTGCGCCCAGAGCTAATTTCGTGACTCCGTCTCCTTGGTGGGCAACGTCTCAGGCGCGATTTGTGGCTCTTGGCTACAACGCTATCGCTGTTCTTAACCGTAGGCCATTCCCCTTCCGGTGGCACGTCCTGCCCAAGCTTACTTACTTTTTATTTTATTTTTGCGGAACAGTTGACAGTGTATTTGTGCAAAGCTATAAAACACATTTGCACGTGCACAAGCAACAAGAAGAGGTCAAGGACGTGACTGATAACATTCCATTACACCAGTAAAACTGTGTTTTATATTTGGTTACCCAAATACAACATTATGTAATTTGCAAACACAGAGTGCTACGGCAGGTGAATGCCGTAATGTTATCGGGTTTTTGTTTCTTAAGTCTCATATTTCTGCACGGACTTATACGATTTTAAACAAACTTAGAACGAAGTTTAAGCCCTTTTGTCAATCCACTCCTGGATGAAGATCTTCCCACGGGCGGGTGTGCCGATCACGGTGGAAGGGGGGGCAGGGGTTATGTGGTCATACTTCACTCTGCTGCTCAGTAACAAGTTTGTGAAGGCGGGGGAGAGGCCTTGGACCAGTTGCAAAATCGCTCGCCAATGACGTTAGTCCTGGCCAGGAATCATCAAACTCCAGGGCGCCAGATTCATGGCAGAGTGCGTGAACCACTGCATCACCCACCCCCTCCTCCGCCTTACACAATATTGGACAGTGTAGAAACATTGCGAGTTCATGTTCACGAACAGTTGATGTGACAATAGATAAGGAGGTGTGGCTAGTGGGTATGTTTTGCCGACGTAAAACCAGCATTTAAATTACCGGGGTTCACCCTTCACACTGTAGAGAGCACAGCTGAGCTCTCAAATCCAAGGTCAAGAGAAACGAACGGGTGGGGGAAAAAACATTGGCGCAGAGAGCGAGGGGGGGGGGGCATGCAACCGGCCTCGCGACCGACGCGAACGGTGAGCGCCGATCGCCACCGTGACACAGGCCCACCGTGAGACAGGCCCACCGTGAGACAGGCCCACCGTCACACAGGCCCACCGGCTCGCTCCCGTAGCCGGCGGGGGACGGCTACTGTCCACGACGAACAAATGGGCAAGTGCTCGGATATCAGGTGAGGGTGAGACGCCGTCACCGTACCTGTTGCCAGCAGCAGGCTGCAACAAAGGAAGGAAAATGTTCGGATTCATTTCAGCCCATAGTGGGGCTCCATCAATAATGCAAGGAACGGAAAGCAGTCGCCGGAGACGAAATTCGAGACGAGGCATCAGCAGCAGCAGCATCATCAGCAGCAGCAGCAGCATCATAAATCATAGTCAGTGGCATTAATGTCAACTGCATTAGAAGCAGCATAAGACGCTACAGGCATCGATGCCAACATCAACATCAGCAGCATCAATCATTGTCAGTGGTAGCCTCAAAGTCAATCGCATTGTCATCAGAAGCATTGACATCAACAGCATCACCAGCAATCAAAAACAACAGCATGAATGTCAACGGCATCAGCAAAAGCGTCAAAGTGTCAGCGTTTGCAACTGCATCATCATCAATTATCATCGGAGATAGCTTCATTGGCTTCATCCTCTGCAGCAGCAGTAGCAACTACTTCATGAAACAACATCATTGTCAGAAGCATCACCAATCATCAACGGTTGCATCATTTAGCCTCGTCAGCTACCACAACAATAGCAGCAGCAGCAGCATTATTATTAGGGAAGCACAATCGACATCATCATCACCACCATCATCAGCAATTTATCAAGGGCACACTTTGTCATCATCAGCAGCAGCAGCATCCGCGGCAGCAACAACAAAATCATCATCAACAGCAGCAGGAGTTTTGGCTTAAACCTGCTACAGCCTTGGCGATGGCAAAGTTCAAACTTTGGTTGCCCGGAGGGGTGGAAAACAGTAAACCACGTCACGGCACAGCGACGGAGGGCTCGTTCGCGTGCATTTGAACGCCTTAACAACAACAACCACCGCCACCACGAACCACCACATGCTCACACAAGGGACCCCATGACACATGGCCACCAGCCCAATAGGTTGACCCAACTATGTGCTCGCAGCCCAGGTCACAACGAGAGTGGCACGGACGAATCATGGGGAAAACGATATCTCACGATATCAGACGAGGTGAGAAGCACGTGTAAATAAATACGTTGTCTTAAGCGGTATGTTATTTCCCAAATGACAGTAACCCGTCACTCTTAGGGCCGTATTCTTAGTCACGGCTCGGCTCTTGGCTATGTGCCTCTAACACGGCTCGGGCTCAGACTCTGAGCCACTCAGTTGCTCCCAAAGACAACCTGCTGCTCCAGAGCCGCATGCGGCCCTCTTTCCGGACTGCTCCGTGACGCCACATATATGTATGTATTCGCATGGCATTACGCCTCTTGATATATTGAGGGGTTTTTTTTACCGAATTCGAATGTTTTTTTTTACCGAATTCGAATTTTTTTTTTACCGATTTCGAATTTTTTTTTTACCGAATTCGAATAATTTTTTTTTTACCGAATTCGAATTTTTTTTTACCGAATTAGAATTTTTTTTGTCTTGTTAATTTGGTTGCTGACCCCTGCACGTGGCAGGGGTTGGTTGCTCAGCCATGGCTTGTCACAGACTCAGCTCATGGTTGGGATCGTGCTTAAGAGACGGCTCAAGAGTTGAGCATGCGCTTTGAGCCGGCTGACTTGAGCCTGAGCCGAGTCGAGCCTGAGCCGAGCCCAATCGGGCCGTGGCCAAGAAAAAGAGTCCTTGATGGCCCAGGAAGACTTACAGATTTCCTTAGACATCTACCTTCAATTGAGGACGATCCTGGAAAAAAACCAAGACAAGCACCTCCGATTTGCACGGTTGGCTACGTACGGTGCGAAAGAAGTTCAGCATTCATACATACGAGTGGCAACCCTCGTTATAACACGGCCACACACGCGGCGCACACGGCACACACACACACGTGCAAAACTTCCCCGGTGTCACATTCACTTGTACTAACAAATCGGACATATGTGCCGTCACTGTTGGCTGTGGAAAGCGATAGCCGGACAAACACACGAACACAAATGTCTAAACAAACCCGATGACGCCACTGACGCACAACTACAGACAGTGTGCGTGTGTGCGTTACATGTGTTGGGTGCACGAGCAAAGCGTGAAATGTGTACATAAGCACAGACGCGATACACACAGCATGCCACATTATTCATTGCAAGGACGCTTCCAGCATACTCACACATAGCGCACAAAGCCTTTGCAGGCTGTTGGGGCAAGTGCTGTTAGCGAGCACCTATGAAGGCCGGCACGGCACACGAGGTGTTAGGTGGGCAACACCACGCCCGACCACCTTTGTCTCCCCGGTGGCGATGTTTTTACACACCGCACCAGGTACTCATTTGAGGCTGAGTCGACCTAGGGGAGGCCCAGGACCGGTTGATAATCGTCACTGGTGTTGGTGCCTGTGAGCGAGTAGCCGTATTCGTAGCGCAGCGTGCTACCCGCTACACTACCGCTCCCCACACATAGTGCACACACACACTCACAGGGCATTCATTTATAAGATGACATAGGGGCATCATGACCAAGCCGGTAGTGCGTTCACCACTTGTGTTTCAGAGGCTTCACGGTTCGAACCCCAGTGGCCGCCCTGATGATTAATGCGGGTCTAATAACCACAGTTTAAACACGTACGCTTTCGCGACCAATATTATCCATAATACAGGTTTTTTTGGGTTGGATCGCGTTAATATAAATGTGTCGTTAAAACCGACACCACTCGACACAGCCAATGAGTAAGGTTTGTCACGTACACAGAACGTGCCAATTCGTTACTAGTCCAGCACACCGGTGTGTTGGAGAGTAAATCCAAAACATTTACAATTTACCATGTTGTGTTCTGGCTGTTGCCTGATGATGCTAGTTGTAATTACTGGCGAAACGTCGTACTCAAATTGTAAATGTTGTGGATTTACCGGTGTGCTGGACTAGTGACGAATTGCAATCTTCTGTTTACGTGACAAACCTTACTAATTGACCGTGTCGGGTGGTGGCGGGCTTAACGACACATTTATATTCACGCGATATAACTCCCCAAAAAAACCTCCAGAAACCACAATGTGCCCATCTGCTTTCATTCACTCACACGGGACACATCCAATACGCACGACTCTCTCTACTACATGATACAATAAGACCAGGCACCTACTCGGACAAGATACAGCTGTACGGTACAAAACACACATACACACACTAACAGAATATACTCTCTCAAGGTACATACACTAATAGAAATCACACACATGACACATACATGACAAACACGAATACAAATCACGCACATGGCACCACTACATGACACACACTAATACAAACAAAAGACATGACACACACTATCACATGACACTTGTTTAATTACATACAAACCACACACATGACACACACACACCAATACATGACGCATGCTAATACTGTACAAACCACACACACACACAACCCACATATGACGACACTATTCACATGACACGCACTCATCGTGGTGTACAAATCACACACGAACACACACACGATGCACAACAATAACAACCCACACACATGACGCACACCGATGACACACAGTCTCACAACTCACTCGTCCGTGGCTAACAATGCGGAACCGAACGGCACTTCTCCAGTTACAACAACAACAGCAGCAGCAGCACGAGCAGCAGCAGCAGTAGCCCCGAGTTTCTGGGCAGCGAGACGACCAAGGGCAGCATCATCAGAAGCAGCCGAAACCCCAGGGGGGCAGCGACACACATGCCTGAACAGAGGGAAGCTTCACCTATGCCTGAACACAGAGGGACAGCTACACAACAGCGGATACGTCCACTTTACTCAGTGGGCAGCTAATAACACAGAGGGCAGCTCAGAATAGCTCCGTTAACACCAGACACGACTAACCCAGAAACGCGTGAGCAAATGACGAGTGGGGAGAGCCGTCCCCTCTGTGTAGTGGGCAGCTAAAGGGGCACAGAGGGCAGCTAAAGGGACACAGAGGGCA
>CM025631.2:6452150-6476049 GCA_014621495.2 Entosphenus tridentatus | reverse complement strand
CGTAACAAAAATGCCTGGGTATTGTCAGTTGCATAATCATAATAATACACCACGCAAGACAATATAATGATATATAACGTACTAATAGGGTTTTTCCCCTTTTTTCTGGCAACAAAACTGACACCTTTTACAAGTATTCCCCAGATTATAAGAACGACTTTTTTCCCTTTGTAAGTTAAAACAGAAGTTGCGGCGAGACTGTATTTGTTTAACTGAACTGACACCGGGCACACGTTTTGGGGGTGAGTCTCACTTCTCTAACGCATCTTATCATCGGGAGAATACTGTAAAATATTGGAAGCAGTAGCATGAGAATTGCATTCGCAAGACAATAACAAACGTGGCACTCTGTCATAAACCCGGTGCGCTGACGTTTTCCCGTCCCGATTGAAAATGCACCAGGCAGTTTTCCGAGCTCGTGCAAAACAACGGCAGATTTTTTTCTGCTACAAAGTTTTAAAAATAATCGTGCTGCGTGGTGACTTCACGCTGTTAAATAATCATTATACGGTTAAAATTGATTGACGTTGGGGGGGGGGGGAATTCTCCGCTAGATATTCATCTCGCCTTCATGTTCATGTGCCCACTTTCTTTTTCTTTGTCTCTCTCTCTCTCTGCCTGTACCCCGGAGAGGTGGCAACCCAAAGTGATGCGGCAAATCGAGAGCAGTCCTGGTTCCCGACGTGACGGCGGCACGGGAACCGGAGTGCGATAGTCACAGGGGACAGGACGTGACTGCACACGTGTTTATATATGTGTACTGTGTATATATTTATATTTTAAAAAAACAACAACAACGGAGAGACAACACTCGGAATTTTTTAGCACCATCATAGACGAGCTCTTATTACTGTTTTGCGTTGTGCATTTCGTTTAAGAATGCCAGTTGTAAAACAGCTCCGGTGTTTCTCCAGAAAGTCCCTATAAATAATCACACGTGGACTTCCCACTCTACAAATCGAAGTTAATACAGCTGCAGTACTACGGAAGGCATATTCAGAGAGTGCTTAAGGTGCTCAAATATAACTTGCAGTGGGGGTGGGGTGAGGTTGTTGTACATTTGGGACAAAAAAAAACAACTGGCGACGGAAACCAATGCCATGCTTGAAACGAAACGCCTCGCTCTAAGAGCAATTGCGCACCATGAACTCGCCCGACGTGATGCGGTAACAAACAAAAAAAGTGACACCAAAATCACAACACAAAAGTGTAAAGTAAAAAAAGCGGTCGTGTGCAATATTTAAACATTTCTCCCAAATCTCTCTTTGGACTAGCACTACGGAGCACATCGGTATCGTAACAAAAAACGCAAAAAGAACCCCCCCTCCCCCACCAGACGTCGTCACTCTGAACTTAGCGCCCCGCGAAGTAACAAAGCAGCCCTTGCCTAGACGTACGGAAGCGATCATTCCCGCGGAGGACATAGGACGACGGGACACACGGCACGGCAATGTACACGTAAGCGGCGTTGTGCGGCGAGGGGTGGGAGCTCTTACTGGCAAAACACACGGGGGGGGGGGGGGGGGGCAATTTATGATACCGCATACCACATGGGAACAGGGGCTGGGGGGAGGGGGGATAATGAACCTCACTTATACTACACTTTGATTAGTAAAGTGAGCAAACCTGGGTAGCCCAGGTACACACACAGGTGTACACACAGGTGTACACACACAGGTGTACACACACAGGTACACACACAGGAGGGGTGGGGGTGCCAAAAATGCTTAGCGCAGTCAAAAATCTTGGCCAGCAATTTTTTTAAATATAAAACTATAAACTATTTTTTTATTTTACCAGGTAAGGCCCACTGAACTATATACTTCATTTTCAGAAGCAACCTGGCCACAAATGATAGCTCGACGAAGTGGCTTATCAAGTGGAAATTTGTAGCAGCCAAATACTTGAAACGCTTGATTCTAAATGTGGAGGGAAAAACCGGAGGACCCGGAGAAAAATCCACGCGACCACGGGGAGAACATGCAAACTCCAAATATACAGCAGGCGTCAGGGTCGGGATCGAACTCACGATCTCTTGCATACCAGGCGAGGTAGTTAACACCTCGCCACCGTAGCGTCCAGACCAAAAAATAATAGCCTGGGTCGTCACTCCGTAGAGCCACTCCCACGACTCCCGTAAGATCGAGCAAAAATGGCTTCCAAATGCCATGCTGACGACAGATGGACACTGGACACAAATGGAGGGTGGACTGGCGAATGGCCAATATTCGCTTTCGCCGCGGTGTATCAAATCTAAATTTGCAGCGCCGGCAAAATTGTTAAATCCCCGCAAACCTCCGAGCAGTTGGGACTTGAGTCACACATTGGCTTGGCTCGGTATGCGAGTTACATAACTGCACAAGTGGACTTGGAGGGTCAATCAATGCGCGGGCAGACAATGAGACGTAACCAATTACATTATGTAACAGCCTGGGCACTGCCATGCTCAGCTCGGCTGATTAAACAAGAAGATTGGAGATCGGACGACAATGTAATTTTTCATCAATGTCCACCTTTGTCAGACAAAGGCCCGCCAGCACTAAACGGGCCACACAGCCCGGCCTCACTGGAGTCAGGGAATGGCTCTTCTGTCTCTTGCTACGATGAATCGACGCCTATTGCAGGGGGTGGCTAAACTTCCTGTCCCCACGAGCC
Organism: Entosphenus tridentatus; assembly: GCA_014621495.2. Lineage (NCBI taxonomy): Eukaryota > Metazoa > Chordata > Hyperoartia > Petromyzontiformes > Petromyzontidae > Entosphenus > Entosphenus tridentatus. The sequence continues at coordinate 6,473,394 of CM025631.2, read as the reverse complement.
TCATACCGACATCTTCACATGGCCGAGAGCGACGCGATGCACAATATTTCATACAATAATTCTCTGGCGGGGTGGTCACGCAGGATCGCTCTCGCTGGCTGGCTGTGGAGTTATGAATTCATAGAAATCTGCGGGAGTGCCTCGGGAGTACTCGTGTCTAGCCCTGCTGTCAAGGGCGGAGTGCCCCCGAGGTCGCTGCCTCTTCCACAGATTTTTATTTTCCACCCCCCGCCCCCCCCGTCTCAAAGGAAGTTGCGTTTAATAGTTATAAAGCAAGCTATGGAGCCACTCGTGGGTCACGAGGTGCAGTCTGGCCACCCCCGCCTGGCCGATCATCTGGAAGGGTTGACAAATGGTCAATGTCCTCGGGATGATCTCTGTCACAAACATATGCACTGCTAAGCCCACGGCACAGGGGTAATCACCTATTATCAACATAAAGGTTCGGCTACGAAGTCGCAATCGACATCTTCCAAAGCCACCTAAACTCGAGCACCATTTGAAATCAGTGTGGGTACCATTGCCTGGACGGCACTTTCATGCACGTCCCACGCATACGTACACGAGAACCCGGAGGGTACCGCCCTACCGCTCCTACTCAACAAACACTCAATGTTCTGCCCCATTCCATTGGTGACTCAACACCCCGCAGAATCCACCGACAGCCTTTTAACAGCCTGCCCCAATGACCCCTACATACACACACACGTGCGCACGCATCCACACACACACGCATGCAAGCAAAGCAATTATCTCAATACTATTTCCCCCCCACGACCCCAAACCACCCCTAACCCCCCCTTCCCCACCCCCATTAAGAGAACGATCAAATTTCTATTTGTACCTGATTATTTATTTTTGGAAGTTCTAACGCAGCTATTGTTGTTATTGATGTCGTCGTTGCAACCAAAGGTTGCCCCCACAACTGCCAGCGTTGGCGTCTCGACCGCGCCTACGAGAGTCGTAGGGGCGGTCTGCCGTACCAAACGATACGCGAGATTTCACGGGACGCCCCTGTGGTGCGGTGGATGGCAATATGCTATACCGGGTGTTCTGCTGCAAATGTCGACTCGATTTGGTGTTTTTGTTGTTGTTGTTGTTGTTGTTTTTCAATCAGGAAGGGGGCTGCCGAGCAATGCTAGCGTCTAACAAAGGCACAGTCCTGGCAGCAGCAGCAGCAGCTAGCGAACTAGCGAGCTCTCGTTGCGTTCCAGGGTTGTGAACGTCCGATAATGCGCAACGTCGTTTAAATTACCAGCGGAGCGAGCGGTGCCACCGGGCAGGCCTGACAAAAAGACTGGAAATGTGAAGGTAATTAATAATGATGATGAAAATTTAATGGAACAACGCTTGTGTACAAACCACAGGCAGGTGCTGGTGTTCAAGACTGCAGGCTCCGTTTTTTTTGTTAAACTGTCGTGTACAATTACCACCGCCGGCGGTAACCTCCCGCGGATGTTAGCTCAGGAGAAATACTCGCGGTGAAATGAATATCGTTTGCAAGTTAAAAAAGTCACGGCGTTGGAAGAGAAAAAAACAACACATTTTCTTAAAAATTGTGAAACTTCGAGAAAACTAAATTTGCCCAACGACCCTCTGCAAGACGCGATGCAGACAGATAAAGAGACACGATAAAGTGACACGAGCCAAAGAGCAGTTTTAGTGCGACCTCCATCCTCCTCCACGGCGGACATTCCATTGCTGATGTCGGATGTGCGCGCGGAGTGGATGGTATTTCTTCTTTTTGGAAAGGCCACTTCAAAAAAAGTGGCCTAGGCAGCACCTACAGACACTGCTATCGCCCCAGACAGTATTGCACCATCACTCAACTATAAAAACACTATTTTTTTTGCCTTTAGTTAATTTCTTGTTGCAACTAAAGTAAGAATATAAAATATTGCCATCAAGCCCATTTTCACACATCATTTACACCACGATCCTATAAATATATTCCGTTATACTTCGTCGCTGCGTCAGCGTTTTAGTTGTTTTTTTTACTTTTACAGCTGGATATAAAGACGGCGATTTTTTTGAAATCACGCTGAAGGAGGACGAAAAAAGTCATCGCGCGATCGATCGGTCGTCGTGATGTTTCGAACGCAAGACGGACACCAGCCAAAGGAAGCATCCTCCACCCTGCTCATAAATTCGCCTCTTGTGGCCAGGTGTGACCGAGGGGCCGGATAACAGAACATTTCGCCGTAAGTCCGGCAGGCTACAATTTGTAATACGATGCTAAATATCGTAAAGGAACACGACTCTTAAGTATGGGTGTCGCTATGGTGATATCGTAACTCTCTTTGTCCTTAAGAGCTGTTGCTGTCGGGCATTACGTCATTAGGCCCACGACACCATACGGGCGATCTGCTGCCATGACGACATCAACGGGAAACCATCCAACAAAGCCATCGTGACGTCATCAGTGCACGCACTGCAGCCGTTACGTGGCTCAGGTAAGCATGACGATGTCAGTAGTCTTGATGATGTTAATGACGAAACGAATTAATTATTAACCCTGTCATTACTTATTTAGTGTCGATAATTGTTACCGGCGACGATCGACTCACGGGTGGTCCTGACAACTGGTAAGTTGTCGATAAAACTCTGAGCGATTGGTTATTTTTTAAAGGGCGCAGACGTTGCTTTTAGCCGCCACGCATAATCCTGGGCACGGCTTTGCAGGTGAGGTGCCGTGTCGCGAGCGTTTCTTCCCTCGAGCTTTCTCCAAGCACTACTGCTGGCTTCTTCAACCGTTCCCCCTTCAACTCCCGAGGGTGTCCCACAAGCTTTCAAGCTGAGCCGCGCACTGCTCAGGGCATCTTCAACTCGCCTTGAAGATGCTCCCCCCCCCCCCCCCCCCCCAGTAGTGCATTGGCGAAAGCTTGAAAAAAAAAACGAAATACTCAACACACGGCCTCACCTGCAAGAGACAAGGCCTGCTTCAACTTCGACCGGGGGGGGGGGGGGGGCAGGTAGAGCGGTTGTGTGGAGGGGCCACACCATAACAGTGATGCACCGCTAAGGGGAGTGAACTTGGGGGGCTAAAGTGGCATTTGGTGGTGCAGAGCCCCACCAAATGCCCCTCATCTAGTACCGGAACCCTGGGGAACACCACACTTGTATTCTTTAAAGGTCCTCGCAATTACCGTTTTTTTGTCCTCCTTTAGATCATTTCAAATCCACCCGTGCGATGGAAAATGTCCTTCCTTCGCAACGATCTGTCACGTTTAAGCAGGAATTGAGCTCCATTCCATTCCACGCTGTCGAGCAATCCTCTCAGACTCGGCTCGTGCTCTCCGTAAATGCTGATTGCACAAACTCACGTCGGCCGAACGAACTCAGCTATTGCACGAAGCCTACACCTGGGACCTGGTCTCCCCTTCGACAAAAAACGGGCGGCCCCGAACCACGCTCAACACGGCACGTCGGCGGCTGATGGCCGGTGGCGGCGTGGGGTCGGTGAGAGAGGGGGGGTGGGGGGGAGGGGGCAGTGGGGGGCCGGTGGTGGCCGCGGAGGCCACGGAGAAGTTTGACGGGCTGGGCAACCCCCCCCCCCCCACTTCCTCCGCTTGCCCACCCGACACCACGCACGCGCGCGGCCCGGGTTAACCGCGGAGGGGGCCGTCGTGGGGCGGAATGGAGCTTGACGCCCGCTCGAGACGCTCAAGACGTGCAGGCGAAGTAGTCCTTGAGCGGGGCGAAGAGGTGGCGGATGACGGGCACGCTCCACGAGCGGCCCAGCAGCCGCTGGCGCGAGATGCGGCTCATGTTGGACACGTCCGTGTAGTGCACGGGGAAGCCGAATATCCTGCACGCGCGAGCGGGCGCCACCGCCGGTCAAACGGTTCAGTCTTCAAATGGTCGGCAATTAAATAATCGTAATAATATTAATATATTATTAATACGATTGAAACAAGCTATTGTGTTCTTTGGGTAATGTCACGTAGATAGAAAATAAAACATTTAAGTGAACAAAAATAATCACAAATGTAGACTGTAGCCTGGTTCTTAATCGGGGAGCACATGAACGAATCTTTGTTGAATAGCCAGTGGGCTTGCAAAGTACCATCGTCTTAGAGAAATCTATTTCGTGTGAGCCAGCCGGATTAAAATAATGATCAGCCAAGGCAGAAGTATTGGTCCTAGCGTGTTTAAAATCTGCGTAAATCACACACAACCGAGCCTGCGTAAAGCGAGGGAAACCTGTAATTACGAGAACACGTCCCCGGAGACATTCAACGCCTTGCCGGCCTCTGCATGCGGTTGGAACCACTGGACGATCCAACATTGACCCAACGTTCCACATTTACCCGGATGACAAGAGCGCTGTGGCCAGGGTTAAAGTCTCCGTTAAGATACGCCCTGGATGGACAAAAACGACGGCTTGGTACGGCTCCGTCTGGCAACGGCATCAACGACCGAGGTCCCGGTGCAGGCTAGCGCCAGGCGCCCCTGCCTCTTGCCAGGACTCTCTCTCACCTCTCCATCTCGGTGCTCCACAGGATGTCCTCCCGACCGTTCATCATCACCGGGAAGTGCTGGTCCTTGCCCTGCTTGATGGAGTTGGAGCGTGTGGTGATGGTCCGGATCTTGCTGAACTGAGGACGGCAACGAGCGGACGGGGGAGAGGATCGAGACGGAGTCCTCGCCGCCTCGTTGTCCACGCCGTCGTTACCCAGCACGCACGCACAACGCGGGCCTGTGAATGGCCGGTGCCCAGGTGCTTGGATCCCCCCCCAACACCCTCATGAAAAATGATGTGTCTTGCTCTCTCCGTGTCTCTGTTGTCTTTCTCTCCATCTGCCTCTCTCTCTCTCTTTATCCAGATCTCTCTCTCTTTATCTACGTCTCTATCTATGTGTGTAGGTCTCTCTGTATGTATCTGTGTCTGTCTGTATGTATCTGCGTGTCTCTGTAGCTACATCTCTCTGTATGTATTTTGAACTTATTTTGCACCGTACATAGCCAGCCGTGCTAATCAGAGGTGTTTCTACGTCTCTCTGCATGTGCATCTCTCTCAGGGGGTTGTGGCCGTACCCTGGCCGTGCGGCCATGCTCCAGGCAGTCCTGCAGCTCCAGCTTGTCCACCGCAGTGACCGCCAGGGGTCTACGTAACGCATGCACGCAGTCAGGCACGCAGTCAGGCACGCGGGCCACCGGCACACACCATACGAATTGCACACCCTGCACACATGCACCAACAACAACCACGGCCGCTATTCGCTCATAAGTCATGGAGACATCACTAAGGTGCTTCGTGCCAAGCTATCCACAAAAACACGCTTTATTCCTAACCCTAGTGGCTTTTGAAATTAATGTGTTTGCATGAGGAGCTTTTGTTTAAGCAGGCAAATGCTGAACCGGTTTCGACTTTCTGAGCTTCAACAGCAGAGTCAGGCTTGTTAAACACTCTGGTCTCAAAAGCCAACTGCCAAATGGGCAAAATCATCTTTCCTGATTATGCTTTGAGAAACAGAATTCATTTTCGCGTTTGCATATATTTACCCACAATGCACCACAACAACGCATGCTCGGGCAGACGCTGGTAAAGGGGTGGCCTTTTACCACTTGCCTGTTCATGCCCGGAAGATTCCCCCAGAAGTAGCGGGCGCGATGGGCGGCTGAGATATCTTTGGCATCGATCATAACTGGGTTGCACTGCAGCAGAACGAGAACAAAACCGGAAGCAGCCACAGTCGTCACCGTCTGCATCCACCCCGCACGCAATGACGACGAACAGTCACCTTTCTGTCATTCCACCACTGGATGTGGGCGTCCCCGCGCATCCCGCGGGTCGCGCGGCTAATCTGATCATACTTCACCACGCTGGGTCAGGGCTGGTCGGGCGAACGCGGGGAGCATAGATGCTGGCGAGATGTTAACTACCTCGCCTGGTATGCAGGAGGACGTGGGTTCGAACCCGACCCTGACGACGTTATATTTGGAGTTGGCATTTCTCTCTCTCCCCGTAGTCGCGTGGATTTTTCTCCGGGTCCTCCGGTTTTTCGCTCCACATTTAGAAGCATGCTTTTAGAGTATTTGGCTGCTGTAAATGTCCACGTGATAAGCCACTTCATCGAGCTATCAATTGTGGCCAGGTCAGTGGCCCTTACCTTGTGAAATAAAAGTTTTAGTAAACCATAGAACAGTACAAACCCCTGTTTTGGTCTGTGGCTCAACGCCGCGATTTGTTCATAGGCTTGGGGTCATTAGGGTTAGGCCCAAGCTCTCAATGACGCTTGCTCCACACATATATACAGGGACCTCCTTCGCCCATTATGTTCCAGCAGGGGCACTCCAGTCTCCCCCCCCCCGCCTCCGCACGCACCTCGAGGAAGCGAGAGATGTCGCGCTTGTCGTTGTTGCCCATGGCGGCGACGTTCTCGAAGAGCCAGAAGAAGATCCGCTCCTCGCCCTCGCGTGGCTTCGCCTCGTTCATCAGCCGGTAGTACTCGAAGAAGAGTCGCCCCGTGCCCTCTGCGGCAGCCATGCCGACACACGCAAAAGACAAAGATCCCCCCCCCCCCCCCCCCCGTGTAGCCTTTAACAGACTGTCTGGGGCAAGCGCCGTTAGCGAGCGCCTATGAAGACCGACACGGCACAAGAAGCCAAGATCACGCCCGGCCAGTCGTCTTAGTCTCCCTCGTGATGATGTTGACACACCGCACCAGATACTAATCTGAGGCTGAGTCGACCTAGGGGAGACTGGTTCAGATAATCGTCACTGGTGTTGGCTGTGAGCGGGAATCGAACTCGGGTCGCCGGGTTGGTAGTGCAGCGCACCAACCGTTACACTACTGCTCAAAAGACAAAGGTCCCCAATATTAACAGACTGTTGGGGAAAATGCTGTTAGCGAGCACCTCTGAAGGCTGGCATGGCACACAAGAGGGTGGGTGGCCAAGTTCATTGTCTCCCCAGTGGCGATGTTTTTCACACACTGCACCGCACGGGTGCCTTGAGTCATTAGTGAAAGGCGCCTTACGAATAAATGTCAATTATTATTATTATTAATTCTCCATTTGAAGCCAAGTTGACCTAGGGGAGACCCAGGACTGGTTCAAATATATTCGTCACCGACGTTGGCTGGGAGCAGGAATCGAACTTGGGACGCCGGGTTGATAGCGCAGCGCACTAAACGCTACGCTACCGCTCCGCACACACACGCAACACACACAAGACACGGTCTGGCGTGATTGGTGGGTACAGCTTCGGGGGCTCCTGGGAGACGCACGGAGGGAGGGAATGGGGGAGGAGGGGGGAGGAGAATGATGAAGAAGAGTGGAGAAGAGCAGAGCAGGAGAGAGGTGATGGGAGGAGGCACAGGGTGGCATGGCTGTCCCCTCACACCCATCCCAGTCCCGTTACATCTACCGTGGCTATTCAGCGCTGCGCCACATGGTGCTGCCGAGGGTGTCTCACCGTAGAGGCCCTTGCGCGCGGGGTTGACGATGGAGAGGTCGCTGCAAGGGCTGCCGCCGATCACCAAGTCGAACGGGCCCCACTTCTGCAGCTGCGGACGCGAGCACACGGTGAGCGAGCACACACCGAGAACCCGCGGTGAGCGAGCACACACCGAGATCCCGCGGTGGAATGAGTGTGGTGGTGTGGGGGGCGCGGTGGTGGAATGTATGCGGGCGGTACGGTGATGCAATAGGCGTTTGCGTGGCGGTGGCGGCGGGGTCGATGCGGGTGGCGTGGTGGCGGTGTGGCGCCGCACGTTGCTGTAGGTGAGGTTGCGGATGTCCCCGATGTAGGTGATGTCTCCGGCGTGCCGCACGGTCCCCACGTTGATGGAGTCCTGGCAAACCTCGGAGGCGACGTAGCGCTCCACGCGGATCCCCAGTTCCTTGAGCACCAGCAGCCCTGCCACACGCACCCGCGTGTAAGACGTAGGCGAAGATGCCCCCCTTGTAGCCCTTACTAGAATGTTGGGGAAAGTGCCGTTAGCGAGCGCCGACGAAGGTCGGCACGGCGCACGAGAGGGTATGCGGCCAACACCGCGTCTGGCCGCCTCTGTCTCCCCAGTGCTGAGGTTTACACACCGCACTAGCCACTTATTTAAGGCCAAGTAGACCTAGGGGAGACCCAAGATTGGTTCAAATATCCGCCACTGTTATCGTGCGCGAGCAAAAAATCGAACTCGCGTCACCGAGTTCGTAGCGCAGTGCGGTAAATACCACCTCGTACACTACACGCATGCACAGACGTCACACGTCTCAACTGTAAATCCACCAAGCTGGTGCCAACATTGTCACAAGGCGACAATATAACTCGAGGCCTTAACTGCGTCGTACCTGTGGCAATCCCATCAAAGAGGGACAGCACTTTGATCGGCCTGCGGTGGTCTGGCGTGATTGGTGGGTACAGCTTCGGGGGCTCCTGGGAGACGCGGGGAGGGAGGGAACGGGGGAGGAGGGGGGAGGAGAATGATGAAGAAGAGTGGAGAAGAGCAGAGCAGGAGAGAGGTGATGGGAGGAGGCACAGGGTGGCATGGCTGTCCCCTCACACCCACCCCAGCCCCTGCACACAAGCGCTCCGCTCACTCCTGCCGATGCGGTCCCACCGCAGACATGCGGGATCGGTGCCACCCGCTCGCACGGTCAACGCAAAGGGGTCAGCGGCACCGCACGGAGCTCGAAGGGGGCACGGGGTTACACGGATATCTGAGCAAGCGCAGAGATTCGTTGATGTCGACCGATCCGTGGGTCCGTCGGCGGGATGGGGGTCCCGCAATGCGGTTCGCGTTCGTTGCCGATACTGCTCCCAGCCGGGACGGTTAGAAGCAAGCGACGACGGAAAACGGCGTCTGCGTATCTCGAGGACGCCCGCGGCGGCGCGCTTGATCACGGGCGGTGACGCGGCCTGGCGGGGGGGCGCGTTTTCGGCCGCTCGTTGCAGAGGTCCGCGGTTCTGACCACACGGCCGCCCTGGTAAACGCCGTGCCGGCGTGACGGTCCAACTGTGCCCAACGTTAAAAACTGCTCTCGAATTACCCCGATGGGTAGAATCACGCCGTCAAAACTCCTGTGGGCTATACCCGTCCGTGAAACGCAGCACCCCCGCCGTCGTGTTCAGCCACCCGCCCCCACCCCCCACCCCGAGCTACCTACGAGAGTGGCGTCCGAGCGACCAAAACGCTCGCGGACAAATCCGTCGTTCAAAACGCCGGGTGCGCTCCTCACAAACTCCTGGCTGTGGGTGTTGGAGAAGAGGTGCTGGAGGCGAGCGGGCCAGTCGGGCCGCGGGTTGAGGAGGCCGCAGGTGGCCAGCGAGGGCCGGCACATGAAGCAGCGCCAGGGCTCCTCCTCGATGGCCGTCTTGGCCGTGCCGGAGCCGACGAGCAGATCCACGCACTCCACGCAGAAGCACCTGCAACCCAGCAACGGGCACCCCGTGCGCACGCACACACGCACACACGCACGCAAAAGACAGACTTCGATTTCAAGCTTTCGTGACTGCAGGCGTTCATCTTCTTGGTTCTTTCGGTAAAGTCACGTAGAATGGAAATAATAAAATAATAAAATAAAACATTATAAAATTATTCTCCTTTTATTATGTTTTATTTTATTATTTTATTATTTCCATTCTACGTGACTTTACCGAAAGAACCAAGAAGAAAAAAGACAGACTGTTGGGGCAAGATCTGTTAGCGAGCAGCACCTATGAAGGGCTGGCACGGCACACGAGGGGATGGGTGGCCAACACCCATCCCCTCGTCTCCCCGGTGGTGATGTTTACACACCATGCCAGGTTCTCATTTGAGGCCGAGTCGACCTAGGGGAGGCCCAAGACCAGTTCAGATAATCGTCACCGGTGTTGGTGGCCGTGGGCAGGAATTGAACTCGGGTCACCGGGTTCGTAGCGGAGCGTGCTAACCGCTACACCACCGCTCCCCCCAGCACCACACACACGCACACACAACAACAACCGCCATTCGCCACTAAGTGGCGGTGACGTCACCACGACGCTTGTGCCAGGCCAAGTGCACCTTGAGGCCACGTGAAGTGTCGAACGCCCGCTGGCAGGAGGTCACGGGGCAGACCCAGCAGGTGCCATGGGACGACTGACCGAGATGACCGAGATGACTGGCTGATGCACCACCTTTGCCCCCTACTGTACCAACTTGCTGTGCTTTAGCCACCCGGCGCTCCGCTCGTTGTTGTGAGCGTCGCTCCTCCGCCCTCCGTTGTTGTTGGAGGGCGACTGCCTCCAACTGCCCAGTAGCGTCCTTCACGAGCCTCCTCCACTGAGGCCGATCTTGACACCGCTGGTACCAGTCATCGGCAAGTCCACTCAGCTCTACGTCCTCCTGTACCACATAACTCCATCTCTTCTCTAGCCCGTGCCGCGCCCGTTTAGCCCCCTCGATCCGGCCGAACAAAAGCTGTTTAGGCATGCGGTGGCTGGGCATGCGGGCTACATGACCCAGCCAACGCAGCCTTGCCTGCCGGAGGAGCTCACCGATGGGACTTTGCCCAGATCTTTCAAGGATTTGTGAACTCCTCACACAATCCAGCCTGGTTAAACCCAGGATGGATCGTAGGCAGGCCAGCCTAAATGTTTCCAACCGGCGAAGATGCTCCATCAGGGGGGTCCACGTTTCGCAAGCGTAGAGAAGGGAGGGAATGACCGTGGCCGAAAAGACCTGAAGCTTCGTGCGGAGCGACAGACCAGGTAGCTTCAACACAGCATTACGCAACCGATGAAAAGATATTGCCGCTCGACTGATTCGGAGTGAGACCTCTGCTGTTAAACTGGAGCCGGTCATAAGCACACTGCCCAGGTATGGAAAACTCTCCACTCTCTCCACAACTTCACACACACACACACGTACGCACACACACATGCACGCACGTGACGCACAGCGCCACTGTCAACGCAACCAACGCTGCAGCTGCTACTGCTGCTGCTCCTATTGAAGGCAACGCTGAAATTAGAATTGGTTTGGGGGGGGTGCCCGGGTGGGGCGATGCAATGGGAGTGTGAGTGGGCACGACGTAACGAAGTGCGCAGGAACAACGGGATAGATTTGGTTGGGATTAGGGATCGTGTGTGGGGTTCGGGTTAGGCTGAAGGATAGGTTTAAGAACATGGTTGGGGTTAGGGTCTGGGTTGGAGATAGGGTTAGGCATAGCATCGGGGTTAGGGTTGGGGTTAGGGTAAGCATGGGATTAAGATAGGAATAGACTTGGGCTTGGGGAGAGGATTAGTTTGGGATGTGGAATAGGTTTTGGCTTAGGGAGACAGGATAACTGAAAAGGCTCGGGTTGGGGATTGGGTTACTGATTTGACGCGTGCCTGGTGCGATGTGTGAACATCGCCACTGGAGACACACAGTTGACCAAGTCTGGTGCTGGCCACCCACCCCTCTGTATGCCATGACGCCCTTCATAGGTGCTTGCTAACAGCGCTTGCCCCAACAGACTGTGAAGGCGACACGTGTGTATGTTGAACTTCTTTCGCGCCGTACATAGCAAACCGTGCTAATCGGAGATGCAGGGGAAGGACAACAAACTCAACACAAAAATCAGTTGGAACAAAACTATTTTTCAATCTAGATTTTAAAGTGCATAGCTCCAGTGGCTTCCTAATATCGGAACGGAAGAGCGTCTGAAAGCGAGCGATGCAGTGATCGTGTGCGCTCACTCGATGGGGGATCTTTGTGTAAGTGAGTGTGCAAGTGTGTGTGCGAGTGAGCGAGTGAGTGTGTGAGTGTGAGCGAGTGAGTGAATGTGAGCGAGCGTCTGAGCGAGCGTGTGAGGAAGCGAGTGTAAGCGAGTGTGTGAGTGAGCGAGTGTGTGAGCGAGCGAGTGAGTGAGTGAGTGAGTGAGCGAGTGAGCAAGTGTGCGAGTGAGTGAGCGAGTGTGTGAGTGAGCCAGTGAGTGAGTGAGTGAGCATGTGAGCGAGTGTGTGAGCAAGTGTGTGAGTGAGTGAGCGAGTGAGTGAGCGAGCGAGTGAGTGAGCGAGTGAGTGAGCGAGCGAGTGAGTGAGCGAGTGTGCGAGTGAGTGAGCGAGCGAGCGAGCGAGCATGTGAGCGAGTGTGTGCGTGAGCGAGTGTGCGTCACACACCGGAAGCAGTTGATGTTCCCGCACATCAGCACCTCTCGACCGCCACAGCAGATGGAGCAGTAGGACTGGTACCCATCATCGTCATACTGGTACGCACACTCCATGAAGGTGATCTGAGCGGGCACCCACACAGACATTGTCACACCACATACACCACACAGCCAGCGTCACACCACACAGCCACCGACACAGCACAATGCTCAGTACAACATTTTACATGGGCTTTGGTGGCGACGTGCATTGGTGAGCTATGGTGAGAAGTGATAATGTGTGGTGAGGTGTACCGCCAAGGAATTGTCAGGGGTACTGGCGAGGAACCGTGAGGTGCGCAGATGAGAAGTGACGCGGGGTACTAGCGAGGAACCATGAGGTGCACTGGCAAGGTGCCGTCTCTTCACCTGACAGCTCTGGCAGATCCCTCCCTCGAACAGCGGGTGCTGGGCACAGATACGAGGGCTGCCGCACGACAGGCAGATCTCTGCGAGGGGGACACGGGGCGCACGACGATTAATCATTAAACACGTCGCCTCGTCGCCCGCGTTCGGTTTCCGCCGCGTCGTCCTCGCTCGGCCGGCCAGCCGGCCGGATCCCGGACACAACGCCGGCATCGGAGGACAAATTGAAAATTTCGAGCGATTTCAAACGAACCGTGTCGGTCCTCTGCAATCGTCGCTGCCACCTCTTTGGTGTCGCCAAGTGTTAAACGTCTTTTCCGAACTTATTACTCCACTGTTTCAGTATAATTCAGCGGGTTTTTTTCTTACAAGAAAAATCCCATGTAGCCAGCTACCCAGCTAGTTTTGATGGCAACGGCCCCGCAGCCACTCACAATGGAGTTATCGTCGGGGTAAAGAGGAGCCCAGCCAGCAGCCAGCCAGGAAACTCGAGGCATGGGTTAATTTTAACAGTAGTACGATCTCGATTTAAAGCTTTCGTGACTGCAGGGATTCATCTTCTTGGTTCTTTCGGTAAAGTCACGTAGACTGTAAATAATAAAATAATAAAAATAAAACATAATAAGCGTGGTGTTGTTTCATTCAGACGCTGTCTCCCTGACAGACCTGTTCTTCACCTGAGGACGGCTGCTTGCGTTGTGGCCGAAACGTCGTGATAATTATTTCATTATGTTTTATTTTTATCATTTTATTATTTCCATTCTACGTGACTTTACCGAAAGAACCAAGAAGTAGTACGATCATTTAAAATCTATTTATAAGGCACACATTTTCACGAAATTACAAGGAGACAAATTCCAGCCGCAACTCAGGAGCGTCGAGCCAGGCACAGGCTTCTCATAGGCCCGACGCAGCAGACAGCCTTCAAACGTCTCTTAAAAGCGGCGGTGGATTTGACACGGCAGTGTATTGGGTGTTAAACCTACTGGACACCTGCGAAAAACTGTGACATCTGTGAAAAACGGGCTTCTCAGCTCATCGGATTCCTTCAGTCTCAATAAAGATGAAAGATACCGCACTTCGCAAGCTACGCTGCCCCTAAAGTCGTTGTCTAGGAGGCAGTGCCAGATTATCTTAGTAGCAAAAGTAGCTACATATGTAATAGCTACGGGCCCCACACCCTTCAAGGGCCCCGCGCTAAATGCTTTCAAGCTATCAGTTCCGATTCAGTGATTCTGCACTTGCTCTATTACTATAGTACTACACCGCCTTCAACTTTTATGAACGACTGGGTGTTTAAGGTTAGCGATTTGTCGTATTATTTGGCTGTATAGCAAATGAAAAAATACAATTGCTTTACTATGCAAGTAAAACATTTGTGTTGTAATATTTACGTGTTTTTTTTTATTTAGGGCCCCTTTATAACATATGTTACAGGCCCCGCACTAGCTTAATCCGGCACTGCTAGGAGGTTGTGGGGGGCTCTGTGTGGCCCATTGTGACGGGGGGGGGGCTCATTCTCACCCTCAATAGTCCGGATGTCCTCCTGCACCTCCTGTATGATCTGCTCTGTAGACACAGGGAACAAGCAGAAGACTCAGCCGCTACAGAGTACAGAGTCAGTCGCAGAGGTCTCTGTGAACCCTCATGCGGTGAGTGTACACAAATTGTATTAGTACAATAGTCACCCCATCATCTAAATGAGTTTAACATTTTTGTAAATTAACACTGTAATTGTATTGTGGTCGGTCTAAAATAAGCTTCCCGGGCCGGCTTGCCCTCCAGGGAATGTATGAATTAACACTGCGTTACGTTCGTGCAATATTTTTGATTTCTCAAGCGGCACAACAGTTGCTTTTGCTCCGATTTCTATTCCCATCATTTCTGTAATTAATTTGTATTGTGTTTGTTACTTTGGTGCTCCAGGGCACTTGGGCAAACGAGACTCTATCCTGGCCCCGCGCCAGCTTCAGATTTGCGAGGCCAGCGTGGCACGGTTTGAGTTTGGTTCTGGCTTGGCTCAGCAAACGGCCAGTGGAAAAAGCACCCGTACCGGGAGGACGTGGGGCTGGCTCAGCTCGGGACAGGACGGGCAGGGTGGGGCGGGGCAGGGCGGGGTGCAGGTCAGGGGCCGGTCAGGTTGGGCAGGGCGGGGGGTGGCGGGGGGCAGAGTGGGGCGGTGGGGGGGGCAGTGTGGGTGGCAGGGCCCCCCTCACCTCGAGGCAGCAGGGCGAACGACTCGATGGCGGCGCACAGCTTCTGGCGCTTGGCGGAGCGACGCTTCTCCTCAGCGAAGAGGTGGATCTCCTGCAGCTTGCGCTTGCTCGACTCCAGCTCCTCTGCGGGGACGGCGCGAGATAGGATTTTGACCCCCGTAGAATTCTGATCCCCGGGGTCAGAACGCTATAGGTTATTTAAACACTGCTCTTCCACCCCTGCCAGCCCCTCCGCCCACCACTGTGGCCTGTTGAATTCTGAGCCTGGCCGTTATTCTGACCCTGGAAGCGGAGAGTCGCATGCCTTGAAGAGTAACTGACCGTCGATGTTTGGGTCACGTCGCGCGAGCAAAATGTGCGCCGTTAACCCTCCTCCGCCCGACGCGGGCAATTAACAAAGTTGCCACGCGAACAGACGTGCTGATTTATTACTGCTCGATCCACAAATACGAAGGAGACATCGCAGTGATGCACCACTCTGCTCCTGCTGACGCGGCTGTCTGCCTCGACCACCTGAATGTGAAAATGTAGTTGATGCTCTGCATCTACATGACGCACACGTAAGGAGGAGGCGGAGGAGGATGAAGAAGAAGACTGCTTCAGCAGCAACGCCGGTGTCTGGGAGAGTCATCGAGAACATTTACCAATTGGCCGTGACGTAACATTGACCGCGGAAACCTACGAGCGAAATTTCCTCTCGTAGTACTTGTCAAAACAAGTCGAGCTGATTTCCCGCTCAAACGAGCATTGAGACTGCGCTCACAATCCTGGTCACAGCTCTGAGCCAGTGGTGGATATTCCACATTCCTCTGACGGGGGTGAGTATTTCCATAGGACAACTACAGTCGACTTCCACACAGAACGGTACCTATTTTATCGACCCTGGAACGGTGATGTTCAAGGTCAATCCCCCAACCACCCCCACCCCATAACCAGGATTTGTGAACTCGCGACCTTCAAATGGTGAGCCGCTCGCCTTTCCGCTGAGCCAGCGGTTTTTGGCTCGACATCGAGCAAGGATGGCGGTCGCCGCGTCGCGCGCTTGCAGGTGCGCTTCTGCGGCCGTCTGGAACGCTCTTCCTTCCGATATTAGGAAGCCACTGGGAGCTATGCACTTTTAAATCTAAATGGAAAACTAATTTCTTTCGAACTGCTTTTTTGTATTTAGTTTCTTGTCCTTCCCCCACGTCTCCAATTTTCACGGCTGGCTATGTACAGTGCGAAATAAGTTCTACCCACAGACATATTCTGACCCCGGGTGGGAATGTCTCTGCGGGAGGAGTCATGTTTCTGTAATAGAATCGTGTACCCCAGAGTCCAAATAACAAAGCAATCTGCCCTCGGGGGTATACCCCACACGGAACGATCTCACACCATACGGTCGCACATCTCACTTGGCAGGGTAATGAACGGGTGAGTTCACTCCGCGGTACTGGGCACGTGAATTAATCAATGAACGCCTAAAAAGAGAGGCTGGCGTAGCACGGTTTAGTTCCGGGTCGCCTCGGTAAAGAGCCAATGGAAAACCGACCGTACCGTGCCGCGAGGGCACCACGCTCGTGCCATCTCACCGGGCAGAGGGACGAGCCCCTTGGCTCCCTTGGGGGGGAAGTCGCTCATGGCCCAGTGCATCATGGGAGAGATGCGCTCCTCCAACGAGAGCCCGGGCTCCGTGTCGCTCTCCTCCGGCTGCGGGAACACCTTGTTGACGCGCTGGCTCGCCACCTGAGCGGGTGGGGGGGGGGGTGGGGGAGGGTGGAATTAATCTCAAGTTAATTTGGTTTAATAACCGGGTGGTAACTCGGGAGATGAGGATCGTATCATTTGCAAGGGTGACCCGGGCCGCCGAAATGACACAGACCAAAGTTACTGGCGCGAATAGGAGAGTGAAATTCGTGGGCACGGTAGTAGCGGTATGAGAGTGCTAAGGAGGCAAATCAAGGGTGGCACAGTCGGGTTTTTTACAATCGGGTTTAATTGTTTTTTTATATTAAGCCCGATCATCTGAGATTGGGAGAAATCCGGTTTAATTGGTTCTAATTGCAGAACCGCACTTCGCCAACTTCTCAACGATGGGCTTCATCCATTCCAAGCTAAGGAACTCACTGGCACCCACAATTGTGGAGAAGCTCGTGTTCATCAAGACCAACCTGCCCGCATTCTACGACTACCCCATGCCTGATGGCCTCGAGTACGATAGCAGCACCGACGAGGAAGCAGCCTAAGCCTATCAGAGCTTCGTATTCATTAAACCAGGTTATAATTCCCCGAAATCGGGTTTAATTGTATTAAAGAAAAAACCCGATGCCTGCCGCTGGAAAAATCGGGTTTTTCCACCCATGACGCAAACTGACCACCCGCACGGTGAGCGAGCGACTGCAGCGAATCTGTGCGTGAAGTTCACGGATGCAGTAAGCACGGGAGTAGCGATAGGATAGCGAGCAAGCGAGCTCCCGCAAGTGTGTCCAGCCATCTTGGAGAGGTCACCTGCAGGGCCTGGTAAATGGCCTTCCTGTAGACCAGCTTCTTGGCGTAGGTCTGCTGGTTGAAGTTCTCCTTGAAGTGGCTGAACGGCATGAGCTTGTCCACGGCCACCTGCGCGGTGGGGACGGAAGGAGAGGTGGGGGGGATCAGCGGTGCCACCTTGCCAGTTCTCTTTTTTTGCTGAGCACAGGGCCCTAGAAGCCCCAAAGCGCCAAGCGGGCAGCAACAAACAGCACTGATGAAGGTACAAGAGGCAACAATTTGTGTCGTTCGCACCGTACGTAGCCAACCGTGCTAATCAGAGGTGCGGGCGGTAGGACATTAAACGAAATACGAAAAGCAGTGAATGCATTTCTTTGAATTGAGCAAGGTTGTCAGAGCTTGGGACGAACAGACAACGGGAGGAGGGAATTCCACAGTGCAGCAGTGCGAGGTGATTAAACACACCCGTTGCCTATTTACGTTTCAGCCAATTTATTTAAGGACTAACCGAACCGCCCCAACCCCGGCCGGCCGCAGCCAACCCGGCGACCTCACCAGCGAGAACTTGCAGTCCCCGAACCAGCAGACCCAGCGCGTGTCCTCGGCGGCGCAGCACTGGCCCGTGTCCTCCCAGGACACGAGGACGCCCGGCCACCACGAGAAGCCGCGGATCTTGCCCCACACGAGCTCGCCCACGGCGAAGCCGCGCTCCTGCGGCTGCTCGCACGCACGCGGGGTAACAAAGGCAAAAGATCACCCCTGTACGGCCTTCAATAGACCGCTGGGGCTGAACGTGTATGCACGGGTAGGGTATGCATGGGTGTGAACGGGTACGCGTGGTGTGCGTGTCTGTCCCGGTGCCCAGGTTCCTGTGCCCGGCTCATCTTGCCTGCCTCCCCGTGCCCCCAACCTATGCCCACCCCCCCCGTGCCCGGCTCCCCGTGCCCACCACACCATGCCCAATCCCCTGTGCCCACCCCCCGTGTCCACCACCCCATGCCCGCCTCCCCACGCCCACCCACCGTGTCTGCCTCCCTGAGCCCATTTCCCTGAGCCCGTCACCCCGTGCCCCCCATGCCCCCCGTGCCCGTGCCCCCCGTGCCCGTGCCCCCCGTGCCCGTGCCCCCCGTGCCCGCCACCCCGGTGCCCACCGGCACCTGCTGTTCTCCAGGAGTCTTGGCCGCATCGCGCTCCGCATTCTCGGCATCCGGGGCGGCCGAGCCGTCCGAATCCCTGAGCGGCTCCACGTCGGGACTGCCCCTTGGCGGGACCAGCACGTCGCTCACGTCCGAGATCACCTCCACCGCCGCGTCCTCCTCGTCCTCCGCGTCACCGTCGTCCGTGCCAGCCCCATCATCGTCGTCGTCACCGTCATCGTCGTCGTCATCGTCGTCCGACAGCGCGACCGCCCGGAGCTTCGGCTTCAGAGAGGGCACCGACATTTTCCTGGCGCCGGCGGCGGTTTTGACGGCGGCCGGGAGGAGACGCGTGGGCAGGCGAGGACGATTGCCGTCGGGTTTTGCCGGCGGCAGCGGCGGCGGTGGCGAGAGCTCAGCCCTCGCCGCCTTGCCATCGCTGGGGGAGGGCGACAGCTTCTTGGACGGGACGAGCAACACGAGGTCGGGGGTCGGCGGTGCGGGTGCCTCGCCGGGCAGGGGGAACTCCAGCTTCGCCGCGATGGGCAGCAGGGGCGCCTCCGACGGCGGGAGGCACGGCGCCGACGTCACGGGCGGCGGGGAGGAGGAGTCGCGCTTGAGCACCAGCAGCGGCAGAGCGGGCGGCGGGAGGAGCGGAGGAGGCGCAGGAGACGGCTTGCCAGCGCGCGTCGCCGTGCGCACGTGGGGCAGTTCCCCCTCGCAGCGAGGAGCTGTCGGTGCGGAAGCACCGACAGACGCGCCGGCGCTACCAGCGGCAGCGGCGGCAGCAAGAGGAGCAGGAGGAGCAGGAGGTGGAAAATCGATTTGCGCTCTCATCAGCAGCAGCTGGGAGGGCAGCACCGACGAAGTGGCGCGCGACCGTTCTCGCGGTCGCTCGGGACGACGGCACTCCTCCGCGGGATCGGGCGGGCGCCCAGCGTCCTCCGGGAAGGCGTCTGAATCTGGCGGTGACGGCGGCTGTTTCGGCAAGGGGTTTACTACCGTGACGTCGTCGTCGTCGTCTTCGTCGTCGTCGTCGGCGTCATTGTCGTCGTCGTCGGGAGGTGGCGGCGGAGTGCCGAGCGACGCCGACGGCGGCCTGGAGACGGAACGGCGAGGCCGGAACCGGACCCCCGAGGGCTCTGTGGCCATACGCTTCTGCCGCTTCTCCTGGGCGAGAAGGGACAACGCGGGGGAGGGCGGCGCACGCAGCTCAGGAAAGCGGGCCCGAGGCACGGCCTAGGAGACACACGGCAACCAGCAGCGGCGCTTGTATCACCCGGCAACAACATCGGCAGCAACGTCAGTTCAAACTCGGGCAGAACCGGCGGCAGTGCAATCGCTCCCGGCAGTGCCGGAGCATCGCTACGCGTGCGTCACTTCACACCCTGGACACTCTTGCAAATGGGATGTTTCCACCTTGAGCGATTTTACACGTGAGATGCTTGGATAAGAAACAAATAATGAAAGCAGCACTAGCTATGTGTGTATGTTGAACTTCTTTTGCACCGTACATAGCCAACCGTGCTCATCGGAGGTGCGGGGGAAGGACAACAAACTAAACACAAAAAGTAATTCTAAAAAAATTTGTTTCCAATCAAGATTTGAAGGTGCATAGCTCCATTGGCTTCCTAACATCGGAAGGAAGAGCGTTCCAGACGGCCGCAGAAGCGCATCTGAAAGCGCGCGATGCAGCGACAGCTGCAAGAGCAGCATCATCATCAGCATCATCAAACGTGTTCGATGAGTATCATAATCACAACGTGGCTCTTTGACTTGGGCCATAGTCGACCAATTAGAAAGTAACAATGTGGTCCACCTTCCTTAAGGACCGCTGTACTCGCTCTCTGCAACATTCACGTCTTTGTCTCGTTGTTGCCACTGTATGTCCAGCTTCGTATGTATGTTGAACTTATTTCGCACTGTGCGCAGCCAACCGCGCACACGCGGCACCGCGGATCGCCCCGTGTGTGAAATATCCGGGCGACCGGCTGAACGGGACCGCCGTCGTCCGCGGAATGAATGGAATAAACTTGACGAGGGAGATATGCTCACAGGACAGCGCGGTGTCCGACGTACCCGGACGAACGGAATTTCTGATCCGCGTCGGGATGGCGCCGGTGGTGTTGCATCAAGTCCCGCGTGCGAGTGCGCGCGTCAGTACCGTGGCCGGGGAATGAGATTCGACAGCTTCGGTAGGGGGGCATTTTGCCAGCTCCTGCGCCACTGCTCCAAACCACAATAAAGATCGCCCATGTAGCCTCGAACAGACCGTTTGGGGCGAGTACTGTTCATGAGCACCGACTAAGGCGGGCACAGCACGCGAGGGAGGGGTGGGTGGCCAACACCACGCCCGG
Source organism: Entosphenus tridentatus (assembly GCA_014621495.2). NCBI lineage: Eukaryota > Metazoa > Chordata > Hyperoartia > Petromyzontiformes > Petromyzontidae > Entosphenus > Entosphenus tridentatus. The sequence continues at coordinate 6,452,754 of CM025631.2, read as the reverse complement.
CCGCCTTTTTATCTCCCCAGTGCCCGATGTTTACACATCGCGCCAGGTACGCGTTTAACGGCCGAGTCGACCTAGGCGAGCGAGGAAGCCCAGCTCCCGGTATACGTTTGCACGCGTGCAGACACACACACGCACAAAGTGCCACCCCCAACTGCACAACCCCAAGGCGAAACGATGGTGGCCGTGTGTTTGACCCCCGTGGCTCACATTCATGACCACGGCATCCAACCATCCGCATTAGAAGGCATCACGAGCGCCCAAACACAGCATCCGCGTTTAATCGCGCGGAGATCTGTAAACACGGAGACAAAGAGCGAGTGAAGGACGTGGCGGCAGGGAGAGAAGAGGAGGAGGAAGGGAATGGTAGATGAGGAGGAGGAGAGAGAGGTGAGAAAGTGTGAAGATAGGAGAGGAGTGAAAGATGGCAGAGGAGGGGAGAGAGGAAGGGAGGGGGGGCACATAAAGCAAAGCATTGGAAAAAAAACGAAATGATGACCGAGGCAAAGTGCCGACTAAGCCAAGCATCTTGTTTCCTCTGATCGTAAAAAAAACAGGAGGGGAGAGAGGAAGGGAGAGGAGAGAGGAAAGGATGGGAGAGAGGAGA
>CM025631.2:6401157-6422213 GCA_014621495.2 Entosphenus tridentatus | reverse complement strand
CACCAACATCATCACCACCAACACCATCATCACAAAAACCACCAACACCATCATCATCATCACCAACATCATCATCATCATCACCAACACCATCATCATCACCAACACCACCAACACCATCATCACCAATATCATCATCATCCCCACCAACTGCAGCATCATCACCAACATCACCAACATCACCAACATCATCATCTTCACCACCAACATCATCATCACCAACATCATCATCATCACCAGCATTACCATCATCATCACCAACATCATCACCGTGACCAACACCATCATCACCCTCGCCAACACCATAATCCTCAGCAACACCGTCATCACCTCCTCCATCACCATCAGCACCATCACCAACATCAATACCATCATCGTAGCATCACTACCCCATGCGCAGGTGTGGTACACGTTCCGTGCTACATGTAACGCTTTACCCACCGTGGTACACGCCATGTACACGTACCGTGGCACACACACCATGGTACCCGGTATCGTTTCCATGCCGTGGAGCACCTGGTACGTGCCATGGTCCTATACTCACAATTGCACACGTACCATGGCACACCCACCGTGGCACGCGCACCGTAGCACACGTACCGTGGTTACGCACAACCGTGCTGCACGTACCGTGGTACGCGTGACGGCTATACCCACCGTGCAGCACGTACCGTGGCACACGCACCGCTACACCCACCGTGGTAGGCGAACCGTGGCACACGTACCGTGTGGTTACGCGCACCGTGGCAGAGTGACTGCTGCTGCATTATACAAGGAGTTACGTAACAGCCCTCGCTCGCCCTGCCCGCGTCTCCGCGTGAAACTTGTTCGGCTACAATCGACCCGAGTCCCGCTCCCAGGACCCGGTCCCAGGGTCCCCAGCTCCAGGTCACCCAGGTCAGAGTCCCCTAGGCCGGGGGTCCCGGGTCCCCTTTTAGCGAGCCCCGTTCTCGGGAGCCGCACGGGGCGACGCGAACTCACCCGGTGGCGAAGCCGAGGCGTCCAGCCTCCCTCTCTCATGCGCTCTCCCTCCTCTCTCTCTCTCTCCTCGTCCCCCTCCCTCCCTTTCCCACTCTCTCTCCCTCCCTCTCTCGCCGCCTCCCTCCATCTCCCTCGTCTCCTCCCTCTACCCCCCTCTCCCTCCATCCGTCCACCCCCTTCCCACGTCTCTCCGTACCCCGTTACTCCCTCCTCCTCCTCTTCTCCTCCCTCTCTCCGCCTCCACCCGCTTCTCTCCTCTGCGCATCTGCGTGACTCGAGCTCCCTCTGCCCCGCGTTGTTTGCAGTGACGGGAAAAATTTAACCCGTAAAAACAAAGTTTTTCACTATAAATCCTTTATATGCGTGGCGGCTAGAGTCCTCTCGTCCTCTGGCTTGAGATGGCTGCCACCTATGGGCCAGATGATTGCCTGCCACCATTAAGCAATTGGTAATTAAATATAAAAAAAAAAATCCTAAAAAGTGTAAAATTTGGGAAAAAAATTTCACTAAAATAAATTGTCACGCACAACGAGTCTGTGTGCAAAATGTCAGCTCGATTGGATCACGGGAAGTTGGTTAAAAAACGACCGAAAGATTTGCACGGTCGTAAGCGCGCAAGCAAGCAAGCAAGTGAACTTAACATAAAGGATTTTAAAAAAAATATCGCGCGCGGCGCCGTTCCGACTTGGCAGTGATGGTCTGGAGCGGATGAAACGAAGTCGCGGGTCAAGATGCGGGCGCACGGACCCCTCTCAGTGCACGCTCTGGACAGCGCAGGACACACAGCACAGTCTCGCACGAGGAGCATCTGAACCCTCTCAGATGCATCCCACCGCACCGTCTCGAAGGAAGGTCGCACTCACGATTCGTGTTGTTAGCAATCGTCGTTGCCATCGCGGAGAACCGCGGTTGTTGTGAATCAATAGCACGGATATCCAGCACGAACAAGACTCAGTTCGTCAACCGGTATAAACGGCCGACTAGACTCTAACCCGAACCGGGCACACTCTGGGCCAATCGATGCCGGGTTTCGTCCATCGTTGCTCCGTGTAGTGGGGTTGCCGCAACACCCCGAAAATCGTAACGCCCTTGTCGGAGTGGATGCAACAGACACGACTGTGCATGAAGGTCGAAGGCCAGACGATTGGCCCGGCGAGGCTGTAAATAGCGCAGATGATTTGGTGACGCTGCTGCTGCTGCTGCGTCGGCAGTGGTGCACAAGCACAATCAACGGACAAAACCTCAACACGCGATTCGTAAATAACACCGCGTGACTTTAACACTGAAAATAGGTGTCGTCTCAGACAATGCTCCATCTTCAAATGAAGTCGATAAAGCACATGCATTAACAAAACAACTTCATACGTGACGAAGGTCCATGGTCCGAAACGTCTGCTCATGTGTACGATTTCACCGTAAACGGCGATCGTGACGCACGATCCTCACGAACCAGCATCTCATTCATCCACTCATGGGGAGGCCCCAGGCGCTGTGAGACAGTGGCGAGAGGCGATGGGAAGCCAGGGGACGCGAGACGGCCCCTGTGGTGTTTAGATGTCGACTACGACCAGTGCTGAATTTCAGCTGGAAGTCAAAAGAGCTTTGTTTGCGAGAATTATTTTTGGCGCGTACATCCATCTCGCCTTATCCTCACGGGGTTTTTTTTCGTCTTAACACACCTGTCCATAGGATGATAGGAATGCAGGGCGCGATAATATAGGAATTGTCATAGATAGGCGCACCTTAGACTCTAGTGGCAGTGCCGTACGTCCATAATCCACGCCAGCCAGTCTTCCGGAAAATGTCGAGTGAGAAATGAAGCCCTGGTCACGGCCATCGATCACAGGGGCAGATCCACTCGTCAAAACGGGGCACTGGCCGCTGTCCGACAATGATGACGGAGCCGTGTAATCACCCGGGAAAACCTCACCGAATCTCAACTCTTTTATTCAGGAGGATCCTGCATTGCGATGTTTGGCCAATTCCATTCGTGAGTTTTGCTCTTCTACAAGTACACGTGAGCGAAACGTGACATTGTGGCAGCTCACGGGAACCGGAGAATGCATCCACGCGTCAGGTTCTATAGCCAGTCGGTGATTGCCACAACCGATACGTGGCATCACGTCGAGATGGGCTCTCTCTCGAGGAAATACGCGACGTAAGGACGCCACACTGAGAGGCGCTGTCCGTGGTGCCGATTCCACGTTGAGAGGCGCTGTCCGTGGTGCTGATTCCATATTGAGGGGCGCTGTCCGTGGTGCTGATCCCACTGACAAAAGCACTCTTTGGTGCTGAACTCACGCAAGTGCGTTCCTGCAGAAGCGTTGACGTCCGATGTGGTAAGTCTGCATCAGCAGCAGACCATGCTTTCCCACCTGATGACGGACGCTTGTGTTGCGCCCGAAACGTCGCGATCTATTTTATTTTATACCTACGTGACTTTACCGAAAGTACCAAAGAGTAAAAATTACACATTTTTGTTTTATCTTACGAGAAATCTCTCCCGGGCGAGCCACCACCTCGGCTCATGACGGCCCGCTTTTGATAAACACCTCGTGCATAACCGTGATCCCCATTGATTGCAGGCATTTCCACAGAAACGAAGATGCACATTAAAGCACAACTCTCATGACAAGCTTAACGCGTGTGGGTGAGGAAGCTACGCAGACACAAAGATCGCGGGGACACGCGTGGAAGTGCGACCACGGTGAGGGGCGGGAAGCGCCCCCGCCAACGGAGAGAAGAAATCAGGAGGCATCGTGACATCGCAAAATGTCGGCAGTTTTAATCGACGCATTCACTCCAAAGCGCAAGGCAGGTGGAAACCGACACACGTGGAGGCGAACTTACAGCAGAGCGTGAGCAAGGCCTGTCGATGCGCGTTACAACTCGGCAGGTGAAAGCTGAGGACAGCCCGCTCCTCCCAGCCTAACCCATGGAGACACGGACGACTCGAGTCGTGTACAGACTCCTACGCGACTCTTCTTTCATACACGTCAACCTCCAGGGGTTGGGAGGACGAGGAAGCGTCATTTTACACTCGCCAATGAATTTCACAATTAAACGTCGGAGCCGGCGAAACGCGACGGCGGTGAAGCGTGCTCACCACACCCCCACTCCTCGTGCGGGGGTCTCCACGCATATCCTAAACAACCCCCCTCCTTCCTGCCCCATGCCCCAGACGCCCGCAACTCCTTACCTTCAGCCAGAACTATTCTATAGCACACCAACTCCTGTACCGTCTCTCAAATACAATCTTCACACCTACAACTCTCACGGCGCCTCGCTTCAATATCTCCCCGCATCTCCTTGCATACCCTCCATCCCCATATCATCACGCAGGTCATCCTATGTCCACTCCCATGTCCCACTTCACCTCCTATTCAGTGCACTCAATCTTCAGCAGCGCATTTCTCCCTCTAACGTACTAACGTCTGCAGGCAGGTCGGCTGCAACAAAGGTGCGTATGAGAGTGCGCGCTGCTTGCGGAGCCTGCAATACCATGGGAGACGAGTTGAACTCCCAGCCCAGGTCTCACGGCGAAGCCCCCAGTGGTTCGACAAAGTTGCGCATTTACAGGTTGCAATATATTACACGTCTAGACGTATCTTTGACGCAATATAAAACCAAATCATATAATATATAGTTAAGTAAGGGATCGGCTTTACAAACCGACTACGCTTGCTTACTGCACATTCCACCACACGTCTCGGCAACAGCAGCGGTGATGACGCAGCGAGACACCACGGCCGCCTTCAAGACGTGGCTCACGACCGTGAGCCGATGCCGCTTGCTGCTCCTGTCGGGACTCGCCACGCAGCGGAGACCACGCACAGTCTCGACTCACGACCACATTGAAGGCGTTGCGGTGGCAAAGAGCGGTGAGCGCATTGTGCTCAAGAGCCGGCGACAGGGAGGTGCTGGGATGGGCCCTGCACCACCAAATGTGCCTTTGGCTTCTCACCCACATTTGCTCTCCTTAGCGGCGTGTGTCTAGACGGCCCTCTCACATACGAGAGGAGCTGGAGGCAGGCCTGATTGCGCTACGAGTCCGATCCCAGGTCACGGTGATGAGCGATATCTGAAGTCCTGGGTCCCCCCCCCCCTCTCCTCCCGCACTGACCAGCGTGGTGAAGTATGGTCAGACTCCCATGATTAAGACCGTGTGGGGGAGAGCATCACTCACTCGTAGATTGGCAAAAAGCTGAGCACGTTTCACGGAGCGAGGACTTGACACGTGCAGAACCGTGCGGAACATGGCTGTGTGGATAGCACAGCATTGGACGCGACCACAGGAGCCACAGCAGTAAGCACCACATCTCTTCATGAGTGGTAGACTTTGTGGCTTCAGTGATAGGGCTGGCACTATCACCTAGGTCACGTGGTTTACCGGAGGCTTGAGCCAATTGAGATCGCTGGTTCGACAGGGTTGGGGCTATTTTTCCGGCTGGCTCAGTTGAGAGGACCTAATCCTTGTGGCTGCTGGGTTTGCTGAAGAAGACTCGGGCTAGCATTTGGTTGCCTCGTTCGTGTTAGGTCGATGGGGGTTGGCTTGGCCGGCCAGCCAGCATGCTCCACTCATTCTCATTGCAATTCGTGACCTCTTCAAGCTCTGTCCGCTCTTTCTCAGCGGTGTTTACCTTGGCCGGCAAAGAAAGGCGGTTCACACCAAGGGCAGGGGGACCCTCCTGTTCCCCTGCCTATTCGATCGTCTGACCTACCACCTAATCCACCAGCTGATTATCCACGTAGTCCACCATATGATTTACCACTTCGTCCACCAGCTGATCTGCCACCAAGACCACCACCTAAATCTACGACCTCGTCTACAACTTGGTCTACCAGTCAGTCCACCATATGATCTGCCCTCTCATTTACCACCTAGTCCACCATATGATCTGCCCTCTCATTTACCACCTAGTCCACCAGCTGATCTGCCAACTAGTCCACCGGCTGTTCCGCCGCCCGGCCCACCACCCGATCTACCGATCGGCACGTGCATTTGCCACGGACAGTAGGATTCAGAGAAGTCCATGACCCCCCGCTACTCCCTAGCCGCGGTTAAAGCCACGGATTATGAAGCCACAAAGTAGAGGATTAGCCCCGATAAACTTGAGTGCCCTCCCCCCACCAACCCCGGCGGCTCCCAATGACCACACGTGCCACCCACCCCTAGCGCCTATCACTCTCCGCACCTTCCTGCACCGTTCGCGAAACGCCACGGCATTGCCGCCACGTATCGCTTGCTTTCCTCGTACGCACAACGGACGCATCGCTTTAGAAACGTTTCGTGGCTTCCGCCGATTATTCGCAGCAGCAGCAGCAGCGGCGCACCCTAGGCACGATCCCTTCTACTCGGAGCACAGACCCCGACGGGTACTACAGACGAACGGACACGATTAACCAGGCACTCCGCATGCACCACAGTGACAGCGACTCGAAAGAAAAAAAACACAAACGCACGCACGCACGCACACGACCGGGCAGCTACATTGAGGAAGTAACCCAACTCCCGGGACAATCACGATGGTTGATGTTTTTTTTGGAACATTAAACTTTTCTGTAGCCATGAGTTTTTGTGGCAACGCGGCTCGCCTGGCACAGCAAAGAGGCTTGTCACCTGGCCCAGCCCTGCGACAGGCGGTGCCGGCAAGCAGGAGAGCCGGGTCCATGAATTCTTCGAGCCCATTCAGCGACGACGGAGAGTAACGGACTACTTTTATTCGCCATTACTCGGGCCCCTTGAACGAGACAATGTATCACAGCAGCTGCTCTGATAAATTGTCCCGCGAAGGTGGGAAACCCCCCCTCCTCCCGCCCCCCACGAGGCACGCCCCTGCCTGACGTCACCATTGCCGCGACAAACGCCTCCCGTCCAGCGGCACACGTGGGAACAGAAGTCAAGATTTTTTTTTTTCAAAACGATTTCCCTGTTATCCGATTAGTCGCATAATCGAACCGATAATAAATCGATACTGGAATGGATATCCCATCTCCAATAAGCATTTGGTGGTACAAGGAGACATACATTAACGTGGGTTTGTATGCTCACAATACACACATAGGACTGAATGCGTGCATAGCTAATCAAATCGTGGGTGGGGGGGGGGGAATTGTTACATCCCTGGGGCACAGGTCCGTAATGCTCTGTCGCTCGCATGTGAAACCATTCCCGACCTCACGGAGCGCGCAACAATTCCCATCTTCACTCAACCCCGGCAATGGAGAGGCAGGTTGGTCAAGTGTGGGACGCAGCGACCTCCCAATGCACACGCTCGCTCGCTTACGCAGCCGAGAGCTTCGCAAGGCGGAGATTTCGTTGCCGTTTCCCCTGCAGTGAAACCTTGAACGCACAACACAAGGGGGTGCTCGGAGCTCGGGGCGTCTCTTGTCGTGCCTGGTGCTGAAGCAGGACGGGAGGGGCCACGGGAGCGACACGCAGCCTCCTTACGAACCGAACGAGAGGCTCCCCCCTCTCTCCACCGTGGGTCTCCATGAAGACAGCAGCGAGCGCTGGTGGCTTACAACAGTGGCGAGGACCGGTCCCACGTGACGCAACGCTCCTCTCCATCGGTGGCCCGATGCGCGATTCATCGCTGCACAGAGAGAAGCGAGCTCCCAGGTACCAACCCGAGCGCGTACCACCCTGCGCCACCGTGCGGTACAATCAACCCGTGCCACTGTGCGGTACAATCAACCCGTGCCACCGTGCGGTACACCAGGGTCGCGCGGAGAGAGGCCCTGCGATCCACTTGGAGCACCACGCAGATGGATGGGCCACACACGGCCGTGAGTCACACACTCTATAAGGAAAGCATTTTTACACAGCGCCTCATGCAGGTTGCAGGCATGTGGACATTCACAATCATCGCTCAGTACAATCCACAACACACGGCGACATTCTTAGCAAATCATTAATATACAGAGGGGCTGCTGCTGCTGCTGATGATGATGATGATTCGAGTGAAGGCTTTCTTGCTTGAGCGAGGAGGTTGTTGCCCCTTGGGTGCCGGAGAACGTAATTCAGCCTGAAGCGAAACAAAAATGCCGAGTCATGAAACGTCGATGAGGACCGAGCGTCCACTGACGTACCGGAGAGGCGTCTAAGAGCAACTTTACATCACATCGAATTTTAACATATCTTTAAAGGGTACCCCCCCTCCCGCCGGCAGCTGTCCCTGTGTGGCACAAGATGACTCAGCACCAGGCCTGCAAACGGCCAGTTGTCTGCCAGTAGGTTGGGGGGGGGGGCAGTGTTTTCTGCCGTGTGTAATTCCAATGAGTCATTTGCTGGCAATTTTACAACTTGGCACACAGGACGGCCGACTCTTGCGAGCGACATCAGGGGATCTTTCACGTCCACTGTGAAGGAGACTACGCATGCTATTATTATTATTATTAAGGTGGTTATTGCACACGGGAGGGACCGTGCTGGTTCGAACCGTGAACCTCTGCAACGAGCGGCGAACGCACTACCGCTGCGAGATTCCACATTAGCAAAACGCAGCAGAGACAGTAACGCTTAAACACACCCTTTACAAGCTCCAGACACGGCACGTTTTATTGGTCCACTGCCAGTGCGGGTAGTGGGGGTTACTTAACCGCATTTCCGTCATCAACCTGGAAAGCGTGGTTTAGCGAAGGCGGAGAGCATAGACGTGGCAGCACAGAAGTGCAGTACAACAATGGAATTCGCCGCAGCCCCCGTTCGTTTCCCGCAACATAGCCACGCAGCTTGTTACACCGCGCACTCTATCCGGGGCACTATCCTGCCTCCGCTTCTGACGTCCGATGAGATCTGATGAGGTTCGTGTGCATCGCAGACAATTTGATCACGTTCACTCGGAGGCTTATAAACGCCAATTAAATTTTACGGTAAACAAGTCAGTAAATAAATCGTGCACAGGCATGGACTACGCAACGCTCTCTCGCACGCGTTCGTGTCTTTGTGTCTTTAATAAGCGGTACGGGAGCCGGCTGGCAGCAGATAAAAAAAAAAGTTATCTCCTTTTGTATCTCCAAATTTTGGGCAGTAACCTTCTGATCAGCGTTAAACAAATTATTTGGAGTGCTGCTGCTGCATTGGCAGCACAATTAGCCAAACAAAAACTCAACACATTTGTATATAATACTTTGTGGCTTTAAAACAAAACTAAATATGTATATAATGGGTAACATTTGGGGCAATGGCTAATTCTTCATGGCACATCAATGGGGTTTGATCAACATGGTTAATTTTCTTCGGGTAAGTCCCGAACGGCAGTACAACTTTATCCTAAAGTTTGGCTCACATTGTGTCACCTTCACGAGCGTTATTGTGCCCTCCCCCTGCTGTTCAGGACGTGAGGTTCCAACGGGGCAGAGCTAACGAATCAACACATGCAACGTGAATTGGCAAGTGCTAAAACAAAAACAAAAACCTGTGAAACATAACAAAAAAAAATTCGATTTAAAGCTTACGTGACTGCAGGGATTCATCTTCTTGGTTCTTTTGGTAAAGTCACGTAGACAGACCTGTTCTCCATCTGAAGACGGCTGCTTGCGTTGTGGCCGAAACGTCGTGAGAATTATTTTATTATGTTTCATTTTTATTATTTTATTTCTACGTGACTTTACCGAAAGAACCAAGAAGAAAAAAAAAATTGCTTTCTGAAGTCCCCTAGCACAGGATGGCGCTCAATGGTGATCAGTCGGAGCGTGCCGGTGACCACCGTATGAACAACTGTGCTCTGGGCTGCTCAGCGAGGGTGTAGGTACGGAACAGGTTAAGACGCTAGCGCAGACGCGGACTCTGGGCTGCGGGCCGAGCTGGCGCCTCACCCTGGCAGGCCTCGTCCTCCACCATCTTCCGCTTGGGGGGATCGGTGCGGGCGGCCTCTCCCTGGAAGCCAAACTCGGCCCCGACCGGGAACCTGGGACGACACGGTGACACGAGACGACTCAGGGCATGGTGGGCTGAACAGAATGACACGCGCACGCACGCACGCTGCACACCTGACCTCGTTAGATCTCGCACGCGAAGCAAGTTGGAGCCTGCCGAGTAGTTGGATGGGAGACTGTCAGGTGAATGCCAGGCGTTGTAGGTGTGGGTTGTAGTACACAGCGACAGATTCTGCATGCCGTGTGGATCTTTGAGTGTTTATCCCCTCTCCCTCACCCACTGATGTAATTGGCCAAACATCCCAATAATGCAGGACCCTTCTGAAAAGCAGGCTTGAGGCTCACGGAGGCTTTCCTGGTTAAAAAAGGGGCATTATTATGACTACCATTTCAGATCAAAAGCCTTAAGTGACAACACTGCAACTTAATGCAAAGCAGCTACATGTTCCCCTTCCGGAAACCCAATCATGGTTTGACATGCAGGAGCCTGGATTCGAATACCGCTGCTAGATTTCACGCCCGCATCCTTGAAATGTGACCACATCACCCCGCGACTCGCAGCATTCCCTCCAGCGGCGCCCCCCCCCCCCCCCAATTCACAGTCTCGCATCGTCAACTCAAAGATGACCTTTGCAATGTTTAAGATTCTCCGTGAATCCGCCACCCTGTCGACCTCCCTCTCCCCTCTCGTCGAAAGCTATTCCTCTAAACGTGCTCTCCTACTTAGGCTTTCACGACGAATATCACGATTCGCTACATTGGTTTACTTTCTAGATCGTTGCGTGGGTATAATGTCTCTACGGTTTGTTTTAAAATGTGATTGGGAAGCTCTTTCAATTTGTCACATTTGCCCATGGCACACACAGTTTGGCTGTGTTGGGTGGTGAAGGGTTATCGTAAAAAAAAAACGACATTATACAAACACGACCTAATCCAAAGAAAATCAACAATGAAGCGTTCTCCTATCTCTCCCCGTCTCATCTCACTCGCGCCCCCACACGTCCCCCGCCCCCTTCACATTCTCTCCGCCCCAGCAGCAACGCTCGTACCCCCGCACGGTGCGCCAATGTTCATTTCAGCGGCGGCAGCCGCACGAGCCGTGGGGAGTGTGCGAGGAATTTTTCGATTTAAAGCTTTCGTGACTGCAGGGATTCATCTTCTTGGTTCTTTCGGTAAACATAATAAAATAACTTTATTATGTTTTATTTTTATTATTTTATTATTTCCATTCTATAAAATTATTGTATTATGTTTTATGTTTATTCTTTTATTATTTCCATTCTATTATGTTTTATATTTATCATTGTATTATTTCCATTCTACGTGACTTTTCCGAAAGAACCAAGAAGATGAGTGCGAGGAGTACGAGGAGGGGGCAGCGTGGGCACGCGACTCACGAGGAAGGCCCTGCCCTGCGAACGCCGTAGCTGCGCTCTGGGGCGGCCGTCGGGGAGAAGGCCATCATCTCCTCCAGCTGGGCTCTCAGCAGCTCCGAGTCCAGCCCTCCCTGCTCAGGTCCGGTGCACACTTGGCGGGGCGCACACGGCCAAACAACGAACAAACGCAGATTCGCATCATCACCCAGCACAGAAATCCTCTCTCATCACAAGTAGTGACTAATCCCATATCTGCATTTTCCATAAATATGCTAAAGTCCTCTGTTGATATGCAAATTCATTTGTCAAGGCACCCTTACTCCCCTAACCCAGATTAATTATACGCTGCCAAGCTTGGTGGTGTTCATTCAGACGCTGTCTTTCCGACAGACCTGTTCTTCACCTGAGGACGGCTGCTTGCGTTGTGGCCGAAACGTCGTGAGAATTGTATTTTATTATGTTTTATTTTTATTATTGTATTATTTCCCTTCTACGTGACTTTACCAAAAGAACCAAGAAGATGAATCCCTGCAGTCACGAAAGCTTTAAATCGAAATAAGATGCTCATAGATTGGGCAAAAACAGTGTCAGATGGTGAAAGTCTAAGGAGAGAGATGAAACATGTTAAAGAAGCACTACGACTGAACGGCTACAATAATGCTCAAATTAACAGAGCATTGAAGGCCAAACCAAGACCGAACAATAAAACTACTGAAAGTGATCAGATTATCAAAATAATTAAAATACCAAATATCTCAGGAGTAACTGACAAATTAGCCCGCGTTTTGCAAAAGCAAAACATTCAAGTAAGACATGGTACGGTACACACAATTAAAAAACTAGTGTCGTGTACTAAAGATGAATTACCTAAGTTATCAACAGCAGTTGTATATCGGATCAATTGCTTATGCGGTAAGTGTTATATTGGACAGACGAGACGTAACATTAGCCTAAAACTAAAAGAACATTAAATTATCTCAAACACAACTGTCGGCAGTGGCAGAACATGCTTGTCAACAAGGACACTCAATTTATTTTGATAACGTTGAAGTGTTGTGCAAAACTAATTATTACTGGCCTAGACTAATTAGAGAATCCATCGAAATTGAGAGAAACACCAATAATTTTAACCGCTCTGATAGCTACAGACTTAGCACAGCCTGGAAGCGTATTATTAAGTAATACACAATACATATTACAATTCCTTATAGAGCAATCATATACTAATTAACTTATTACTAATCTATTATATAATTACAATACCCCCTACTCACCTCCGCCTCTGATCTAGAAATCTGATGGGGTTCAATGATGACGTCGTCCTGCACTATTTAAGACCGCAAGCAGGTGGGTGGCTTCACTATTCTGGCAAATCGCCCGAAATTGCTAGATTTAATTACAAGCGAAACATCGTACTCAAATTCTAAATGTTGTGAATTCACCCATCAAACACACCGGTGGGCTGAAGAAATACCTAATTTGGATTTGGTTAACGTGACACATTTATTACTGATCTAACCCAAGAACCTTTATTATGAAAAACACAACATACACTCACACACAAAGGTTACCCCCCACCCACCCAGCGCCGTTAATCCGCATCCGGCCACACGCACCTCCGATTAGCAGGGTTGGCTACGTGCGGTGCGAAAGAGGTTCAACATACATACGTACGCCCGCGTAGGTCCCCCACAGCCGCAGCGCTTGGGCCTCGGGGTTCCGCGATTAGCGACTGACGTTAGAGGGGGTCGTGCCGTGACGGTTAGTCGGAGAGTCGAGCCCTCGGCGAGTCGAAAGCGATGGTTTCACCCAGCTATCGCTTGGCCCGTGCTGCCGACTTGGCGACTTTGGCGCTAAATTTAGCGACCTTTTTGAATTTCCCAGTGACAACATTTTTGTCTGAGCGACTATTGAAAGCAATCTAGCGACTCTCAGGGACGAGGCCACGATGCGGATTTAAGAACAATCCCCGATGCATATGAAGAATCCCGTAACAGTTTTACTTATGCGTCTAGTGCAAGCCGATCCCGAATCAGCTTACTAAACAAACCCACACAGACGCAAGTAGGCACACCCGACACATGACACCACTCGCCCAGTGCTCACACGAGGGAGCATCTGCGTAAGCACACGGCGCGCCGTCAGCGTTGGTCCACCTACGTCAACGGCAGTCACCGCGCCGTGCCGTCACGGCGAGGTCTGCCACGTCTCCCACGTACCTCTGTCTGGGTCGTTGCTGCCACCTTCTTCGTCGCCTCGTCCGTTGTCTGCGGAGACAGTTTCAGCGGCACGCGGTCAGGGTTGCGCTGGGACTGAACGGGAGGCGATTGGGTGTGTGCTCAACAGGAGGCCGGCAGGGATGGCGAGAGTTGAAACTGATTGGCCGACATCAGAGAGAGCCTTCTTATGGCCTAGTCTCACCAGTGTCCGACCGGAGAATGGCAAAAGACGAACAGTGCATTTATATTATTGGTTCTTTCGGTAAAGTCACGTAGAAGGGAAAAAAACAATAAAAGAATAAAAATAAAACAATACAATAATAAAAATAAAACAATAAAATTATCACGACGTTTCGATTGCAACACAAGCACATTTTCTTGCTGTGGTTTACACACCTGATGATGATTGCTTGTGTTGCAATCGAAACGTCGTGAAAATTTTATTGGTTTATTTTTATTCTTTTATTGTTTTTTTCCCTTCTACATGACTTTACCGAAAGAACAAGAATATTAATCCCTGCAGTCACGAAAGCTTTAAATCGAAATTTAGTGCATTTATAGTTCAGGGATGCGTTGCCTTTGTACCGTTTGCCTCTTGGCGTTCTCTGTCTGACACTGGTTAAACTAGGCATTAAAGAAGGCTGCTCTCTCTCTGGTGTAGACCAATCAGTTTCAAAGACAATTCCCATTTATTATCAGAGTGTGTTTGTTTGCATGTTCACCACAAGTACTGTGTGTGGGTAATGCAGACTTGATTCCTTGCAAAAGGTATCTAATTGGTGTTTGAACATCTTAACACCTTCATTTTAAGACTTAGATACGAGCAAAAAGGTCCCGTGACATAACCAGAATGATTAGCTTTTTGAGCGTCCCGTATGCTGGGCCATCTCGGGGCACTCTTAAGGGAACACCGAGGGCCAACGAAGACCACGAGGGCCGTGCACCCCCTCCCGTGCGCGGGGACCGATGGCTCGCGTGACCCCTGCCACGCCGACCGCTGCCCACCTGAGTTGAGCTCCCGCACCAGCGACGACATGGTGTTGGTGATCGAGTCGGCCGCAACGAGCAGGTCGTTACGGAGATTCCTGCGGGCGCCTGGGCACGACACGCGCACAACGACAGCAACCGCCGTTCGCCACCGTGGGGCGGAGAGACGTCACCGCGGCACTTTGTGCCAGGCTAGGTGTACACGTATACAAGGACAAAAATCCCCCTTATAGCCTTAACAGACATTTGGGGCAAGCGCTGTTATCGAGCGCCTATGAAAGCCGGAACAGCCCACAATGGGGTGGTGTGGCTAGCAACGTGGCTTACCGCCTTTGTCTCCACACAACGTACATATTTATGGCTGTTTCAAACCACGGCAAGGCCCAGGACCAGTTTATGTAATCGCCAACGACGTTGACCGTGGTCGAGAATCCAACTTAGGCCAATGTGCCCGTGGGCAAAGTGAGCCAACCACCGCGCCACCACTCCACCCTCACACACGTGGGGGTGCGTTCGTGCGCAAACACACACACACGCAGGCACGCACATGGAATCCCGTACCGCTTCATTTCCTGCTGCTTCAGTCCGAAGCCTTCCAGTGGCACGGACAGCAGCGCAACGCCGCTACATGGGGGGCCCCACGCTGGCGGGATATGAACTACCTCGCCTGGTATGCAGGAGGTTGCGAGTTCGATCCCAACCCTGACGCCTGTAAATTCGGAGTTTGCATGTATTTTCCCCATGGTGGTCGCGTGGATTTTTCTCCGCGTTTAGAAACAATGTGCGTTTGAGAGTATTTGGTTGCTATAAATTTTCCACGTGATGATAAGCCACTTCGTCGAGCTGTGATACGTGATAGCCAGGTCAGGTCGCTTGTGAAAGGGCTTCATAGCAGCTCTGCGAGGCCTTACTTGATAAAAGTAAAACAAATTGTTCAGTTTGAGTTTACGTGAACACGAGGACAAGGGGGCAGAGTGGAGTCCACTGGCCCCCACGGCGTTGGCCGGGCCGGACAGCGTCTACCCCACCACCCACCCCCCCCGCCAACCCGGGCCGTGCGATCGTCATCACCTTGCGCGAAGGCCTCCTGCACATCGCCGCCGACGCCCGTCAGCGAGTCCTGCGGCGTGTGCGTCGGCGTGGAGCCGGCCGACGTCGACCGGATCGGCATGGGCATCGGTCGCGCCATCGTGTGGCTCGGAGACGACCGCGGGGAGCTCTGCGTCTGCGGGGGCGTCAACGGCGGTCGCGGTGAACGGAGGTCGCGGTGAACGGAGGTCACGGTGAACGGAGGTCACGGTGAACGGCGGACGCGCGCGCACGAGCAGTAAAGGGCAGAGCGGCGCGCGATCTCAACTTACGAAGATTCACATCGCGACTTAACTCCAAAAGGCGCTTTAGAAAGATTATAAAAACTAAAATTGTACAGAAGATGATCGTGGTTGAGATAAAGAGTGGGGGGGGGAGGGTTATTAAAAGTGGTGTCATCATGCTGATGGGTTAGGAGAACAGATGCGAGTGGTTAAGGAGGGGTAGAGGGTAGTGATGGGGGTTTGGGGTAGGCCTGGTCATAGCTGAGCGGGGTGGGCAGGGAGTCGCAGTAGTAGGAGGATACACAGCACGCAACATGCATCACATGGTACGTAACATTTGGCACAAGGGTACGCGACACAACACACGGGTAACAAAGAACACGAGACAACAAAGACAAAAATCCCCAGTGCAGCCTTCAACTGGATAATGGGCTGTGTGCCGTTAGTGGCCACACCTACGAAGGCCATGACACATGGCAGCGCACTGCACATCAAACAAAGCACACACCACACTCGCCCGCATTGCACGCATCGTATACAGAGATCCCCCGTATAGCCTGAACAGACTCTTGGGGCAAGTGCTGTTAGCGAGCACCGATGAAGGCCAACACGGCACACGAGGAGGTGGGTGTGAACAGTACCACGCCCGGCCACCTTTGTCTCCCCAGTGCCAATGTTGTTTGCACACTGCACCAGGAACTCATTTAACGTTGAGTCGATCTAGAGGAGGCCCAGGACCGGTTCAGAAAATCGTCACCGGTGTTGGCCCTGAGCGGGAATCGAACACTGCTCAACGGGTTCGTAGCACAATGCGCTTACCACCACACTACCGCTCCCCCACATATAAACACGCACGCGCACGCACACGCACGCGCACGCACGCGCACGCGCACCACACGGCAGCGTCGTCACATTCTGGGAGAGCTGCCACGCGGCATCGTTCACAACGAGGCCACGGTGAAAGAGCCGCTCTTTGTACAAACACTTCACGCCCGTGCACATTTGCGTGAGTTGTTCACAAACGCGATGTCCCCGAAGTATGTCTTGCATTCACATATAAAACGCAGTCCATGCATTTGCCAAGCTTGGTCGCTTTCAAGGTCAAGCAACAAAGGTAAAGATCCCCTGTATAGGCTACGCACACTGGAATCGAACACAGGTTGGCGGGTTCATAGGGCAGTGCACTCACCACTGCACCACCGCTCCCCATAGCAGCAGCAGCAACAACAACAACAGCCACCATTCGCCACTAAGTGGTGGTGACGTCACCACAGCGCTTGCGCCAGGCTAGGTTCCACTTTGAGGCCACGTGGCGTGTCAGAGTGATGTGACAGACCCAGGTGCCACGGATTGACTGCCTGAGATGACCGGCAGATGCGCCACGTGTGCTCCCTACTGGGCCAACTCGCTGCGTTTTAGCCGCAGATGCACACACGCGCGAGTGTGCTTCCCTGAGAGGTTTATAAGCGGAGAGAGGCTTCACAGATCTAGGACCGAAGACAAATGAAGTCCGCCGTGGTCCTCGCTCGCAGCGTGTTTTTTTTCCATGCTCTCGCCACTGCGCCATGCGGCGCATTCTTCGGCAAAGCGAGTCGCTGCACACGGCATTTTCTCATGTCGCCATGGCACGCCGCGTACGGGTGAACTCTAAGCGGCCTTCATCGCAGCAGCAGCAGCGGCAACAGCACCAGCGGCAGCAGCAGCGGCAGCAGCAGCGGCAGCAGCAGCAGCAGCAGCGGCAGCAGCCTACCCGGCAAACCATGCAATTTATTTGCCCGCACGTTGAGGCGTTTGCCACGGGTTAGCACACCAGATAATGATTTACCCAGCGGGGCTGCTGCCACAGCGCTGTAACAGTTAGCAGCAGCAGCAGCAGCCCACTGGACTGGCAATGCAAAGGTCGCCAGTTCCAGATCAATCTCCCAGCGCACAACGGGGCAAAGTTTATTAAATCACAAACCCCCCCCACCCCCCGCCCTACACCACCTCCGCCACTGCCTCTGTCCACCCAGCTGTATAAATGGGAATGCCACGCAGTTAGTCTATGATCGGCAGGCAACGAGCGGTGGGGTAAAGTGTGGGTAACTCCGACCTCTTGCAAGATGACTGGCCAGCGTGGCCGAGTATGGCCGGAACACCTCTCTTTGCACTTGCTCTCTTGAGCTCTGGAGCCCTTTCGCCAGCAGTGGCGTGAGCAAGCAATTGCAGGGCTGCACCTTTATATATTGTTTACACAACACAGGAGCGGCACGTCTCTGCTCGATAATCACTTCTTTACGAGTCAGGGGTTGCGAATGGGGTCAGAGAGAATTCGGCTCTGAGCTCAAGGGCAGCACCAAATTCCAACTCACGGCTTGGCGACTTGTATTTACCCGATGTGAGGTGCGATATCAAGTAAGGAATGGAGATGATGATGATGACAATAATTCACTGTACTAGGTCTCCTTGTGCTAAGGGTCATTCATGCACAAAGTTCAGGGTTAAAAACACCAAGAACACTCCCACTAAATATATTTTGTTTCAAACTCATTCCACATTCTGAGTTATCGAACATTAAGTCGACCTTCTGTTCTGCATTCCAATAAAATATATATATGTGTTGACAACATCGTTAATATATATATCGTATCGTGATTCGTCTAGACCTGGCACTAACCAACAGCATTCGTTTAACCGAACTCTGTACCGTAATTTAACTTGTACATAGTTTAGGCCGAATGCTTTCACAACACCGTCAAGGTCGAAACCAGTTCAGAGTTTGTTTTACTTAAATAAATAATGCCGCTTAACTCATTCTTGCAGGCTCACGAGGAGGCCAAAACTCAAAACGTATTTTATTTCTTGCGGAGATAGAAACGGGAGGTCGGTTTTGTTAGTCGTTTCTTTGGGGTAAAACACGATCGTTGAAACCGTGCAGATTTACGTGTGCGTAATCTAAACAGCCTGTGAAGAGCAAGCGGCATGGGGGATCCCACACAAAGCAACAGCAGCAGGAGCAACAGGAGTGAGGCTGAAGGAGGAGACACTTACTGCCTGTTTCTGTTCCTCTTCCTACAACAGGAGGCAGAACACAGAGCATCACAGAAGAATTAGCCAAGGAGTATGAAGAGAGAGGGCAGAGGGAGGACAGGAGACGGAGGAGGAGGAGGAGGAGCGAGGATGAGGAGGAGGAAGAAGAAGGGAATGCGTCGGAAGGAGGAGCGAGCCAGGAGCAAGGGGAGAGGATGGAGGAAAATTCTGTGGCCACATGGCACTCTTAGTCGCTTGAAATAGCACTGGTCAACAACAAAAAAACATTGTTTTCTGGCCTGGACTTTTGCAGCTGTTATAGACTAATTTCAGGGTGCCGATTCCAAATCTGATCTCAGATTTGCTCTATCACATCTCATTTTTATGCTATCGGCATACCCTATTTTCATTGATTTTACCCGAAATTAACTGTCACTTATGATTGCAAGTTGCTGCGAGTCAGTGACTGCTTTAGTGTTAAACTATGGTGCTGTATTTTTAGGATAGTGTGTTTATAATATCATTTTATGTAGATATCCACATGTATTTAATATTTTTCTTCTGCAGTTTTTATTGAAAATGCAATATTTGATATCTCAAAAACCTGATGTGATAGACAAAAACTGATGCCAGATTTGGAATCAGCACCCCAAAATTAAAACCGTTGGATTACCTTATGCCAGAAAAAGTGTGTTGACCAGTGTAATTGAACTCAACCGCAGCACGAGTCGAGCGGTGGTGGTGGCAGCCCTGGCTGGAGCACCGGCAAAGCCAATTGGGGCGACTCTCTCGACCAAACTGAAGCGGCGATGTCGGCGACAGCCTCTCGGGCCCATGTGACCTACAGCTCCTCATCGTGCTCATCATCGCCCCCGCATCCTCGTCATCTGGAGTCAGCGCTAGAGCTGGGGCAATTAACCGGTTAAGCTCATTGATTGACCAAAAATTATAAATCGACAATTTTTTTGTGGTCAATTACTCAGGCCCCCCCCACTTCCTGCCTCCCGAAGGTGGGAAACCCCCACAAAACCCGGCTCAGCGTGCCGCACATGATGAAGCCAATGGCTTCGAGTAGCACGGCTGGGAATAAAGGAGACACTTTTTTTTCCCCAAAAAATGCAATGCGTCGAGTAATCGACCCGATGACCAGCAGAATACATGGATGGCTTTAATAACGTGATAGTCCAGCGCCCAGATTCTTACCAATCTAGAGTCGGCTCCCAGATCGTCGATAATCTAAAGGCGGCCTCGAGCGCCGGGGCAGAGGCAATCGGGGGAGGGGGGTTGGTGCGGAGGGGGGGATGGGGGCGTCACGTTGCAGTAGGCAGCGGGACACGTCTATAATAATGATTACGACAATCATCAAATTTGTAAAAGCGACCATCACGCCGTCAAATTGTGAATCTAACTAATGCCGCATGGCTCGGACGTGACCTGGGAAGCCGGCATGTGATTTATTTCCGTCTTTGAGTTTTCTTCCCCGCCCCACCTACACTCCAAGTTTTTTTTAGTAAATTCTTCACGGCTTGCCGCAGCTCTGTAATTACGTCTCAAGAGCCGCAAATAACGCGACGGAACGGCAACGGCGCCGGCGGCAGACGGGGGTCACCTTGAGCAGCTTCATGAGTCCCTCCAGCTGCACCATGAGCTCGCGCCGACTCTCCTGCAGCGCCGACATGCGCTGCTCCAGCTCGTCCTTGCGCTGCCTGCAACGCGCACACACACGTGCACACGTGCACACACGCGCACACACATACGCGCACACGCGCACACACACACGCACACACACACACGCACACGCGCACACGCGCACACACACACGCACACACACACACGCACACGCGCACACGCGCACACGCGCACACGCGCACACACACGCGCACACACACACACGCGCACACACACACACGCACACACACGCGCACACACACACGCAAATGGGCGCACGGTTATTTTGTCTAACCGCTAGAAATGGCGAAGTGGCAGACAGAATATGTAGAGCCGTGAATGGCCTCTTGGGGAACGTGCTGTAAAGAGGTGCTCTACGAAGGCCGGTGCGGCACATGGAAGGGGGTGGTGCGGACAGCCATACGCCCTGCCGCCAGCGTGTCTCCCCAGTGGTGACGTTTACACCCCACGCCAGGTACTCATTGAAGTTTTGGATAGGTGTGGGAGCGGCCGTGTTATGAGCCATGGGGCAGGCCCGTGTGAGAGAGGCCGTGACGTGGGCCGTGGGGGAGGCCCGCGAGTGAGAGAGGCCGTGACGTGGGAGCCGTGGGGGAGGCCCGCGA
>CM025631.2:6362937-6401147 GCA_014621495.2 Entosphenus tridentatus | reverse complement strand
TGGGAGCCGTGGGGGAGGCCTGCGAGTGAGAGAGGCCGTGACGTGGGGGCCGTGGGGGAGGCTTGCGAGTGAGAGAGGCCGTGACGTGGGCCGTGGGATGAGGCCCGTGTGAAAGAGGCCGTGACGTGGGGGCCGTAGGGGAGGCCCGCGAGTGGCAGGGGTCCGTACCGTAGCAGCTTCAGTTCAGCGAGGAGCGTGGGGTTCTGCTGGTCCTTCTCGGGGGACGTCTGCGATGCCTGCTCATGCTCCAGCCTCAACCGCTGGATCTCTTGCATTATCTCCCTGGAGCACAGCGACGCGACGGCATGAGACAATCACGAAGTGGAGCCACAAACCACTGGAACAGCGAGACAAACGCAAAACAGAATTTGGAAACGCGTAGACAGATACAACACACGGACGCGCTGGGGGCAAGAAATCAGAAGGGGAGAATGTAACCGCGAGGGGAAGTAAAACGAGGCAGACGATGCGGCCGTTACCGGTTTTTATTTTCCAGCTCGGCGATGAGCTGCCGCTGCTGCTTGTTTGTGTCGGAGTTGAACGCCAACTCGGTGGGCGTCCGCTGCTACAAACGCAACACGACAGTCGCACACCACGTTGCACGCACGCGCGCACGCACGCACGCACACAGAAAATAATACATGACCACGTGCACGCAGACGTAAACACGCACGCACATGCACGGGCACGCAACATACGCGGGCACGCAACATGCGCGGACACGCAACATACACGGACACGCACGGAGACGTGTGCACGCACAACACACACGGACATCGCGCGTACACGCAGACACGCACACATGCACACGGAAAAAAAAGACACGGGACACGTGCACAGACATGCCAGTGCACACAAGCAGACACACAAACACATTTAGAAGGCTACTACTGCCTCCTTCACACAATTTTATCTGATTTCATAGTGAGATATCTCATTGTCAATAACAACAATGACCATTGGGTTTTTTTTTTTTAAACGAAATGTATACGCTGCTGCACCATTCACAATGTAAGAGGTGCAAGCGGACAACATTCAGTGAGCCGGCGATGGCTCCAATCCTTTCACTATTAAGGCAATGGCACAGAGCGCATAGCCGTGACGCGCTCAACGCGACGCTGCACCGAACAATCCTATTGTGCTTCATCACCGTCGCTTGTTTCGCCTTTGTCATAATGGTGACCCAAGTCACTCTTGCAAATCAGACGACGTTTATCAGGGTCTCTTGTGAGTTCTCACCAGGTTAAACAAAATCAACTTGAGATGGGAACCTGAAACTAATACGGCATGCCCATCATAGTGTAAACCTCAGCAGCGTGACACCGTCTGAATGTGACCTTTGATAACTTGACACACTCATAGAGGGATACTTAACAATGTGACGCACACACACACTTTATAGAATTTCATAGTGAACAATGCGACACACTGAGTGTGCCGCATCTCCAATTATCACGGTTGGCTACGTATGGTGCAAAAGAAGTTCAACATACAGACAAATGCTCTACAATGCAACAAAGACAACAATCCCCCGTACAGCCTTAATAGGGCAAGTGCTGCTAGCGAGCACCTATGATGGCCGGCACGGCACACGAGGGAAATGGGTGGCCAGCACCACGCCCGGCCGCCTTTGTCTCCCCAGTGGCAATGTTTGCACACTGCACCTGGTCCTCATTTGAGGCTGAGTCGACCCAGGGGAGGCCCAGCACCAGTTCAGATAATCGTCACACCATCAACACAATTTTAACACTGGAAAATTCAAACGCTAATGTCACACCAAATAATACGACACACTCAGCACGGAGTGATACTCGACAGCATGACACACCGGCCTACAGAATTTGTCACACATAAAACCAAGACCCACAATGAAGTGGCTTATCACGTGTCATTTTAAAGCAGCCGAATACTCTAAACGCGCATTGTTTCTAAATGTGGAGGGAAAAACCCGGAGGACGTGGAAAAAAAAATCCATGCGACCACGGGGAGAACATGAAAACTCCAAATATATAGGCTCCAGGGTCAGGATCGAACCCACGACCTCCTGAATACCAGGCGAATTAGTTAGGCAAATAAATAGAACGTACCATCGGTCGAGTTCATGGTCTCAGTTGGGTCACCAATGCCTACGGTCGACGAGTCACCATCGCGCGGTGCTGCGCTTAATTTGGCAAAAATAAAAATATCGATTTGACCGCAATGCGACGACGAACGTTACTCTCGTGCGCAACAGCAGGTGGGAAAGTGCCGTCCACCGAGGCCGCCTGCAGTGATCTCAAGAGATAACTCCGTGACGTCCGCTTCCGTGCTCGGGCACAAACGCTCTGCACCGCCCTGGGAGAGATCCCGACGCCGCTTACTTTCATCATCTCGACGAGGTCACGAGGTGACGACGTGGAGAATTTACACGCGCGCCCGCCCCGGCGCACGCACGCAACAAAAAATGTACGATCAAATAATTTAAAGAGACGAAAGCTCTGGTGTAATGACCTTTTTCTTGTCGTTTCAGGGATTTTGTTTATCTCCAGTCGTGGGATTTTGAGAGGATGTTTTTTTAATAGCCAAGAGCAACCAAATCAATGAACTGAACCCGGCTATTTATATTTATAATAAAAAAAATGATTCTGTGCTCCCAGCGGTTGTTGGACAATCCGATGGAAACTCACCTTCAACAAGGGAAACAATTTCAGTCTCCGAACGTGCGGAGAATTCAAACAGGAAATGCTTCACGTATATATATATCTATCTCTCTCCTTCTCGATCGCAGCTCGGAGGCAAGCAGTCGACACCGATGGCTTCCCATAATGGCTCGCGTGCCACCATCACACAGCGAGCCAGACGATGCATCTCGCACCGACGGTTATTTTACGAAGACGTAACGAGCAAATTATATTGCGATTCCACCGGCCCGGAGGGCATTAGTTAAGGTGACGGCTCGGGTCCCACAAAACTGGAGAGTTACCACGAAGTAAAAAAATCACGCACACGCCACGACCTGCAAAAGTGCCGGCACGTGCACGCAAAACAAAGGCAAAGATCCCCCCCACACCCGATAGAGCCTTTGGGACAAGTGTTGTTAGCGAGCACCCATTTAGGCCTGCACGGCACACGAGGGGGTGGGGAGTGCCAGTACGACACGCGTGACACACCTTTTTCTCCCGCCCATTCCGATGTTTACACACCGGCCCCAGGGCCAGTTCAGATACATGCGTGGCAAGTGCTGCGAGGCGTACGACGCGTGGTGAAGGTGCAAGCAGGTTCCCCGGTGCGGCGCGCGTGGTGTGCAGTATGCCGCGGAGGGTCCCCCTCTGCGGAATGTGCATGTTGCGGTTAATGATTCGTGGTGTGTCCGGTGTGCGGCGTGCGGTTTGCCGTACGTGTACAGTGTGCACCGTGGTACTGGCCTCGGCAGCGAGTCTGGCAGCATAGCGAGCGATGAGACGGTGTTCCTCATCCAGACGGCCGGGGCTGTCGAGCCCGCTGTTTGAGCTTCACACAAACACACGCACGCACGCGCATGATCACAATCACACTCAAACACACACACACGGCACAGCTGGTACAAGACAAAGATCCCCGTGTAGCCTTAATAGACTTTAGGAGCAAGTGTTGTTAGAGAGCACCTACGAAGGCCGGCAGGGTACACTGGGAGGGTGTGGGTGGGCCAACACCATGCCCGGCCGCCTTTGTCTCCCCAGTGGCGATGTTTTAAACACCGTACCAGGTACTCAATAGAGGTCCAGTCGACCTAGGGGAGGCCCAGGACCGGTTCGGATGATCGTCCCTGGTGCTGGCCGTGAGCGGGAAACGAACTCGGGTTTTCTGGGTTCGTAGGGCAGCGTGTTAACCATTGCGCCACCGCTCCCCACACACACACACGCACACAGCGCGCTCCTGATACCGCTGGCACCGTCCGCAACCCAAAGTTGAACGGCAACATATCGGACGTTTACGTGCTGCGGTACAGGGCAGCTAGTGGCACCGCTCGGCAGGGACGTCTGGTAGGGGACAAGCCTCGCCCGTTGGCGGCCACACGTCCGGCGCGCAAGATTAACGACGACGACGACGACGACGCCGCTCTTAGCGCCGCACCATGCAGCGGCGTTTAAAATGACGCCAGGTACTTAAATGGGGGGGGGGGGGGGGGGGGGAGGGAGCTGTCTGAATGCTCGCGCTGTCGATTGCGCGCAGGGCTCTTTGTGCAACGCCGCGAGCGATCGACAGCCGCGCTCCGACAACTCAGAAGGACGTCGCACGCCAACCACTGTCCACGCAACCTGCGGTCCTAGAACCCTAACGAGGGGTTACTACTAATTGCATTCGGGGCGTACGGGCATATACACGAAACAAAACTAATTTATTTACCAGGCAAAGCCTCCTGATCCCTTAGCTTATTTTCATAGGCTACCTGGACACACGTGACTGGGCGCACGTGAGGACCACATAATCTAAACGTATGTCTCTAAAACGTGGATGGTAAAACCGGAGGAACCCGGAGAAAAATCCACAACGAGGGCATACGAAGTCCACATACACAGGCATCGCCAGGCTCCGGTTCGAACCCATGACCTCCTAAAATCCAGGCAAGGGAGATGACATCTCCTCGCCAACGCGGCGTCCCTAAGAAGGACTGATTGGTCGGAGCTCGTGCGTGGACCACGATGTCTCTGGCCAATTCAGTCGGAATGCGTCCCATCTTGTCAGATCTCGGAAGCCGGGCGGAATCGAGCTCGATTATTGCTTGGATGGGCGACTGCCATGCACGAAATAGGCGTTGTAGGCTGGGCAGGATTAATGTCCTGCACTTCTCCGCTGGACATCTTTGACTCGTGTCCCTTCACCAACTCGCACTGACCAGTGTGTGGCGAAGAATGGTCACACACATAAGCCCCCTATGACCTGCACGGCACGGGGGCAGACTCTCATCAAACAGCCGATGAACAAAACCAAAAAATAGGGGGTGTGGGTGTTCACGCGGCGTGCAGGGTACACGACTGCCAGGCCAAATGCCGGTTCCCTTCATCGCGGCAGCTCGGACAGCCTGACGATCCATCCAGCTCCGTGGGGACGCGTGAGTCACCCTGACATGCGAATCATCCGTGCAAATGTGTAAACCACCAGTGAAGGAGAAATGCCGAGCTGCGTACCCTTGCCCGTCCACGTAACAAGCCCCCTGGGTAGACCGTGCGGTGCCGTATTCTCCAGATTATAGGACGCACTTTTGTTGCACTGCATTTTAAAGCGAGATGTGGGGAGCGTGGTCTCGTTGGAATGCCCTTCATTTGTCCAGGAAGAGCCTCACCGAGTCTCAAGACTCTCTTTTTAGGAGGGTCCTGTGCCAACTTGTCGGACTAGGAGGTGATGTTGCTGCTGTGTGTAATCTCACTCGAGTCATTTTTGCATGGATGTATGTTGAACTTCTTTTGCACCATACGTAGGTAGCCAACCCTGCTAATTGGAGGTGCGTGTAATTATTCAGCAATGGGATGTTTTGCCCAATACCGGTGACATTGTACGTTTTAACTCAGATGAAATCAAACGTAAAACAGGGGGAGAGCATACAAGCTCCACGCAGAAAGCCGCCCTCGTCGGGAATCGAACCCAGGCCCCTACTTGCTGCGAGGCACGCGCGTCACCACTACACTGCCATCCTGCCATAATCCCTAGTTCATTGGGCTCATGTGCGCGACATCGGATGTGCGACTTGTTCCGCAACGGCACAAACTTTGGAGTGCGTCTTATTTACCGGAGCGTCTTTTAATTCAGAGAATACGGCGACACGCGGCGTACACACACGTCCTGACGAACAGGTCGTTTCTATCCCGCGGCACCGCGATGTAGAAAGTACCAGGTTTACGGACGTCGACTTTGAAGCGTGAAAAAATATCTCTGGCCAAGGACGTCGTGTAGGTTTTGCTCGGTGCTGGTGGGCTAGGGGCTTTACAAAACCCTCCAGGGCAGGTCCATGACCGCCTACAGCCATGGGCTCTAAGACGAGCCCGAGACTTGTTAGAAGCGTATTTCTTTCACCACGGCTCGGCATTTTGACGATCGCTGATTAAGGAGGCAGAGGGAAGCCCAGTGCCTGTGCCGATGGCAGTGGTAAATATATTTGGTGGCAGCACGGAAGCCCGCGAGGGTGGCGGGAAATGGGTGGGGGGCGGTGGGCAGTTGGAGAGGGAGTTGTGGGGGGTGGAAGGGGGGTATATGCAGTTTATAATCTTTATAATGAGCAGGCAAGTATTGTTAACGTTTACTTTTTACCCGTGGGGGACTGGCCGCAGCGGCTCCCAATGACGAGCCACCGTGGGTCGATGGGGGGAAGGGGCAGCTCGTGTTTGAAGGGGCTGCCCAAATGAGAGGGCAGCGTCTATGGGAGGGCAGCTCAATCGTACGCGTCGGGACGCAGCAGCGGCGGCGGTAGCAGCAGCAGCAGCAGCCGGAATCAAGAGAAGTCGTTTTGATTTCACGCGCAGAGGAGACGCGGATCGCGGGAAGCAAACCAAAGGGAGAGCGCGCGCGGGTTTGGCAGGTGGGATACGATTGGGTTGCGCAGAGTAGGGGGTAGCGCAAAGCTCGGGAGGGACTCGACACGGGACATCAATGAGGCCAGGCTCGTTACGGCACCTTCGTGATCTGCCGGACGAGCGGCGATATTGAAAATTAAATGTGCACATATCGTAGCGCAGCTGGGAATGACACCTTTAATGCTAACTGCTGTTATTCCATTTAAGTAACCTGAATTACTGTCCGATGTAATTACTGGCCTCGCTTCCGTTTATTTTTTATTTTTGCAGGCATGTTGTCGATGACGATCGATGACCACTGTGCCCCGCATTTTCTCTCTTGCGACGCTGCCGTGATGGCGATGGGGAAGCTGCCGTGATGGCGATCGTGGCGGTGATAGCGATCGCAATTGTGGCGGCGATGACGATCGCGGGCAATGATGGCGATCGCGGGCAATGATGGCGATCGTGGCGGTGATGGCGATCGTGGCGGTGATGGCGATCGAAACCGCGATGGGACGCACGCGGGGCCCCCTGCGTACCGGTCGCCGTGCAGCAGACGATCAACGTACAGGGCAATTAGCACATGCTCGTCAGCCATTCGATTGGCCATGTCCAAACTGTACTGTATTCTGACAGACGGGGGGGGGGGGAGGGGGGGGGCAAAGAAAAATGAAAACACAAAGACGCACGCACACACGCGCGCGTGCTCGTGAACGCGCAGAACAACAAATGAAACGCGCAAAAATGACAAACAAAAGAGAAACGTTCCAATTTGTGTAACAAAAAATTAAGTTCGGTGCGGGGGACGGGGAGGGGAACGTGTAGGAAAAAAATCACAAATCAAAATTCAAATCGCGTGCATGCAAAGTGAGAAGGAAGCAAAGAAGCAGAGTGAGCAGCACAAACCCATGCACACACACGCACACACACACGCACGCACACACACGCAAGCACACAGGGGGCCCGGGGAAGGGGGGGGGGCGAACACAGGCCGGAGCAGTCACCAAAGCACAGGCAGCCAGACGGCGCCGCAGACTGCAGCCGTAACGCACGACCTGGTCACCGCAGCAACACAGTGGCTTAGTCACGGGGTAGCGGTGTGAAACTGGCAGTGTTTAGTGACTCGCAGTGACGCGGTTTAGCCGCGGGTGACGCGGTTTAGCTGCGGGTGACGCGATTTAGTTGTGGGTGACGTGGTTTAGTTGCGGGTGACACGGTTTATCTGGGGGCGACGCGGTTTAGCTGAACATGAGCGGCGACGACCACCAGCGGAGCTGGGTTTAGTCGCAGCCAACACGCCGGGCGAGTCTCCGCTGCTCGACGCAGTCACGTGGGGGCACGGCGGTGTCCGTGCGGTGAAGCCGAGCGGGCGGACAGAGCGCCCCCACGAGAAGCATGCCGCAGCAGCCACAGGTGCAGAGCCAAGCGCGAACGCGTCAAGTCCCAGCGGCGTGCGCACACTCGAGGGGCGACCTCCGAACGCAATACAGGAAGGTGCGTGGGCATCGCTCCCCTGCAGCCTCGCGACGGACGAGCCCTCGGCCCAACTGACCCGACCGAGCTCTGCGGGAGCCACTCCGTTATCGAATGGAGGAGGAGGATGATTCATGAAGAAGTGGGGAAGGTGGGGTGCAGGGTTTGATCGAAGCGTCGGGTCGTCGATTTGGGGCGGCGACTCGGCCGAGCGGTGGCACGCGTTCACCGCTCGTTGCGGAGGCTCGCGGTTTAAGACCCAAGCGGCCGCCCTGGTTAATACCACAGGCGCATTCAAACAGCAGGTGCATTAATACCGCAGGTGTGTCAACCATAAAATGAAGAGCAATCCCAAAAACCCGCGGGCACCGCTTGCGTGCAAATCCTGCCGCGGCCTCCCTGCCGGGCGGGAGGGGAGAGGCGGCGGCAAGCGGCAGCAGAGGTCACGCTTACTCACCCCTTGCCCTTGAGCATGCGCGGGGTCTCCCTACTCAGCACCTTGCTCTGCTCTAGCTCGCTGGCTCTCTGAGCCAGCACCACCTCGGCCACTCTGGGCACAGCAATGACAGGGCAATCCGTCTCACCGCACCGTCCACCTGCCAACACGCCACGTCAACTCGCCGCATTGTTGCCACATCACCCAGAGCCAACCCCGCACCCCCCCCCGCACCCGGAGCGCGACGTCTGTACAGTCCTGAGCCCTCCCACACTTTGCTGTTAAGCCAGGGCACTACGTCCGAGACGCTCACCACACACTTGCGCGCGCGCGTGCAGAACAAATTGCGCACGCAAAAGGTTGTTTTTCTCTTTCTAGACGGCGCTTATTTTTAGGGCGCCAAACACGAGGCTCGAAATGCCGAACCCAAGGAAATTACCTAGAACGTGTTTACACATGCGCACCAATAACTTAAATTAGCAGCTATAAATTACTTAAGGTAAACATTACGGGAATACTGCCTGCACTTGATTACACCGTGACACGAAAACCAATTAAGTCTTCAGTACGGGGCCCAAACTGCAAATTAGGGTAAAGAGACATGAAGTTGGGGGGAGGGGCGGGGGGGGCACGGGGGTGGGGGGCTGTGAATCTCTGCAACGCAGCCGGGCAAGCTCCGGGAAAGCCTTGCCGTCCGTCCCAAGGTCTCGCCTGCACGCGTCTGACCTTGGAGAGGAGCGGAGGGGAGAGCCGGCCAATAAAGGGGACAAGGCATTTGCAGGCATCACTGGACACGAGCGTCGCTTAAGTCGTGACCAGAATGAGTCGGGGCCCCCCCCACCCATCCCCGCAGAGGCTGGAACAACGCCGCAACCAATATCATAAACAACCGCGCCCGCCACCGCTCTCCACTCGCGTGTGACTATCGCAAATTACCAGCACCGCCCGAGTTCGGCGGGGGGAGGGGGCGTTAAGCGCACGCGCCGATTATGGACGGAACGATTCACGGCCCGCCCCGCCCGCCACGTGGCGATTCGATGATTCGTACGTACGTGTGTATGTAGAACTTCTTTTGCACCGTACATAGCCGACCGTGCTCATCGGAGGTGCCCACCGATTCAAGGTCACGATGAGACGCTAAGTTGTTTTTTTACCGCGCGACGGGAACCGATCACGCGAATTCTGGTGTTGAAGCGGGGAAACGCGGCGATTCATGCACGTGGTGCGATTCCGTCACACCTGGGGACGGGGAGGATAAATGAATATTGCAGTTGTGTCTTTCGGAATGAATTTCAAATCACGGTGTAATTATAATTTGGGCTGAGAGCACTGCTGCAGCTGCTGCTGCTGCTGTGTTTGTAATTAGAATGAACACCGGGTCAGGATTCGACATGTGCATCATGAGCTTCAGAATCTATATTAATTAATGACATTGCTCCATCCCGTACCGCTGCTGTTAAGAAGCTGTGCCGCGCCAACTACTTTTGCCATGGATTTCATTTCTCATCATTCTGCCCACGTGCAATGCAGAAGCGATTATCGTTAATGAACATGCAACACAGTGCCTGTGCACGTGATTCACATAATGCGCACGGCACTTTGAACGTGTGAATTTATAATTCGCAGGCTGTACGTGTTAGAATGTAATGGTGGTTCAGAGCACGACGATGGCCCGAGTTTGACTCCCAGTGCTGGGCTCTCCACAATCACCAAACCGCATTGACCAGCGTGGTGAAGTATGGTCAACGAATCCCCCATTACTGACAACGGCATGGAGAGGCCATCGTCCAGCATTGAATTGACAAAGGGGTTGTAAATGATCGTTACTATAATTATGAATAGATAGTCGGGGTTCAAAGATGCATCAGTTCATCGATTCATATTGATTCTTACGCTCGTACATGCATCAAAGGGTGTGTGTGTGTGAACTAATGCCTTTCAATGTGGTTACGGTGGGTGTAATGGGTTCCGTGACCTCTACAGCCACCAGAGGTGCCGCCGTTCACTCTAACGTTCAACAAACTATTGATTCTTGAATCGCGACAATTCATTGAATCGTCGCGGTGGGGGTTGGGTGGGGGGGGGCAGCGAGGCGGGGGGAGCGGGTCCAAGGGTTGATGAATCGTTCCATCCATAATTAGCACGTGCTTACGTTTGCCAAATTCGGCGCCGATGGTGATTTGCGATGGTCGCACACGAGCGCGAGAGCGCGGTGACGAGCGTGCGGTCGTTTATAACGTCGGACGCGCCGGTATCCCAGCCCTCTTGTCGCGACAGCTCCCACGGAACAAAAAATACCGTCGACGTTTTTTAAAATCAGCGTCTCTCGGCAGTGGAGGGAAGATGGCTGGTGGGGAAAATCGTATCGTGGCCTCGGTTGCACATCACGCTGTACGGCAACGCGAAGCGTTTCCCCAAAGCGTTTGCGTGTCCGGCAGCTTTCACATCAGGAGCGATCGGGGAAAGGGGGGTGTGGAGGATTAATCACAACAGCGGGCAGTGATTGATTCGAACGAACATGCGCTCAGTGTTCACATTGCCGGGGCATCCCCGTAGCTGTGTTTGATTAATGCGGGGCTTTTCGCGGCGCACACTTCGTTCATCAATCTTTGACGATAGCCGCCCCGGTTAGATGCGCCTCCGACTGAGCGAGGACCAGCTCCTCGAGATACGCGCTCGATCGAAGGTCGCCTCGGTCGTCTCGGCGCTCAGGAGCACCAGGGCCCCCCCCCGCCACGAAGAGAATCGACGGCGCAAGCCGCCGGAACGGCAACGAACGCCGCCGAAATCCCAGCGCAGTCGGGCCGCTCGTCCGTCGCCGGGGTTTTGTCCGCTCACGCGCGTCGCCCGGCGCTGCCGACCGCGAGGCTCTGCATCCCGTTTGTCGCAAGCATCGCCCCCTCACAGCGTCGCCCATGTGCTACGAAGCTGCTGCTGCCAATAATCATTGATTATTCACAATGATAGGTTTTAGCAAAAACGTAATTAACTACGGGAGACTGCGTACAACAGGAGAAGCCAAATTTCCTGACCCTGCGAGCCACATGGCAAAAATCTTAATGTGCCCGAGGGTTCCAAGACACTGCGCGGGTCACGTAAGTTAACTGGGGTGGTCGTGTGGGGTGGTCGCGTGGGGTGGTCGCGTGGGGTAGTCGCACGGCTCATTCGCTGGCACTGGTTGGCTGTGAAGTTTTCAATAAAAAAATGTGCGGGGGTAATCATGCTTGGCTCCGCCGCCAGGTTTGCGAGTGCCCTGGGCCGCTCCTGCTTCCACAGATCAAAGGTATTTTGAAAGTTACAAATTAACTACGAATATGAACTGCGCGACTTTCAAGCCATGGGATGTGACCACCACTGGCATACACTCCCGGTGTAACTAATCGAGGGAGAATATCAGTGTTTGGCAGTGGCAGCAACAGCATCGCCTACTGCATTTGTACCATTCCCTCGTACAAAGCCATCGCATTCGGTCAACGCCAACCGCTCTCGCATGGAGGCCCTTCTCCAGACACACGGGCCACGCGCATCACAGAGACCGACGTGACGACGCTCTTCGTGTCCACAGAGGCATCTGAAATAAAACAAAAAGTACGGAGAACGCAACTGTCAGAGCTGCCACCACCACGATCACCCGACATGGCTGTTGGAGGGTTCAGAGGCACCGACTTTGCACGTGCGATCACACCTCCTCCGGTTTCACGGGCGAAGGCGGTGACGTCTCCGTCCACCTTTCAACGTCGTCAAGTCAGGGCTGGCCACTGCGGCAATCCACCAGGCTGCTGGTCACCACGGCTACAAAACACCAAGGCTCTCTACAATCCACAGCACAAGCGAACGCGCACCAACGGATCTGCCGGAAACGTCGCGAGCGACACGCGATCCATCGCCCGTGGCAAGCGGGTGCGCAAAAAGGGATTCCCGGGCCTGGGAATTGGGAAACGCGAAGCTCACCTCTTCGTGGGCGTGGGGCTCCCGGAGGAGAGCATGGAGGGCGACACCAGGGTGCTGTCGTTCATGTTGTTTGGCAGCGGACGTGCCGGCCTGCGGGATTGCACAGAGCGGCGTGAGCGACGCGTGCCTGCACCTCTCGGCCCGTTCACGGCGACGCGAAGGAAAGCGCGGCCCGAAAGCGGCCTCAACGACCGTCGCCGGCCTCGTCGCCGCCTCAACCAATCGCCCCCCAAGTCTTACGCCACCCTGAAGGTTGCCTTTCGATTAAGGTTTCTTCAAATGGCTCAAGGGGACACGTCGTTTTTTGCGAATTCAATCACGGAACGACCTCGCGAGCGCGCGCCCCGCTGCAAGACGGCGCGCGTCCAGTCGCTCTGCTGCATCTTGGCCTCCTGCCCAACGTGAACTTTGCCGAACTGAATGAGAAAGCCAGTCACGTGTGCCGCTATTACGAGAACGCGTGGGAGCTGCTATTCGCTGCCGAGCCTGGTTGCGGTCTTGCCGTTGAATGCGAAGCTGCGAATATCACCTGCACACTTCCCCGTTCCGAGACGTCTGCAAGTTGCTGGGTGGGGGGTCCCGTTCGCCGCCGAATCCCAGAACGCGCAACCAGTCAGTGTTCATTGTATTTAGAGGCGTAGCAGCGCCGCTGTGTTTAAAGACACTGTAATCACCGCAGGGAACCGTAGCGACACGACCGCGCTCTATTACAGCTGGCGCCAAACTGTGCCACACGCCCTCCCGCACTGCCTTTGGCAATTCTGTTCCTATAACGTACAACTACGCGCACGTACATCACCTGAACGGAATCGGAGGGAAGACTGATTGCATACACCTTACGTCATCGAAATGGGAAAGGGTTAAGAGGAACTTCACACGGGATGCTGTACGCAAAGAGTTGCCGTGGGCCCTGCCACACAGCACAGCAGCTAAAACGGCCCCGTACAAACGGCACAGCGACCCTTCCCGCGCCCTGCCCCAGTCTCTGCGGATGATCGTCTGCCATGACAAACGCCAGCAATGTGCAGAGCTCTGCTATTCACGAGACTAACGCTACTAAGTTTTGGTTGCGAAGCTCACGTGGTCCGTGACATAAATTTTAGAGGAACAAAAAAAAACTCCACAACCGTCATGACGAAATCCCCCAGCGCGCTGGAGCCTGTACATACAAAACCATGAATAGCGATGATGATGAAGAGCTAATTGGCAATTAGCTTACTGAGAGCTCAGCCTTTGCCATTACTTCCGTCCCGACGCGACCCTGCCGCAAACACGACTGCGCTCAGGCAGGCTCGCCGACGGCAGCGCCGGAATCAAAAGGGACGAGCGCGCTTCACTGCTAAATCCACGGCACCACTGCCGCCGACGCTCGCGGGCTCCCAACGGTTTACGCGCGCAGCGAGAAACGCGACGTGGTACCTCTCTGCTCCAACGACCTCGGTACAAAGGCGAGGAGCAGTTTTGGCATAGAGCGCACCGCGCTCAATCAGGTATGACGCAAATCGCTCCTCCGCGTGGTCCGCTACTTGGACGGAAAGCGTTGGCTAGACGGCACGGGCGCCACAAAGGAACGGCATCGAGGAAAATAAATGAGAGGTTTAAACGGCGGGAGAGAATAAGCGCAGCTGGGCCGAGAGGATGTGGAGCGGCGGTGAAGGTGGCGATAGCCCCCGCGGAAAAGCCAGCTTCTGCGAGCGAGCAGGAGGTTTTGGCTCTGGAATAGCGATAAAGTCACGTGACGCGTCGCGCTCTCACTGCGCGCACCCCCCCCCCCCCCCCGTTCACGCTCCCCGCTCGACTCTCTCTCTCGCTCTGCCTCTCTCCTTCTCCTCCTCCTCCTCCCTGTTCTGGCTCGGCCCTACTCTCCCTCCGCGTCTGTAAGGACGCGGAAGATCCTTGGGCGTGAGCGCAGCCCAGCGCGGATTTCACGCCTGGCCCCCGTCACCATGGCGACAGGACATGCGAGCGGGAGAGGAGGAAGAGGCGGAGGAGGAGGAGGCGGCGACACCGGGTGACTGCCGGACCTCAACTCGCTGCCCCCCTTGCCGCTCCGCGGGCCGACGACTGGCGCCAGATTCTGGGTGCGCTCGCCGCTCATCGCGCCGTTACGCAAAGAAGCCGCTAACAACGGAAAGCGTTTACGGAGAAAATAGAATCCCAGCGGCAACAAAAAATAAAAATGAACGTGTTGTTAATTGTGATAACTTTGCAGCCCGAGCATTTGACCTTTACGGTGGCTCGATGTTGCCGTGCATTTTTTTTGAAACACAAAATAATTAAAATTTCAAACAGCTCCGCCGCCTGCACTGTTGCCGTACGCGAAGAGCGAGATTTATTATTCAGTCCTTGTCCTATTAAATCACCGCAAACGACACCACTTCCACATTAACCTTTGAGAGCTCTCCGGGACCACTGAGAAAACCCGATGTGACATCTCAGCTGCGTGTCTCACGTAAATAAATATTTTAAATACAATCCCCGGGGCTTGCAGGGTTTGCTGCCGGGAGAGCCCTGAACAATCACGCCACCACCACCACCTCTTATCTCATCACAAGAATCGCAACTCACTTTCTTCCCACGTCCCCTGCGATTCTTCGTTTACGACTTTTGTCGGCTGCATTTTAGTCTGTATCCTGACCCCATGCCCGTGTCTTTTTCTGTTGGCAGGCACTCTGCAAATAATTAATTCACTGTGGTCCTCTCTTTGTTTGATATCAGGTTTTTTTTTTTAAACAACTGAACAAGAACACACCGATTTAGCACAAGGAAAGGTAGGGAGGATTAAAGCCCGTTTTGTTCTAATAGCCAACGGCATGTCGTTATAAGTGCACCAAATGGCCGCTCGTACAAATTACGGTACTGCCCAAGGTCAAACGGCTAAACTAAGATGATGTTAAAGCCATTGCTCCCGAGAGCCGCGTGCAAAGTGGCAGAAATGACGAAGCCTTGACGCACACGAGCCCGCCGAGGCTCAGTAAGCCGGAGTAAGACTGCGCATGATGCACGACCCACGTTGTTCTGGGTCGTGCCGCGGCGTTAGTCCGGCGCGATGTCCGACGTTTCGCTCCACGTGGCGGAAGCCGCTTCGGGGAACGGGTTCCTCCCAGCACGGGCAGCGAAAACGTTGCGCCGAAACAACTCCGCGGCGCGCACGGGTAAGAGGCGGTGACGCGTCGGAGGGCTGTTGCGGCAGCACAACCGCGAAAAGCTTCGCAGTGGCACGGAGCGGCAAGTCGGGCTCACGATCCAATTCAAGGGATCACATCAATACTCTCTTGTATCGTTAAGTTGTCCCTCGCAGCGAGATAAATGAGATATTCGGTCGGGGAACCGATTGTCTGTACCCCGATCTTTGTCGCCCACGCGTTATTATCCTGTACGTGGAAATTCTAATCGCTGGCATATAGGGTTTAAGGGGAGAGAGTTTGCCGTGGGGGAGCACTGCACGGTCGTGGCAAGCGGGAAGCGATCAGTGCCGAGACACGAGAATTTGAATTATGCTGCGATTACGAATGTACCAATAATATTGAACGAAAGTGTAAAAATACAATCACAACCAACGCATTTAAGAACTAAAGTCGAGACAATTCAGTATAAATCCTCAAGGTAGTGGGAGACTAAAACTGTCCGTCCTGACTGGCTGCCTTGTTCTTCATTTGTATTGTTGATTTTTTTTTTACTCGTTCTTATGTGCAGGTTCGTCCGCTCCATTGACCTCAAGGTAGCACTGGAACACAATTTTGCTCGTCATTTTCCTTCGCCGTTAACAATCCATTGGCAAGCGCCGCGGCTCGACGCGCGTGTTGGGCGAAAGCAAGCGTCGACGTGAGCGACACGCCCGGCATAAAACACTGCCCCGTCTCTCTCGCGCCCAGCGGCGAGCAAGCATTGGGACGTTAGCGCCGACCCTTGCGATGCAATCCGCCCCCCCACCCCACACCCCCACTTTGTTCTCGCACGTGGTCCTGCACGATTTCGTCAAGCGCAAGGCGATAGCCAGAGGACAACCAATCTCGGCGCTGGAATAAGTGACGCGTGGAAATGGTGGCGGCCGGGAGCGCCAGGAGCGGACGGCGCGGCGGTGCCACACAGCGGCGGCGGCGGCGTGGGGGACCGGTCGTTACAACTCCACACGGCGTGCGATGGCAACTAAGACAAGGATCCCCCTGCCACCGTGGAGCTACACAGGCTGCAGGGAAGTGTTGTTAGCGAGCGCCAGGTGCTCCCAAATATTCACGACGACATACCGCCATTCGTCACTTAGTGGCGGTGACATCACCACAGCGCTTATGCCAAGCGAGGGGAGCTTTGAGGCCATGTGAAGTGACAAAGGCTCGCTTGCAGGAGGTCACAGGACAGACCCAGGTGTTTATGGGTTGATTGACTAAAATGACTGGCAGATGCACCACCTGTGCTCCCTACTGTGCAAACATGCTGTTTTAGCCGCCCGGCGCTCTGCCCGTTGTTGTGAGCATCATTCCTCTGCCCTCCGTTGTTTTTGGAGGGGGTGACTGCCTCCAACTGCCCATTAGGATCCTTTACGTGCCTCCTCTACTTGTGACTATTCAGTCTTTTGTCAATCCATTCTTGGATGAGGGCCTCTCCATACCATCTCGGTCACGGGAGTCATTTGACCATACCTCACTTACTTCGGTCGGTGCGGGGTTGTGGAGGAGGGCAACACCCCGTCACCCATTCAGACGGCGTTCCCCACTGATGTTAGCCGTGGCCAGGAATCCAACTCGGGTCACCATGCTAATGGCGCAGTGCACCAAGAACTATCATACCACCATACTGCACAGGAAGGTTAATTCTAAAGCCTTGTCGGTACGTACCTGGCCTGGCATGTGTGAGAAGAAGGAAAATAGATTGCCATGGAAAATCAGTAAAATACCCGACACCCATACAATATCGGCACAACCAATCGGTGAGCTCAGTAAATCTTTGTTATAAACATATATAGCCAATTACCATTTTTGGTTTGCCTCAGTGCACTGCAGTCTCTAATAACGTTTCTAAATTGTCTTAATCGCCATCTTCATTCAGGCTCGTTAATTTCATCTTGTCATTGCCAGTCGCGCGCTTGGAGCTTGGGTGGGCTGAAGTCGTAGTCATCATCGCATTTGATGATATTCGTCCACTAACGATCATCGTCGACTGAAATATATAAATGAACTAAAACACTTCGTCTATGAATATTATCGGCGCTAATTTTGCATCTGCCCAGGTGGCTCAGCGGTCGAGCGAGCGGTTCGCGATCGGAAAGGTTGCGAGTCCAAATCCTGGTTGGGGGTTTGACTCGGCCCCATCATCCCTCGGGGGGTCGACAAATGTGTACCACTTTGTGGGGAAGCCGACAATGGCTGTCCCCTATGGGGAGACTCGACCCCACCAGAGGAATTTGGAATTTCTACCACCGTCTCGGGGCTATGAAAAGAGGAGATGAGCACCCACCCACAGTGCTCATTTGATTAGTGAAATCACCGTGAATTTGAAAACATTTCGTTAACAAAAAGAGAACAATCGCTGCAGCACTCCAGGACACAGACGGTGGCGGCCGCTGCTGCTTGCTGCTTTAAATCGAGGAAGCGTGCAGGAAGCAACGATCCGCGGTCGCGTCGGCGTCAGGGCGGGAGTGGTGGGCGACCACATGGCTGCTGACATTTCGCCATTTCAAGGAGCACGCTCAACATCCCCGCCGGTCACATGGCCGTCCGTTCCGCAGCCTTCATTAACCCCTGTGCACATGGCAACCTATTGTCTAAATTAACCACAGCCGACAGCAGCAGCATGCAGATTAAGCCGTCAGTTATAGATTAATAAGAATAAAAATAATGTCCCCGGCGCGACAGTTGCAACAATGGGGCAGGTCTCTTAAATCCACCACTGCCACCTCTGTCCACGCGGCAGTTTATTGGCAGCTCACACGTGGTGGGGTACAGCGTGGGTACTCCCAGCTCTCCCAGCAGAGAAGACTCGGGCTCTAGAGAGGCTCGGAGGAACTCCCAAGATAGGAGGCCCGGCTGCCAGCAATGGCGTGAGCAAGAAATCGCAGGACTCTACTTTACCGATATAAATGTTGGTTAAAATGTTTACCTGTTGGAGTGCACTGTACCACACCACAGCCATAGCACACGTACAGCAGGTACACGTACAGCCATTGCTGCCACTCCACTGCTGGATGGGGCCTCCACACACCGTGCGGGTCGTGGAGGTTATATGACCACACTTGCCCACACTGGTGAGTGCAAGTTAGTGAAGAAAGTGAGGGGGGGCCATCCTACAGCACGGAGGTCGCCCTCCCTCCCTCCCAAGCGCTATCCGGGCTCAACCATGCTTCACTTCTGAGATGACTGATGAGACGGAAGGCATTCTGGATGATTTGGTCACAAGCAAAGGACAAAAC
The DNA here is from genome assembly GCA_014621495.2 of Entosphenus tridentatus. Classification (NCBI taxonomy): domain Eukaryota; kingdom Metazoa; phylum Chordata; class Hyperoartia; order Petromyzontiformes; family Petromyzontidae; genus Entosphenus; species Entosphenus tridentatus. Next base: position 6,382,372 of record CM025631.2, on the reverse strand, counting down.
ATAATACAATACATTCCATCCATTCTCAATCCACCAATGGATGAATGCCTATCCACGCCATGTCGATTACCATACTTCACCACACTGCAGCGATGGTGGAGCACGCCTGAAATTGAGCAATCTGGTGGCAGTGAGGGTTGGTGGATCACCGCACAGCATGTTGTGAAATTCCCTTCCCGTGGGTGTCGAGGTGGTGCCATACCCTGGCTTGCCAGGAGAAGATGGTTCAGCAAAAATTTGGACCGTCCTGGACACACTACAGTGGTTCCTCCTGGCACGTGTGGGATTCCTGGGGCTGCTCCGGTTTCCTCCCACGTGTAAAACACTCGTCATTCATTGGCCAATAACTTCTTAATATACAGAGGACTGTGAAGCTTGGGCAATGGTTGGCCCCGGCTGACTGTGTGGCCGCCGCCTTCCCGCTCGCCTGTGGTTCCTCCTCGATGGTATCGAGTCGTTCTCTCTCGTCGAGAGTGAATGCTGTGCGGCGCTTTACAAGTTAAAATTACCATGGTTATTATTACTTGCACGTTAGCGATGGTCGGGAATCGAACTCGGATTGCCGCCTTCCGTAGCGTGCAGCGGGCGAACCGCTGTGCCCAACCGCTCCATCCCCGGGCACAAAACAAACAAAGCCCTAATTCAGCCCTGGATCTGTTTAAACAGCCGCAGGCAATGACATGCACGAGGCAACATGCCAGGTGGACAGAGGGCCGGTCATCCACAGTGCCAGCGTGACATAAACATGGCCCGGCTAAGATAATGTGTGTGTGTGAAAATGAATGCATTTAGAGTTGTGTATGTTGTTCATAATCGGTTTGAGTCACCCTTGCAGTCACCGGAGGCACTACCATTCGCCGCAATATTATGGCAAAACAAGCAATGAAAAATCGTGTATATGCCATGGATCCGTGTGACGCTAGTTCAAATTGAGTTCGTCTATGGAAGCATTTCATTAGCAGTATGAAGACGGACGCAGAGCTGTCAGGGTCAAACAAACGTTAGCACATTTTACAAATCGTAACATTTTTGCTGCTTTGTGCCTCCAAGCTTTAGGCAACTATTCGATCAGTTTTAATCGTCATTAACTGGGTATCTCCCGAAGAGTAACGACACAACACCAATAATGCTACAGTTTAGCTCACATTGGATCATCTGCACGGGAGTTACTCGTGCGCCCTCGTTACAGACCGACGGGAGAGAGCTCATGCACGGACACTTTCAACGTTTGTTGGAAAGCGTATGAAAATGAATATAATCTTTAATCGAATCGTGATCCAGAATCACAGCGATTGATCGAATCACCCTGTAAACAAAGAAACAAACAGCACCGTGCTGTTTGTATTGTGTTTGTATTGTGTTGTTTGGCAAGAAGTAATTCTGATTTGATATCGCTCGTACTCAAGCACGCAAAGGGGGTTGGGGGGCGCAGCACGAATGCGAACGCCAATGCACAAAGCGTCGCGAATGTTCTACAGCTCGCAAATTAAGCAGTGAACCGGATTGCGCCCATCTGCATTTAGCCATACGACGACAGCCAGGGACCGACCTCTCCGTCTCAGCTGCAGCAACAAAGGCGAATTATTCATGCGAAGACGGGGAAGAAGAATAAGGATGACAGGAAAGACGATTTCTCCCGTGCTCGCCCACAAGCAAAATGAGCAACGTCCGCGTGTTTCAAACATTTCGCCTTGAACAAAAATTATGTCGATTCTTTCTGTCAACTGTTTTGCAATCGGGCGAGTCAAACCTTGCTCAATAACCCCAGCCCCCACCTGGGAATGAAAAGATTCCCCATTCTTGTGGGGGGGGGGGGGGGGGGGGAAGGCCTGAAATTCATTGGGCCATGAGGAATGTGGAAGCCCGTGGAGAAGTCTTGACCGCAGTGCCAGCCAATCTGCTCACGTGATGACCAACAAGATGGCGAGGGCTGGTGGTGGTACAGTTGCTTGGTGCATTGCGCAACAAACCCGGCTATCCTGAGTTCATGGCGAGTGATGGATGAACCGGCCCCGAGAATCATCCCCTTTATCGACCCGCACTAATCAGCACGGTGAAGTATGGTCAAACTACCCACATGACTAACACTCCGTAGGTGGTCTTCATCAAGCACTACCCCCTACCCCAACCCATCACTTAACCACTCCAACCTGTGCTCCTTAATGTCACCACAGCTACACCACCGCGTTTAATAATCCCACTCTTTATTTTAACCACTGTCATCTAATGTACAATTGCATTGTTATTGTAAAGGGCCTTGCACTAAGGCACTATATACATCGATATAGGAAACGGTTAGATAAGGAGCAGTGGCTTGGTAAGAAATCTGTCATTATTTAGGATTGCATGATCCCGTAACCAGGGTGAAATCTACTTCTGTTTTCCACGATGGCCTTGTGCAACAGGGATTATCCAGTGTGAACATCTCTGATCTATAGAGCAACTGTATATCGAAAGCATCAAGAGAATCGAAGCCTCACAAAACACACACCTAACATCATCACCACTTTTTTTCGATTTAAAGCTTTCGTGACTGCAGGGATTCATCTTCTTGGTTCTTTCGGTAAAGTCACGTAGAAGGGAAATAATAAAATAATAAAAATAAAACATAATCAAATACATGTATTTTAGTAATAAAAAGAAAACATAATAAAATACATGTATTTTAATACATGTATTTTATTATGTTTTATTATTATTTTATTATTTCCCTTCTACGGGACTTTACCGAAAGAACCAAGAAGATCATCACCATTGTGGCACCATCATCACTGTACAGTAATGTATTTCCGCACCTCCGATTAGCACGGTTGGCTAGGTACAGTGCAAAAGAAGTTCAACGTGCATACATACGTAGAGTAACACCCTCAATTATCGAGGAAAGTATTATCAAGTTTCAACAATTTTTTGCCAGGAATGTCCCGCTACATTGCGATATTTGGCGTGACCTTGCCGGCACGCATCACACCACCACCACCACCACCACACGAGGCAGCATGACAATCACGGGCAACACAATCACCGGAAATCTCTCAACAGGAATGGTAACAGACTGATGTGAGAAAGACAACCGTGAGGTCCAGGAGGGAGGGGAGTAGGTGGCTGGTTTCTAGGGTGCCACGAATCAGCGATACTCCCGATACATCGTACGGTATAAGATCCAGGGAGATTGCCTCGTCCGTTTTGCAAAATACCGTCGTGAAACGCAATTTCTGTTGTTCGTTTTCTTTTTCTTAAATGTTTTATCTCGTGGCAAATTACCTACAAAATAACAAATGCAATGATTACAGTTGTGAATGGGACAGCTATTGTCGATTAAATTATCGCTCGGCAAAATGTGTTTCCGACTCATTGACTGCGAGGCTATTGTGTAACGCCACAACTGCCGCGGGTCATTTAACAAGTTATTTATTTATATTCAGTGTTACTGGCAGCGTGTGCATTATAAGTGCGAGAAATGGTAATTATTTGTAAGACTTATGGAAGGCTGGAGTTGAGTGAACTGTAGTTGAATAACTTTTAAGCAAATCATTATCAGCGAAAGCAGAAAAAAAGATTCTTTAAAAAACGTGAAATACTATTACAAGCTAGGGATATGTCCCCGATTTTTATATTAATCTGAAAAATAGAAAAAAATAGGCCTAGATATGAATTTCCGATCGGAAAAAAGGTTGGCTTGGATCGATGTGAAAGTATGACATCACTTAAGATGATACGTCACTTCCGCGCTTTTCCCAATAAAAGTGGTGTCCATGTGGCAGTGCGTGACATCACTATTGTTAGTACGAATACACGTTAATTACATAATGTATAATCACTCAATAAATGGATAAAAACACTAGATTTGAAGCTTTCGTGACTGCAGGGATTCATACTCTTGGTTATTGTCGGTAAAATCACGTAGGTAAAAAAATAATAATAAATTAATAATAAATGTAAATAACTCAATTAAATCACGACGTTTCGGAGGCAACACAAGTCTCCGTCTTCACGTGGGACCGTCAGAGCTAAATTCACTGTATCACTTGATACAGTTGTTTTCATTTATTATTATAATTTTACCTACGTGACTTTACCGAAAAAAACCTAAGAGTATGGCTAAAAACACCTTATTATAATATAGAGGACTGCAGGGCTTGGGCAATTGTTGACACCGGTTCACCGCGCGGTTGCCTTCCGGCTTGTCTGTGGTTCCACAGCGTTTGTGAGATGCAATGTGACTGAACGACGAGCGTATGTAAAACTAAATATTACGACAAATACATTTTGAAAAAGCGACAACATTTAAAATCGTCCTTAATAATACAAATTCCGAAATTTTCAAGTACGAAACTCATCGCTGTTAACAAGAACGATATCGCGGCAACCCTAGGCAGCCCCGGTGTCGGAAAGAGATGAGCGGGGGGGGGTGTGAAGGCAAGTCCGGCGATACTCACACGATGTGGGAGAGGTCCAAGGGCTTCTCGGGCTGGTCGGGGTACATGGGGTGTGCGGGCTCGCGGCTCGGCACGCAGCCCAAAGATTTACTAAGGGCGCGAGTCAGTTTCTTCGCCGGGGATTTCTACGTGGTGGGGAAGGGGGCAAGATGGGAGGTGGAATGACGAGGAAGCGAGGAAAGGTTAGCGTGGGTCAGGGGGCACATGACTAAAATACAGTGCAATCCATTTATAGATAGTAATCATCAAATCTAATCATAATAATTCCATGGCCAAACCCCAAAAATACTTTTCCGATCGTTATATTGGATGTGAAAATCTACGAGTTAAATGTAATAATAACCTTTGCATTTATATGGTGCTCGCTTTAATGCAGCGGAGTGCAAATCCATACCCAGGAATGTGCCGTGTAATTTTTCAAACTGGGGCAAATTTGGACGATGACGCGTGGCACACAATGGGCCTACTCATTTCGGATGTTGTCACGGTATATTTAACGTCCGCTGTGAAGCGGACGGCGGGCAGTATTTCTTGGTCAATACACAGGCAGTAGTAACTAGGACGACCTGCCGGATTCAAATCGCGAACATCTGCAATGAGCAGCGAACGCGCTACCGCTGGGCCGTATCACCGCCCCAAATGATGATTCATGCTGTCCCTGTAACGTTCTTCTCTGCAGGTGACTGAATATTGTACGAGCGCTGGCTCTATATCTTACAGGAGAGGTTTTTTAAATATATATAAAAGGTTTAATAAGTTGCATTAAAATTGAGAGACGTTGGTATAAGATGCGAAGTTCTCTATAATTTATGGGCATTATTTTAGTGGACCATCTATAAATGGACCAGCCCATACACACATCGAACATTGCTCAACACATCAGTGTGCGTGTGTGTGTGTTCGTATAAGTGACCTGTACTCCTTCACGTGGTGCTTGTGGAATGCATGCCCATGAGCGCGTGTGTGCGTGGTGTAGCGGTTAGCACACTGCACTGAGTTTGATTCCTGCCCATGACCAATAACAGCAGAAAATGTTAGAACTGGTCCTAGCCCTCCCCTAGGATGGTCAGCCTTAAATGAGCACCTGGTGCAGTGTGTAAAACATCAGCACTGGGGAGACAAAGGTGGCCAGGTGTGGTGTTGACGACCCACCCCTCACCATGTGCTCGCTAACAGCACTTGCCCCAACAGTCTGTTCAGGCTATGCAGGGGATCATTGTCTTTAACACGCGTGTGACAACACCACACATGTGTGTGTGTGTGTTGGCGCTGCACGTACCCACGAGGTGTACTCCTTCATCTGGTGCTGGTTCGAGTGGGTGCTGCTCGCCTGGCCCCTCCAGAAGCAGTCCTGGCACAGCTGGTAGCTGTGGCACTGCTGGCAGCGGTAGCGGAAGCCCAGCATGCTCTCGCTGTGGCAGAACGAGCACTCCACCGGGTGGAACACTGCGTGCCCGCACGACACGAACCCCCCGCTCAGTCGACTTTGATTGACCACGGTAAAGAACGTTATTAAAATATATTGTAATCATTACTTATTCATCCAGGAAAGACACTTTCTTTAAGGAGGGTCCTGCAAATGTTTTTTTTTAAGATGTCAGCGAAAAAATAAGTGTTTATACACCTGGGAGGGAACCGGAGTTCCCGGGGAAGGGGGGCAACACTCCATCCCCGTACGGATGGAAACAAATGGCGATGAGTTCACTTTGTGTACATCCTTCTCATGGTGAGCCAGGGTATTGACGCCTCCTATGCCCACGGGAGGGTTTCACAACATTTGTGCAATCCACGAACCCTCGCTGCCTCCACAGTGCTGGATTACAGGCCACGTGCATAGCCACCGCTGTCCGGCGAAGTGGTTTCTCTCACCACTGCTGAATGAAAAGCCCCCACTTGAGAGTGCTCTAGAGAGCTTCTCGTCTAGAAGGTAGATTTGGCCTACTCTTCCACGCTGGTTGGACGTCTTGGAAGAGGTGGGAGTGCCCACACTTTACCCCACCATACGCAACTTGGCGATTGACTAATCTGTGCTGTAGCCATTTATACTGCTGGGTTATTCTGTGGTGCGCTAACAGTTACATCAGGGCAGCATCCCACTGAGTAAATGCCATTAAGAATCTCCTACTCCACATTTCAAAATAACCCATCGCAACAGGAAGATTTGCGCAGACTGAAAAAAAATATAGATTTAACAGCACACAAAGGTGTGCTGCTCACAAACAGGCAGGACTCCCATCATGCTTTGCGTGCATGTCGTAATCCCAGCCTTGTTCAGACAACCGACTCACAAGAGTGCCGAGAACGTGGCCGTATCACCGTTGCGACAAATCAGAATCTTTATTGAAACTGGAGGAATCCCATGAGCCGTTGAGCTCTTTTTCACAGCCGCAGTTTCCTTCGTGCCACTCCATGCACAGCTCCACATTTCACCCGAGCGCAAAGTGGGGGGGGGGGGGGGGTGTGTGTAGCACCCCAGGGGGCTCCACCACGCACCGTTCTCCACGTTGGCCAGGCGGTGCATGAGAGGCAGCCAGATGAGGATCTGCGGCGGCGGGTCCGACATGAGCGCGTCCAGAAACACGTTGAGCGTCACTTTCTTCTGCAGTGGGAAAAAAAACCCGGCGGGGGGAGGGTGGTGCGGTCGAGAAGGGCGGTGAGAAAGAATTTCAACATACATGTCATAAAATATTTGCGTAGCGGCGCAGGAAAAACTGGTTGAGGCTTGACAGTGATGATGCGGGGTCCAGAAACGTTGGGAACCACCAGTCTATTAACATTGAGCTTCCAACAGGAACCATTCTGAAAACAACACTGCCTCCCTGTGGCTGGCCAGGAGATTCACACGCGTTTTGTTTCCAAGGCGGAGAACCGGTGCCGCACAACCGCGGCAGTCGGCGCACACGACCGCCGGGCCGCGTTAGCAACGCATCTCTGACATTGCAAAAAGTTAACTTTAAAAAAATAACAACCAAGCTACAAACCATCTGTTACAGCTGTAAGATAAAGCTTTCACTGCATGTGTGAGTGTGTGGTGTGCGGCAGTGTGGCGGTTAGCGCGCTGCGGTACGAACCCGGCGACCCGGGTTCCATTCTCGCTCACGGCCAACACCAGTGACGATTATCTGATGCGGTCCCGGGCCTACCCTAGGTCGACTCAGCCTCAACTGAGTGCCTGGTGTGGTGTGTAAACATCACCACTGGAGAGACTAAGGCGGCCGGGCGTAGTGTTGGCCACCCACTCCTTCGTGCGCCGTTTCCACCTTCATAGGTGCTCACTAGCAGCACTTGCCCCAACAGTCTGTTCAGGCTATACGGAGGCTCTTTGTCTTTGTATTCGAAGAAACTCTTGTCAGTGTGCAGGCTCTCTAAGAAGCAGGATGCCAGCGTGTATGTTGTAAGAGACAGGGGTGCCAGTGTGTATGCTGTACAAGACAGGTTTGTCCGTGTGCAAGCTGTATGAGAGGCTGTCACAGTGCACAGACTGGTTGTGTAGAGGCCGGTTGTGGAGAGGCTGTGGCAGTGTGCGGGCCTGCCTGGTGTGGGAAGCACGAGCGGGCAGCCTGCTCCGTGTAGCCGAAGGAAGGCCCTTCGAAGACGGCCGTGGGCAGCTTGAGGACCTCATGCAGGTACTGATCGAACTTGTTCAGGACCATGACGCCATTTGAGTCTGAGATCTGGGAGAAAATATCTGCGGTGGGCAAGTGGTGGTGGAGGGGGGGGGTATGCAGAGGACGTGGCACACAGACACAGGCGAGCGTGAATCGTGGGTGAGCATCGATCAAAGGCGAGCGTCAATCGTAAGTGAGCGTTGCGTCACAAACAAGCACGCTGCATCCACTGCTACTGGTGCAACATTCAACAGACCGATTAACGAAGCAGAACCCAACCTCCGCTTCGGGCAACTTCACATCAAGCCAGAGCAAGCAGCGACACGACTTTTCTTAAATGACCCTCGCCAGCATCGCCCGCAAAGGGAAACCCGGGGCCCATCTCGAGCGGAATTCCCTGACCGCAAGCCCCACCCGTACGTGCGCCCGTACGTGCGCCGTGCGTGCACCCGTGCGTGCGCCCGTACGTGCACTCACATCGCAGCTTGTCCACGACCTTGCCTCCACACATGGTGGCCAGCGCCACCTTCACCCCAAACACCGTCATCTTGCCGCAGCCTTCCCTGCCGACACAGGGGGGTTCACGCGTCACGACGGTGCTGCAGGGAAGGTCTGAGTGGTGGATGGGTCCAGGGCAGGGTTAGTATGGGGTTGGATTGGTGGCTGGGTCCGGGTTAGGGTTAGGATGGCGTCGGATTTGTGGCCGTGGCCACATTAGAAGCGGGCTGGAGTCTAAACACGAGTTTAGGTCTAGTTAGGGCGAGGATGGGGATTGAATCGTGGCTGGGCCAGGATGGAATCTGATTGGTCGCTGTGTTTGTGTTGGGGCTAAGATAGTGTTTGAAAGGCGATTGGGTCCAGGTTAGGGTGAGGATGGATCTGAATGGTGGCTGGGTCCAGGTTGTGGTTAGGATTTGGTTTGAATGTAGGCTGGACACAGGTTAAGGGTGAGGATGGATGCATGTTGAACTTATTCCACACCGAACATAACCAACCGTGCTCATCGGTGGTGCGAAGAGAAGAACAACTAAACACAAAAAATCAGTTCTCAATCCAGATTTAAAATTGCATAGCTCCAGTGGCTTTCTAATAATATAGATAGCTGTGAAACGAAAGATAGATCTATAGTTAGGAGTACATTTCTATTGTACCTCTGACACTAGATCTAACAATTCTAGATTTTAACTTTACCGAAAGAACCAAAGAATATGGATCCTTTCCATCACGAAAACTTCAAATCTAGAACGAATCGCCTCTACGGGTAGGGCTTTCACATTTCTGTTAGAGCTTTTAACAGACAAGAAATCACAGCTAATCGAGTCGCTAACCTTCCTCAAGAGATGCTGCGATAACAAGGTAATACCTAAAACTCCTAAGCCTCGGCATTTCTCCCACTTTAGTAAAACATTTCTAGCTGTGATTTTAACTCTTGATGATGATTGCTTATGTTGCAATCGAAACGTCGTGATTGAATTCACCTTTATTTTTTTATTTCCATTCTTATCTCTTATTTTATTTTTTACCTACGTGACTTTACCGAAAGAACCAAAGAGTATGGACATAGATCTAACACGCCCGGGAAGCACGCCCTACCCGTTGTAGGCGGCGAGCATGAAGTTGAGCAGCAGGTTGATGGACTGCTCCACGTGGATCTGGTGGGTGGTGGGCAGCCGCTTGTTCAGCTGGTAGTACACGGAGGCGATGAGGTTCTCCAGCCGCGCCACGCTCACCTCCGCGCCCGCGTCCAAGGCGTTGAGGCCGTTCTCGCGGAACGCCTCGATCATGTTCCAGATGTCCACCAGGTGGACTGCGGGAACAGCGGCGAGCCGCACCATCAACTCCACGTCCCTCTTTTTGTTTTCCTCTCCCTGACCCCCCCCCACCCCTACGCGTCCCTTCCCCCCGGGTGGGTTATCCGAGTTAGGGAAGTATAGAATTTATTGAAACACACACGGACGTGTTCAACATTTTAAACGTCGGCTAATAATTATGATTGTGCTTCACATTGTGTCTATGATACTGGTGTAATTTCCCATGCATGCCCTGTGTGTGTGTGTGTACCGGAATCGTTTGTTCAATAAAATACTTTTGGAAAGGAAAAATAAAAAAGGATCAACTTCAGGTTACGTGTGTAAAGGAACCGAATTGGCATTCTCGTACTAATCTACTACGTACAATATTTCTGGAGTGCGTGTAATCAAATCTAGATCAATGAGCACAATCAACAGTCATCAATACCACTGCCCGAAGAGGAAATAAAATACATATGATTTTTATGTGCTATGAATAAGGGCCATGACCCGAAACGTTGGGTATCAGGTATTTTCCCTTTTAAGGCCACAGTGGTATTGACAAATGTGTTATTCTTACTGTTATTAGTGCCTGTGCACTCCAGGCAACGCAGCAGCATCACAAAATAGTTTCTGTTTTGTATAATTTGCACCTCATCTGTGTGCATGTATCTCTGTACGAATGTACGTGCCCATCGATGTATATCCCTACTTGTGAGTGGTGAGGGTCAACTGGCGAGTGGTCAATGTCAGGTGGGCGGTGATTGTCTGACAAGGGTCAGGTGAGTTGCTGTGCGAGTGCCTTGGACCACGCCGTCTGTTGGAGGGGCTGCCCAAGGGTCATTAACACAAAAAACCCACAAGGTTTTGTTTGACCAAGTAAAAATAAAATATTGTTTTGATCCTTCATGCTTGAAGTGTCCTAGATGAATGTCTTTCAAAAACATTTGGTTTGGCAGGCAAACTCTGGTCTGGAATGGAGCGGCATTTTTACAACTAATCCTTGTCCACTTACATACGAGTACAAAAAGTCACACTATAACCTGTTTAATACTTACATAAATTAACTTAGAATTGTACTATGATGAGTCTTACAATGATTCCGCTAGGGTCGCCTTGTGCTGCAGGGAAGTTATTAATTAACGATGACTTGTGTTTGTGCAATATTTTCGATTTCACCTGTGACACAGTGGTTTCCGCTGTGACTACTATTTGCTTAATTTCTGCGCGATATTTTACTTGTTTTGCTCTTGTCACTTTGATGCCCCCAGGCCTTTCTTGCAAATTAGACCGATCCTGGACCCTCGAGTTACCACCCAGTTAAACAAAATAAACTTGAAACCTGGTTCCAAACTTATGGGCCTTTGGACCACTATGGTTCTGCAAGGCTGAAGGGAAGTGGTCCACAGAACCGTAGCAGACACTACAATGTGGAATAGTTTTAATTTCGGTATAATGTCATTGGAGCACGAAGCTCCGTGAACATTTATTGAAGGCGGCTCCCAGAAAGGTTGGGTACCACTGCTATAATCAATAGTACTCCATAAACATAGGCAATAACACTATGCGAAGCCAATTCATAACTGGCTTCACATAAAGAAGTAACTCTTTTACACGTGTCATAATTTGACCGAAAGCACGACTGAGACGACAAATAAATATGCCCGGCTTCCGAGGTCTACAGCTCTTTACGATCAAAGCAAAGTTCACGACGGCATCTACGCAAGCAAAAAATAAACAAACTCTTTTCACAACAACCGGCCAACTCACGGTTGCATTTCTTTTGAACGAAGCGAAGCTTGCAAGCCGTGCGGTACGTGGACAGCCGAATGGCGTCGAAATTCTGAGCCCCTGCAAACAAAAAAAGACATTGATGGCAGCGGCGAGAAAGACGCGGTGCAGCGTGGCATGTGCTCTCGCCCGCCGGCCTGGTCGGCTGGCCGGTGAGCGCGCGGGCGTGGCTCAAGCACGACGCTCCGGTGAGTCACATCGAGCATCCTCACGACAGGGGTACGTGGCGGCGGCGGCGGCGATGCACGTGGCCTGTAATCAGGCACTGAAGGCGAAGGTTGGTGGATCGCACACGGACGTTGTGGAGAAAACTCCCCTCCCCCGTACCAACTTTCTCCAGGAAAAGTTGGTACGGCAAAATTACCTGTTACGTCTGTATGGTTTCCCTGGGTGCACCGGTTTCCTCCCACACGTAAGCACTCATTAACTGGCTGAAAACATCTTAATGTATAGACAACTGCAGAGCTTGGGCAATTGTTGGCACCGAATTACCGCCTGGCTGCCGCCTTCCCACTTGTCTGTGGTACCCTCCTCGCGCCTCCGAGTGGTTCTCTCCCACAAAGTGCGAGCAAATGTTGTGCGGCGCTTTACAAGTAAAATTTACAATTACTATGAAAAGTTCTTCAACATTTCGTGGCACCAAATTGCAAGACAGAGGCCGTTGCGTGCACGGCTGGTCTCGGGCCTGTCCAGGTCGGCGACCAGGAAGATAACGTCTGCACCTGGAACACCACATCCAGAACAGAACCCCTCGCAACGACCGTGCTTCACTTAGCCACGTGCCACCTAACCCCACATCTACCAGCCACCCACCTGGAAAATATTCAGTTTCACAATTCCAAATAATGGACACGCATATTGTCCAAAAGTGGCCGCTCTTATTAGCTGGCCCCACGTGGCCCCGTCAGGCAATCACGACCACGAAGGCAAAGGCAATTAGCGGCCACTTCTGGCATTATCCGTCGCCGCTAGCCTTTCATCGCCCATTTGCCGGAGATGCGCACATAAAAGCTGACATTTGGATAACATCCACTAATCTCCGCCGCTGCAATGCTCCGGTGCACACCACAATCGCAAGTGCCCCCCGCGCCAGCAGAAGGGCGGCGTGAAAGCCCGCAGAAGCACCCGTTGGTTGTGCAACGCTCACAATCGCGTCGCCCGTTCGGTTGTCACGTAGAGATTTTCGCCGCCCCACCACCCTCACCCAAAACAAAACCCAGCGATTGTGGGGGGCGGAGGGAGGGCGCCGGGGTTTATACGATCAGGGGCTTAATTTCGCGAGGAGAAAAAAAAACGTGGCGAGCGGCAGTCACACAGCACATGGCGAGCGGTATAACGGATGCGGTGTGCCCGGCGCAGAAATGTTTTGCTGGTCACCAACCCAGGTGGACAGAGCTGAAATGAATCCCTGCGCACGATTTAATTCAAGAATACATTTAATTTCATCCAATTTTAATCGTATAATTCACTGCTTCTGTTTCTCATTATTTTCCGTCTTGGTTGTAGAGTTTTGTTCGCTACATTAACTTAAAACACTTACACAATCGGATCTAATAAAGTGAAATCTATGAATCTGACGAATCGCTACACGCTTAACTTGTAAAGCATCTCGAGAAGTGGAGGGCGCATTGCGGCAAAACATCACCGAGCGTCACTGTTGCCCGCTCAGTTTTCCCAGCAACGAAGGTTATTCAAAGCGCCTTTAAATCCACAGCGGCGGTGCGCCTTGAGAATGGTGACGCGCTCCCGTGGAGCTCTCGTGGAGCTCCCTGGAGCTCCCGTACAGTTTTCCGTGGAAATATAGCGGAGCTCCCATGGAGCTCCCGTGGAAATCTGGCGGAGCTCCCTGGTGCTCCCACAGAGCTCCCTCGGAGCTCCCGCGGAGCTCCCCCGGAGCTCCCGTGGAGCTCCCGTGGAGCTCTCGTGGAGCTGCCGTGGAGCTCCGTGGAGCTGCCGTGGAGCTCCATGGAGATGCCGTGGAGCTCCCGTGGAGCTGCCGTGGAGCTCCCGTGGAGCTCTCGTGGAACTCCCGTGGAGCTGCCGTGGAGCTCCCGTGGAGCTGCCATGGAGCTCCGTGGAGCTGCCATGGAGCTCCGTGGAGCTGCCATGGAGCTCCGTGGAACTCGGGCGGAGCTCTCATGGAGCTATTTCCGCACTCACCGCCGCCCCCGTGTGCGAACCCCACCGCACGTGCCCGCTTGCGTGCAAGACGTACGCATTTCGAGGAAGAGCTGCCGACGGTCCGCCATGACCTTTGAGGGTTGCGCCCGATCGTCAATCATTCTGCGGGAGAAACACACAGAGCACAACACACAAGAGGCAGCCGATTATGGACGGTCTCGCTGGGAGAGAGCGTTATCGAGAAGTGAGAAAGCGTGCGAGAGACGTCGACTAGCCAATACCGCGATGCGACTAACTTTTTTGTTAAATTGTGCATGGGGCTATTTTTTTTTAAGCAAGCTCACTACCAATGAGCTTTATCAACCATTAAATTGCCGTCCACCCCACATTAACGCCTGGAAATTAACAGCCAAGCACAAGGCGGGCAAACTCGAAATGCTAATGCAGCGGGTAAAGGGTACCTGTACTGCTGTGCCCAGCCATACAGTAAAAGCAGGTGAGGCCGGCAAGAGCATTCCAGCGTGGCAGCCGCCCATTTGAATTCACGCAACAACAACGGCGAGATAACGAACAGAGCGGCAGCGTGCGAGCCCCAGCCTCCGCCGCCGTCTAGAGCGTGCGCGCCAGTTGACAACGGCAACCGATCCGGGGATTAAATAGCGGTGTTCAAGATTAATAAGAACGTCTATTGCACTGCCAATTGATTCGGCAGCCGAGCGCAGCGCGTGACGTGCGTGTCCCGCACGATGGGGGAATCGTATTCAGCGCAACCCGCTGGGGTACAGTGCACCCACGCGGCTCCATTCACCGTTAAGTTATTTAACATCGGGATACTGACAGACGGCGGTGGCGGTGGTGGCGGCGGCGGCAGCGACTAACACTGCAAAATCCGGCTATCAGTTACCGCCACACGTCCATCCGAATCGCTGCGGACGTTCGTCATCAATTGTCACGCGCCGCGCCAGCAGCACATGGGAGGTCTGCCCACAGAACACGCGGCGAGGACGCAGAGAGGCCATGTTCTTACACGCCGGACGCAAAAGAGCCCGGCCGCAAACTGGCACGCGGCTCACAAAACAACTGGCGATCTTCCCCCTTGGTCGGCGACGTCGCTGGAAGCGCTGGTCACAACACACAAATCTCCTCGCCCCGGAACTTCTGGAGGTATTAATTACTACAAGGGGTGGGGGGGGGGGCCCAAATTTAGGTGGGCCCCCCTCTCCCAGTATAGCCGCACCAGCTGTCCTGGACACGCATGCCGCGCACCGTATACGGCAGACATGGTCCCCCGGAGGCGACGGGCAGCACTATCCATAGCCCCAGCAAGCGAAGGCCACAAGGCATGGCACGGGGCGGCAGCCAGCCATAAACTAGACGGCTTGCCCCGTTCCATTGAGCGAGCCTTCTCAAACGCGTCAGAGGACGTCTCTTTATGGAATGGGACCGGGCGGCAGTTTTTACTCATGTGTTGGTTTCTAAGCAGTTTATAGTGGGAGGGTGCCAAAAGGAATTTGACCATCGATGGCCGTGAACCACAGAGGCTCACTAATATGAAAGCAGGCCAGTTCAATACATGCTCACCTCCAAAACAACAATGTGCTCGATGCCTACCGGAATTTGCGCAAGATTTATAATATGCATTTGTGACAATTCATTATCAATGACGCGACCGATACAATACATGCAGCACGGACACACACTCCAATGAACAACATCATCCATTTCCCCGACACCATAAATTGGGCTGCTCACAGGAACGGCCGTGGATCAAAGAGATAACTACTGAAAACCGGAGCCACGGCACGATAAGAATGCAACTTAAACGCTGGGCCGGCTTCTTGCACGGAATTAAATTAATCCTCAACCAATTCCCATTACGTGCATTGGTCAGGTCACATAGGGTGGGGGGGGGGGGGTGGAAGCCTGAGCTTGCGCCCATCTCGATGGTGCAGCGAGATTTTGCGATGCATACCAATGTCTTCCTCTCCGAGCGGGGGAGACGCCAACGTGAGCACTGCCAGGCGCACACGGCCGGCGGCGGCTCACCACCGGCGCGCGCGAAACATTCGGCTCGTTTTATTTTCTTTCCCCGCAGCTAACGACAACGGGCGCTATCACGACAACCATATGAAATGGCAGCATCTATCAGAGACGCCGCTTGACCGATTAATCACGTCGCTTTTGTCAAAATACCAAAGCAGCGGTGAAAATGTCATCGAGGTGAAATACCGTTGCGCTCCTCGGCGGGAATCCGAAGCACAACAATACGAGTCGGCTGCCACGGGTGGTTTTTGAGTGAATGTGAAGGGCAGATCATTAACAAACACACGCACATAAAACCGTACGCAGTAAAATACGCACTGCCCCCCCACCCCCTCCCCCCCGTAGGTATTTGTAAGTAATCTTAGCTTTATAATCGACCAGCTATGCCGAGAATCGCCGCTGGCGTACAGCCACGTAATTCAAAACACAAAGCCTCGTCGCCGGCAAGTTAAACTTGGGATGCTCTTTGGTTGGTCAGAATTAGCACGGGTGGGGTTCTGGTGAGCAGCAGAGGGCCATGTGGGTGGTCATGCCACCTGTTGTGCGAACTGTGTGTGCTATGAAGAAGGGACATTGCCCAAAACGTCACCTATTGTATAGTTTCCTCTTAAAGGCTGCTCACCAGTGTCATGGACGGATGTGTTCGTTTTTTTGTTATTGTTGTTTACAAGAGCTGCACAAACAGCTGCCCTGTGGTCCCATCCGGCATGGGAACTCGGGCACGCCGACCTATCATCGGACAATATCAGAGAAGACAGCAAGCCCCTGGCAACGTGCGGCCGGGGGACCCAGAGGTCAGAGCACAGAGCTGGCACCGACGGGGTCCTGGGTTCGAGTCTGGGATTCAAACACCTGCGATCGAGGCAGGTTTTCACGAGTGAAGTGAAGCGAGTTGCCGGTCTCAGCCCCAGGATACCAGAGGCTGTTTGGAGCGCAAAGGATCGGTGTCCACATCTCGTACCTCGTCAGAACTCGCCCCGCCCCTCCCTGACCCTCCAATCAACAGACAGAATTGTGCGAGCTCCAACTCTACCAGTCTCCAATACAAACGATAAGTAAGTAACCCGCTTTTTGCCACTTATTTTGCCTACATTCCAGCTCCCGAGATTTAACAAATATCGGTTTGATTGTTACGCGACGGACACTTTTCTTCTATAAGGTGTACCCTCTCGTGTCGACAGAGGTCGACTGGAACAACTTCAAAATAAAGTTCCAAGATATAACTTTTAAGGCGACACAACCTCTGACGCAAGGATCATGCACTGCTCGCCGCAAATTTCCAAGCAAACATTTCTTCATCTGACGCCGCCGATGGAAACATAACGGACAGTAGCAGCACAGGCCAAAAAAAAACGCATGCCCTTCGTCACCTCCGGGGGGACATTCCGTTCCCGCTACTCGCACGGCGGGACCAGGTAACGGGACCGGATCTCTCCGAGAGTTGATTTCTCTCGCCGAAAGCGATTGGAGGCGGGCACGCTCGCCCAGAGGGAGGACTTGGAATAACACGGGAGGCACGGCCTTCACTTTACACATGCCCAAAAGTAGAAGCAAGGGTGCAGCGCAGGGAGAACGTGCGAACAGCGGACCATGCGTGCAAGGTGGGGGTGGGGGGAACGTAAAACTTCCGAAAATAGAAGAGCAAAACAAATAAGCATGCACACGATCTGGTGCCAATGACTGGACCACAACAATCTCACAGAACTCTGGCGCTAAGTCAGGCTTGCCGATCCGGCACTTGCTCGCCAGCGGTCAGTCACTCTTCTTCCGCAACCATCATGGTATGGAAATTCACTCGCCGATTCATCCATCCACGTTGAGGACTCGGTCTGTAAGACTACTATTTAGTCTCGTCCGTACCATGTTCGACCGCCGCACTGCGGTTTAACACACAAACACACACACACATATCTCTCTTCTTGGTTCTTTCAGTAAAGTCACGTAGAAGGGAAATAATAAAATAATAAATAAAAACATAATAAAATACAATTCTCATGACGTTTCGGCCACAACACAAGCAGCCGTCCGTGCGTTGTGGCCGAAACGTCGTGAGAATTGTATTTTATTATGTAATTTTTATTTATTTTATTATTTCCCTTCTACGTGACTTTACCGAAAGAACCAAGAAGATCGATCCCTGCAGTCACGAAAGCTTTAAATCGAAACACACACATCTCTCACTCTGCTTCTTCGCTCACACTGCTCGACTCTGAAACTCTCACTCGTATAATCTCTTTTCCCAAACTCTAACAGCTCCGTGCCATTTAAGAAAGTATGAAGCCTCATCAATTATATCCCAAATATATCGGTTTTCTTTTTGCCGTTGAACAGGCTGGCCCCTTTAGGGGCCTGGGCTCAAGCAAGCGTGATATTAAAAAAAAGTAGCTGCAGACCAAGTAAAATCAGCTTCACACAAGTTTCAAATGTATTTAGTTTAACCAGGTGAGAACTCAAGAGAGGCGAGGATAATGGAATTTGATAGCGAGGTTGGGTCACCAAAATGACACAAAACAAACCAAACAAAACGTATGGACGGTCACGGAGGAAAACATAAATCTGGGGGGAAAAACAACCGCGTCACGTGAGAAATCGTTGATGAGAAGAAGCGGCGGTGTTTACTCTGATTGATTGATGCCTCGTGGGAACAAGGGCTATTTTGGCCCAAGATTGGCCCAGGATTGGCCCGTGGAGAGCACCAGAGCCTGGCTCTGTGTCCCAAAGCTCCATAAACCCTCCTTCACCACTTTACCCCATCCATCTTCCACCTCTTATCCTCGTCAGCCAGGGAGTGGCGATTCAAAATTTACCCCAATGCTTTCCAACATTAGGCTGAAGGCGCTTATACATTAGCTCTGTCCGTCCATCCGTAATGGATGATCCGATACAAATGAAACTTTTTAGTATACAGTGGAGTTGCTATTACACACTTAGCCGATTGAAAACAGGCCACACTAATGAATCAAACCAAGGGTTGCCTAAAACTTGGAGAAAAAACCCGAGCAAAAAAGGACCATATTCTTGGGTCTTTCGGTAAAGTCACACAGATAGGTTCAAAGAAAATAACAAAAATAACAAAAAACTACGTTTCGATCGCAACACAAGCAATCGTCATCAGGAGAAAAAAAAAAACATTTTCAAACGCACATTGCACCGAGAACTGTCGCACTTTAAAATGCAACACTTCAGGAGACAACGCATGTTGGAAAGTGTTACATAATCCGTGAGCGCGCATGGCATGGCACGGTGGCGCAGTGATTAGGAGGCACTTCGTTACGAAACCTGCTGACCTGGGCTCGATTCCCGGCCATGGCTAGCATCAGTACCAAGCGATATCTGAACCAGTCCTGACCCTCCAATCTCCCAACACTCACCCAGCAATAGCGATGTCGTGTGGGAAGGCTCACATACAGCAATGGATTGACAGAGGGGTGCACAAATAAAGCAGGTACTTATTAGCTCAGACGAATTTTACCTATTGTAGTTTAAATCAGTTTCCTCCGTGGGTTTTTAAAACTAACACAGCCGGGAGGTTAAACTAAGCGAGTGATGTCATGCCACGCGTGTCTCTCTTCCACAGTGACCCCCGCGTCGCCGCCAACGATTCCAGGGTGCGCCAGGCTCCGACCAAGCATCTGGCTCGGTTTCG
>CM025631.2:6351828-6362927 GCA_014621495.2 Entosphenus tridentatus | reverse complement strand
TGGCGACATGGGCGAGCTGTAGCACCGCTCCGCTGCCTGTTGCAGAAGTTGACCGTGCGAGCACAGCGAGCCGCCCTGGCCCACACTGCGGGCGTGCCCACCCTGAGGATACTCGGCGTTTGCGTCGCGGTGGACCGTTGAAGAAGATCCCGCAACAATATTTGAATTAAAAAAACGAGTTGGCAACGTATGCCGCTGTCACAGTGCAAATTTGCCAAATTTGAAATTTACCCGCAAATTACCTAAATGGGTAAAAGCTACATAGCAACATCACCGCTACCACAAAATCCCGATCGTCGGCATGTATGTTGAACTTCTTTTGCACCATATGTAGCCAACCATGCCAATCGGAGGTGCGGAAACTATTTAATGAGGATTTTATTTGGTCTGGGAGGGATTCGGGTTCAGCTGGGCCAAGCTGCTGTGTGGGCAATGGGCTCTTGGGCACAGCCCAGGTCCACCACCGATGCACAGCTCTGCCATTCAGAAACCTTGACCACGTGAGTTGTTTTTGGATTGTTTTGGTCGCGTTTTTTGTCGTTGTTGTTGCTATAAGCAGGTCCCCATCGAAAATGAACGTCTCTTGCCCAATGGGATTTTACCTGTGCCAAAATAAGCCTCCACCCAAAACCACAACAAAGCATGGCATTCACGTGTGTTCAACTTTTGTTCGTGGAGTCAAAGACCGATTTCCATTGAATTAACTCGGGCACTATAACTCATTCTGGACCATGTTGACAGACACGACGAACTTATACTCTGCCCATCTAGAGTCTTTACCAGCCATCTATGCCATGCCCACCACAACAGAAGAACATCCCGGTTTCAATTTACCCCACAAAACAATCGCCTGGTCTGAACTGCATCCGAACGCCGTGTGGCAGACACGGCTATCTCCGACACGGATAGAAAAATAAGAATAGCCCGGAGTGTGACTGCGGTCACCAATCTCAAAGCGTGGACCCACATAGCTTCGATCATTCACTGGTGCCATTTCTGGATGTTCACCATATGGCTACTCCTGAAGCCGCTCACTGGTTCACTCGCCAACCTCCACATGAACGCATAAATAGTGATGATGAACGCGCCGCCGCCCTTCCAAAAAACGGGTGTTGAACAGATTCGGTGGGGACTCCCAAAATCTATTTGAGACGAGATTGAACAAATTATTCTGGTGACACTGCATTGGCAGTGCTGCGCGAGCACATGCCAATAGCACTGTGGCCTCGAAAAGAAAAAAACTAAATAATAGGAGACATTTCGAGCAATGGCCCATATCGTCACAGCACATAGAGAGACCTGCGAGGTACGGTGATTTAACCAAGAGAGCCATTATTTAAGCACAAGTGGAACAATCTAAGACAATTCAAATCCGCAAAGTTACTCGCACAAATTACGGATGATGTGGACAGTATAAAAATATATATACTGTCCCACAAGTATAAATGTACACTTGGGGGAGTGGCTGAAGGTTTCAAGGGCACTTGGTCTCTTTATTTTGTCAAGGGCCAACCCCTCGGGCTGCAAGAACCTGCCGCGTGGGAGCAGCTGAGAAGCATCCTGTGCAGCCTCTTGAGTGGCTCAGGACGCGCGAAAAATCACGCTTTCAGCTTCGTGTTGAAAAGCCACGCGTTCACCCGAGTTTTTATCTTTAAAAAAACATATTCACCAACGGTTAACCCTTTCCCGTTCCGAGACGACTGCAAGTTGCAGGGTGGGTGTCCCGTTTCACCGCTGAATCTCGGGTACGCGCAAGCGCTGTTTTTAAAAAGTTTGTACTCACCGCAGAGAACTGTCGTGACACGCCGATTGGCATACACGTACGTTGTAGGAACAGAATTTGAAGAAAAACTGATGACGGACACGTACGTCATCGGAGTGCGAAAGGGTTAAGAAGTTCCTCCACCCATGCCACTGGAAAGCGAGCACATGAAACGGTGTGAATAATCCAGATTAGAATGTGTCTAGCAGACCTGGATGGCTCACCTGGATATAGGTGTGCAGCCTACTCTGTCGAATGGGCGACAGGGAAAATCTTATGCGCTTGGCGACTGGAACGCGATCACACGACAAGGCATAAATAATCCAAGCGTTCCCGCTCTGCTCGAGTTGCGCAGGGAGGACACGGACTGTTCCTGTGATGTTCACTCATCGATTTCTCATCCACACTGTGCTCAACCACCAACACTGCAAAATGAAATAAAATATCCGGCGATTGCCTGCTGCTGCTGCTGCTGTGTCGGCAGTGGTGCACAAGCACAGGTAACAACAAAGAACTCACACAAATGTAAATACGACCGCATTTAAAATAAAAATATATATAATTGGTGACATTTCAAGAAAAGGCCTTTCTTTATAGCACCTAAAGAGAGAGGCCAGACAGATAGAGGACTTGCACCACACCACTGGTCACACCACTTTTATTTCTGCTTCTTCCATCGCACTGCTCCACTTGGGAATCCCCTCGCCCATCGTCTTTCCTCCGCCAGCTCTTATAATAAATAATAATAACCGTGCACCAATTCAAGAAACGTGACAATGCTTATCAGTTAAAACTGTGATAGTCCTGTTTGGCCACTCGACGTTTGAGGGCCTTCGGGCCCGTGCTCACGAATCGTGTTTAAAAATAAGTATTATAAAGTATTGTCTACGTGGAAATAATACCTGGCTACAAACCGAAAGGTACGACACAGTGCCTGTGTAAAACACGTGTTCGCCTTATAAGCTCGTTTTCATTTCATAGGGTAGGGTAAGCAACTTGGAAGATGTTAACAGATTGTGGCAAGAATGCATTGCAGATGCAAATCAGAAACGGGAGGTTGCGGCGGTGGGTGAGGCACGTGTTGGAGGATCGGAGCGGGGCAGGTTCACGGAGACGGAGAGATGGTGTGGGATGCCATCCGAGTGGTCCGTGTGAAACGAGAGTCAACTTTGCATCGACTCCAGGGGTCCAGCAGGAGGAAGCGAAGTGGATGCTGCATTGGTCATGCCGAATTCTTTACGTTGTCCCGCGCCGATTTCCTAGGTTACGTGTTCATTCTACAGGGCGGTTTAGTTGCAACACATGGACACGTTTAACAAGTCAAGTCTCCCCACCCTGCTGAGGGTGATTTGACCTGCTTTCACCACGTTGCTCAATGGGGTTGGGTCAAGGCAGGGAGCATAGACATTGATGCATGGTACAGTACAACGATGGATTTTGCTGCAATGAAAATTGCCCCCCGACATATACTGTATTACCGAGTTAATAAGACGGACGTTTTCCCCCCCTGCATTTTAAAGCATTAAGTTGGGAGTGTGTCTCATATTACGGTGCGTGTGTCCGTGTGACCAGATGAGATTGGGGAGATGGAGTGTGCCCATTAGCGCATTTCGCTATGCGGCCCGAGTTTGAGTCACGCTCACTGTCAACATCGGTGACGAATATCTGAACCGATGTTGGGCCTCCCCGAGTCTTAAGCGAGTACCTGCTACAGTGTGTAAACATCACCACTGGGAAGACAAAGGTGGCCGGATGTGGTGCTGGCCACCCACTCCCTCGTGCGCAGCACTCGCCCAAACAGCCTCTTAACGCCTATAATATGAAAGACCTTTGCCTTTGTGACCATAAACGTAAAACTTTATTGACACAGGGCACCAGTTTGGGATGCGTCTTACTTTGTGGAGTATCTTATGATCCGGAGGAAGACCGTGACATATATATTATTGAATCTAGATTACTTTTTTTTTTAATCGGGGCAAAGAGACCAGAAAAACTCCATTCCTAAACCAAAACATTATCTCGCCAGCGTTTCATCATATTAAACCAACAGAAGTATAAAACTAGGCACAAGGCACGTACTCCAGCGAGAGACGGAGTTACGATCGGCACTCAAGAGGTTCCCATGAGCATAACGTACAACACCGGCGTGTGCGCGTCGTGCGCGGGGACGTTTGTGCAATGGCTGGAGCATCGCCCTACAAACCCGGCGAGCCGAGTTCGACTGCCGCTCACTGCCAACATTGGTGACGAATGTCGAAACCATTCCTGGGCCTCCCCTAGGTCATCTCAGCCTTAAATGTGTACCTGGTGCGGTGTGTGAACATCAGCACTGGGGAGACAAAGGCAGCCAGGTGTGGTGCTGACCACCCAACCCCTCATGTGCCGTACCGGTCTTAATAGGTGCTCGCTAACAGCACCTGCCCTAACAGTCTGGTGAAGGCTATATGGGGGATCTTAGACTTTGTCTGTGGGTGGGGGTGTGTTTAGAAAAAGATTAACCCCTTCCACATATTAACCTTATGGCAGTACTCCGGGGTACCATAGTGCCCCGGTTCTCGCATGATGTCCGTGATGCAGTCACTTTTAGTCTGTTGATGGTCGGCGACGAGGCAATCGACTCATCTCGACGAGCTGTACACGATGCACCGCTACGGTGCGTACCGCGAGCGTTCAGGGTTTCGGCGCAATCGTCCTCGCTGTGTTTCGACATCGCGGAGTGGCACCGATGTCGGATTGATTGGTACCCCAGTCGCAGAGTGAAGTACACCCCTGAAAAAAATAGAGTCCCTGAAATAGAATATTTAATTGCCTCGGCCATTTTGTATCATTTGGTACCCCGGGGTACCGCCATAAGGATCATATGTGGTTTAGAGAAGATATTGTATTATTATAGTACCGTATTATGAATTTGTACTCTGCATTTCATGAATGGCCAGTGGGCAAGACAAACGGTGGAGTTGCAGCCGACGGACGAAACATGGCTGAGTGTACGTGACCCCTGCGGAGATGGAGCGATTAAATCAGCTCTTGTACAGGTGCTGGAGGGCTTACGACATTGCACAACTGCAAGAGATGGAAAAAGCTTGGGGAGGCCTTCATCCAGCAGTGGATTGATCATGTCTGATGTTGATAACATGTATACAAGCCATACAGTAACGTAGCAGTGGTTCTATATATATAACGGTTATTGAGCACAGGCCCAAAGGTCCAAAAACACAAAGCAGCCAGCAATACACAGAAGGAATTTCGGTTGTAATAGATAACATAAACACATTTCGTGAATTGAGAAAGGTAAGAGCATGGTAAATGAGACGATGGGTGGGAATTCCAAAGTCGAGCAGTGCGAGGGGTAGCAGCAGCTGGAGAAATGTTGTAACCTGCAGTGTGGTGAATGAGTGGGTGAGTGAGTGTTATGGTGACCTGCAGTGTGGCGAGTTCAAGGGTGAGTGAGTATTCCTGTGACCAGCTGTGTGCTGTGTGGGCGAGTGTTTGGTGACCTGCAGTGTGGCGGAGTGCCTGCGTGTTATTGTAACCGGCGCTGTGGCAAGTAAGTGGGCGAGCGAGTGTTACTGTGACCAGCAGCGGAGCGGATGAACAGTGTGGACGAGACAAAATAGTCAGTCTGTTCAACCGAGTAGAGGAATCGATGAGTAAAAAAAGTTCACGGGAACAGTCTGTGTCCTCCATGCTCAAGCAGAGCAGAGCGGGAACGCTTGGATTATTTATGCCGCCTGGTGTGCTCACGTTCCAGCGGCCAAACATAAAAGATTCTCACTGTCGCCCATTCGACAGGGTAGGCTGCACACCTGCGTCCAGGTAACCTGTACAGGTCTGCCAGACACATTCTAATCTGACATTAGAATGAATGTAAAAGTGCACTTATCATCATCATCATCATCGTCAGGCACGATCGAACCACTGCTGGTTGAAGGCCCCTTCAAGCCGCCACCATCCCTCTGTAACAATCCATCCAGCACCCGATGTAAAATCGCTCCGTCTCCACAGTGCGCGTCCTCATTAGGGACGTGTTCCTCTCGTTTGGCTGCCACTCTGTCCTCAGTCTCAATCACCAGCCATCATCCCAACAGGCAACGAGTCCACTGACTTTCCTGAATGGTCAACAAGGTATCTGTTAACTTGCTTATGTTTCCTAATCCGTGTGTTCCTCTAAACTGGCATACTGACAAACTATATTTCAATAAGCTGGTGCTTCCATGATTTGGCAAGAATATTTTTTGCTAAACTTATACATGTAAAAAATAAATCAATTTGTTAATTTGTTGAGATTACATTTAATAACTGTTTTTTAAATGCAAAAGTCTGTCTCCCGTTGCTCACCACCTCAACTATCCCAGCGACTGACATGGACACACGTGACCTATCAGATAAAAAACTAAATATACTAATCAAGTTAATCCACATTTTTACGTACAAAACCACGGTGAAAATACCCAAACAAAGGTTTTTTCGACGTAGGTCAGAGGTTATACGTTGGACATAAAACTCATCACGAATGCCGTACATCCTAGGTTCCCTCCGAGCAGAATGAGCACCGACTCGACTTTGATCGGGCAAAAAATGACTCAAGTTAGCGCCGTGGCAGCAAACTGACCTGCAGCCAAAAAAAAAGCAACGTGTGCTACTGCATTGGCAGATGTGCACAAGCCCGCGGAGCAAAAAAAAGTCAACACAACCACCATCAATAACACCGCCTTAATGGGAGAAATATATATAATAGGTGACGCTTTAGGCACATTTGCCTTACTCATTGCAGTGAGAGATCAAAAAGGGTTATGGTCTGAAATGTCACCTTACTTATATTTATTTTTTGCCATTGCGGGCAGTCGGTTTATTGACGAATGTTTTTTCAGTATTTTTTTTTTGACTCGCAGGCAAACAAATACGCTTCTCACAATGTGGGAAACAGGACATGTGACAAGTGACCCAGTGACACGAACAATGAATGGGGTCGAGGTTTAAATCAGCGTACAGTGGCCCTGCCTATGAATTTGTGAATGGACATCGACCAGCACCTCCCTCTCTCTCCTCTCCCCTGGCAATAAGCCAGACAGGTGTTTGCATTTTACCTACGGGGTTTAGTGAATTATTCATGCCGTATTGACTGCTGCTGTGACCTTGCTCCCTCTAACTTCAACAAAAGCCAAAGGGACAGTGTCTGGGTGGGAAAAAACAACAACAACCACAACTTGTAACTGGCATACCACAAGCGTCCGTGAAGTGCAGATATTAGAGACAGAACGAGGAGGCACCCAGCCATCCATCAATTACAGTGACAAAACAAAAAAACCTGAAACACAATCGTCAACAACACTGCCCTAAAAGGAAATATATATAATAAGCAGCATTTTAGGTAATGGCTCTTGTTGATGTCTCGGCTATAAAGGAGGCCTATTTCCCCCAAATGGTCCCCCAATTATATATTTTTAATTTTAGGGGAGTGTTATTGATGAATGCGTTGAGTTGTTGTTACTGTGCGTGTGCACCACTGCAGACGCAGTATCGCCAAATAACGAATCGATAAGAGTAACATCGGTTTTTAAATCATGATACACGCAATCAAATAACGTAAGTGTAAGAATTAAAGTTTCTAACTCACGTATATTGTCTTATTCGTGGGGCGGGGGGCAGAGCGGTTCAAGCGCTGCGCTTCGAACGTACCGATTCCTGGTCTCGGCGAGCACAGTTCCTATGATCACTGTTTCATTGCTTTCATGGCTTTATTTTGGTGATTTCGAAAAGTGTATTGGTTTAGCCATGTTTGTTTGTTGTAGTACAGAGTTAGACTGATGGCCTTAATCTAAGTTGTCTTGTGGTTGTTGTTGGTTGTTTGACTTGCATCCCACTGGGATTTTTGCACACAGCGTTGGTGTACGGTGATTTTTTTCTGCAATGTTTTGCTGTCTTTTCTTGTATTTCTGTTTGCACTTAGTCACATATTCACTTTAAGATGTTTTTTGTTCATGTTTTTGTTTTTTGTTTGTTGCGGTTGCACCCAATTCAAGAGCCAAATGGCTCACAGGGCTATACCTAATTAATGAACTTGAACTTGAGTGGTCATTCTGACACAGTCTTGCGCCTCCACCATTGGCGGAGTTTGGGGGTGGGGCACGGGTGGGGCACGGGTGGCCAAGGCCCTCCCACCGCAAACTGGACACCTTGAATAATTTTCAATTAAGATTAAAAATGCAATAACATGCACCGGCAATTCCTAATGTGAGGGACAGAGCAAAGCCCTGCACCACCCTCCCACCCCCGCACCCCAAATATACGAGTCAAACTCCACCTATGGCATCCCCCCACTTTCAACAAACCAGATAAGATCGGCCCGAAGTGTTCCCGAAAACCCGTGTCACCGTCGTGCCGCGGAGAGGCTTTCCACCAGCAACAGACTGGCCAAGGCATTTCAATCACCAATGTTACGGAGACTCGTCGTCATGCGCTACGCTGCTCGGGCAGGTTTGACGTGACCCCCCCCACCCCCGCCGCAGCCGCTGGAGGTACTGCAAATTTACCCGAATCGTGATTATTCATCGAATGTCCCGGGGGGGGGGGGGGTAAGCAGGGTTGTGAATCGCTGCATCCCGCGCGCTCATAAACAGAAGCTTTGGCAGTTTTCATGTATGTCATCAGCATGAGAAAATAACTATTTTTGCCGCCTCAAATAGCCACGGAGTCTTAACGGAGGAAGGAATTTCCAAAACAAATAAGGGTGAAATTCCACCTGCAGGCTGGCGCGAAAACTGCCAATTTATACAAAATGCGGCAGCTTGGCAAACTCGCAAATATCTGTCAGCTCAACAAAGCCGTTGCCAAGCTGATTTGGAAATACAGTAAGTGCCACATATCCGACTTGCCATGGTCTTGAGGTGCAGGGGGGGGGTATGTGAAAAGGACAGATATTGTGAGCATCGATAGACAATGACAGCACCACAAAGCGTGCACAAACAGCTGACTGGACACAACTAAAGTGCAAACCCCTTTTAGTCGTGGGAACATGCTACACAAGTAAGCGAATGTACACAGGATAAACAATACATTGCTCGATGGGAAAAGGTTCGAATTGGGAGCATCTGTACGAAATCCATTATACGTAAAACATCATCGTCAGTCATGGTCAATCCGCTGCTGGATGAAGAACTCCACAAGTCACCTCCATCTCTCACGGTCCTCTGATGTATTAATCCGCCTAGCACCTCCACACACGAGCTCATTTCATTGGAACGTGTAGGAAAAATAAAAAGTGTCAACTCTTACGCGACTCGGTGGCCGTATCGTGAACTTAATCATCACCACCAGCCATCACCAAACTACTGCCGGGTGAAGGCCAGAGGTCGCAACCGGGTACCAGATACCCGTACCCTACCCGATACCCGGCTACCCGTACCCGGCCGGGTACGGGTACTCGTTTGCGAACCTGGTGCGGCCGGGTACGGGTACGGGTAGGCCGTGAGTCACTGGTGAGTAACCGTTTGTCACTCATTTCGGGTAGGGTACGGGTACGGGTAGGGAACGGGTACCCGTACCCGACCGGGTACGGGTATCCATTTGCGACCCTGGTGCGGCCGGGTACGGGTAAGGAATCAAAACCCGTTTGCGACCTCTGGTGAAGGCCCTCTCCAAAACCTCTGCAACTCTAACAATCCTGAGACCTGCCCACGAGCTGAACTCATTGCTCCATCTCTTCGGTTGACGTTCCTCTCTACCGGTGCGTTCCATCCCCCCCGGTTGGCCACTCTGTTGACAGTCTTAACCACCGGGCACCATCCCCTGACAGTGGCAAGTATTGCCCAAGCCCACCTGCCGGCCCGAACAGTGAACGTAACGTCTTTAACCCGCCGCTGCCATCCCTCACAATCCCGCGGCGCGACAAACTAAGGCGGCTGGAC
This sequence comes from Entosphenus tridentatus, assembly GCA_014621495.2. Taxonomy (NCBI): domain Eukaryota; kingdom Metazoa; phylum Chordata; class Hyperoartia; order Petromyzontiformes; family Petromyzontidae; genus Entosphenus; species Entosphenus tridentatus. The sequence continues at coordinate 6,353,258 of CM025631.2, read as the reverse complement.
AAGTCGATATCAATCAATGAATCGATGTGCAGTTAACGCCTCCAAGTGCAAATTACCACCGCCGACTCACACCGCGCAGTTATCTCCTCCTCGTCTGACGACCTCAAGCTCACACGAGCTGGCACGCCGTCCGCGGGGGAGGCGCGCACACTAATGCCCTCTCATTATGCGCGAGTTTTTCGTAAAGCAGAAAAGCAAACTCGCGTCCTCTCCACGGGTCCCCTCCAGACACAATGACCTCCAGTGCCGCAAGGAGACCGCCACTACAGCCCCTGGGCACGGCCCCCTCCGTCTAACAGTGGCACCAACAACGCTTGCCAACGAAAACTAAAGTCACGGGTGCACGCGCTGCGTTTCACTCCTTCAGTAACAACGGCACCGCACATCCGACCGTCACGTATTCAAACTCGAACAATAAAGCGTCCGCACCACGCAGTGTAGTAGCATTTGAGTGCGGTGTCGCTATTACTCGCAGCCCGCCTTACACCCGCACTCCGAAGTTACTTACTGATCCTCGCTCAAGCTTCGTCAGTTTGATTCTGGCTGTGGCGAGAAATGCAGGGTGCTCCCCAACTCAAACTGAACAGAGTCTTAAGTGTGAGCGCAACAGCCGGTGGAGAAAAACAAGCCGAACACAAACCCATGGCTACGGCAAACATGGGTCCACCGGTTGGCAAGCGAGCGAGGAGACCCGCGCAGTTCCGAGTGTTTGGACAGAGGTGTCTCATCAAAACAAACACGAGAGCGGCAGTGTCACATCAGCCTGCCACGGCATCGACGGCGCCAGATGTCGGAGGCACTCCGTGACGCTCAAGAGCTCAAAAGTGCGCAGGGAGGGGAACGCTTCGAATTACAATGAGTGACAGAAAGAAGAACACTGGGATCTGAGAACATATCCAAGGTTAAATGTTTCGGGACATTTAGAAAAGTGGGCTCAGGCAGGACACACGTCGCTGGGAAGGATGATGGCCGGCAGTCGAGACTCGCACTGGAGTGGAAGCCAGCGTGAATGCGCCTGATAGCACGTTTATCGAGGAGACAGAAGGGAGAGACACTAGATGACAGAGACACTGGATGACAGAGACACTGGATGACAGAGACACTGGATGAGAGAGACACAGGATGACGGAGACACTGGATGACGGAGACACTGGATGACGGAGACACTGGATGACAGAGACACTGGATGAGAGAGACACTGGATGACGGAGACACTGGATGACGGAGACACTGGGTGACAGAGACACTGGATGACAGAGACACTGGATGAGAGAGACACTGGATGAGAGAGACACTGGATGACGGAGACACTGGATGAGAGAGACACTGGATGACAGAGACACTGGATGACGGAGACACTAGATGACACAGACACTGGATGAGAGAGACACTGGATGACAGAGACACTGGATGAGAGAGACACTGGATGA
>CM025631.2:6248965-6286828 GCA_014621495.2 Entosphenus tridentatus | reverse complement strand
GGTTTCACCTGAAGACGGCTGCTTGCGTTGTGGCCGAAACGTCGTGATAATTATTTTATTATGTTTTATTTTATTATTTTATTCTTTCCATTCTACGTGACTTTACCGAAAGAACCAAGAACAACAGCACTGACGAAATAAACGAGGAGGTTAGCGGGGGGACGAGTCGTCGATCACCTCGTCTCGCTGGGAGAGTCCTCGCTCCCGCGTGGTGTCGCTGGAAAGGCGTCGAGCCCTGGCCGCCAGGAGACCTTGCGGGAGAGAACTTGCTCCTTCTGGTCAGCAGTGTCTCCCGAGTTCCGTGGCACTCGCTCTTGCCTCTGCGCCTGTGAGACGCAAATTTCTGCAAACAAAAATAATAATAAACCAATACGAATGACAAAACAGTTTGCACTGTGCCATGGTTTCTGACTTGTGTTCCGTCGATATTGCCAGGTCCTAGCATACCATGAACTCGTTTGGTATCGTTGTGGAGCATGTAAGTCACAAAATAAATAAGCAGACAGTAAGTCTCCTTCACATATCTGCCTGTCCATATAAAGAAAAATAATAAAAGTATTTTTTTAAACAACCCATCACGGCCTTCTGGTAGCGCATAATTTCGGCAGCGTTGGTTTTAAAGCGAGCAAAACCCTGGACTGGTCTTGCCATTCAGTGCCTCATGCTCGAGTGAACCAATGGGTGAAGTCAGTCTTAAACTTTCCGCGTCTTTTTCGCATCTCTTCATATCCTCATCATATCATCCTTCCCTTCAACTCAATCAACATCATCATCTTTCTCCTGCTTAATCACACGTAATATATACATGGTGTTGGCAAAGACACCCACCCTTGGCACACTGCAAAGACACGCAGCAGTGTGTGCCAAGGATGCACTAGTTCAAAGTGATTCCCTTACTCAAATGACCATTGGAGAGGCAGCGCTAATATCCCATTTACAGCCCTCAGCCGGGAGTGGAAATTCCAGGTTCCTATTGCGGGCAGCGAGTCCATCCAAAAGACGTAAAGTGTTACGCACCAACATAATACAACATACTATCATGACGTGTATCAGGTGATGTCAGTACATCACACACCCGAAATGCGAAGGAAACTACTGTAGCGTTGTGGTCATCACACATACACACACGGTATGACCTGGAAGAAAATGACATAAAGTGCAGTGACAGCAACTTGCCTTCAGTTTGTAGACTCCGGGTCTGCCTGGGAGTTTGTAGAAAATGCCACCCAGGGTTCGCGAGTTGGAGTAAAGCATTGCACTCAACGTATTCAGAGATGACTGGGAATTTCCACTGGAATGTTCCGAGCAAAAGGCAACAACAACGGTGAGACGTTAAAATCAGAGCAGGGCAAAGGTTACGCAACGCTCGCAAAGACAATACCATTTCCCGTCTCCCCACATAGGCGTTCACCTTCCCTCATCGGCCACACTCACCTGGTCTGTGTTGATAGCTTGACATGGAAACGTTCTATAGGGAGGATTTTACCAGGTTAACCGTTTTCGAGGAAGCCTAACAGCAATACGTGAGCTTCTGTTATTCTGTACTTCCTGCAGATTCACGAACCCGCACTGACCAGCCTGGTGAAGTACGGTCAAATAAGCCTCGCCGCTTGCTCGGCGTGAGCAGTCCTTCGCCCCCGCAGTGGATTGACACACAGGCTGCACACGTGTGTACACGTGTGCAGTGCGAGCACTCTGACGGCTTTACAAAGGAGCAATGACACATTAGGTTCACTGTGGCGCATTTAGCTCCGCAATGTAAGCACCCTGGGACCTTCTGTGTATTTGCAACGTTTGTGTGAGACTAATTAAATCAAGTCTGCCAAACAATCTGCTTAACAAGGAATGCGGTCAACAACAAATGCAGAATAGTAGCAAGTGACCAGGTTTTATTTAATCATGAAACTGACTTGAGGTCATCATTCGTTCTGGAAAAGTTAACAAGACGTGAAAGTCCAGTGGATTCCTGCCTTGCAAATGTGAACGCTAAGAAAAAGCCACATACCTGATGTCCTTGAGCTTTTCCTTGAGGATGACTTTGAGGATGTCATTCCTGCTCATCGGTGTATTGTGGTGGCTCTCCAGGACCTGCAGCGAGAAAATGAGAGCATAACCCACCCCCCCCTCTGCACCTCCACCTCCTCCTTCCAACCGTGAACTTCTCTCATCGATTCCTCCGCCTATGCCGAGGACTCGGTCTATCACACTTTGACCACTTCATCTCATTCACAATGCGTTAAAAAGCACCTTACAGCCGGTCAAAACACCTCTCCTTTCTGGCTTCTTTCTGAGCACTGCTCGACTTTGGAATTCCCTCCCGTCGTTTCTTTTCCCAAGGTCTCGTGTGATAACCTCGCTCAATTCCGGAAATTAATAAAATGCTCTATTTGTTACGACGTTCACAGTTGCCCCTAGTTGCTGGCCGTTTGGCATTTTGGTGCACCTTTGGGCCTGTGCTCAGCGAGATTAAAAACAAAAATCCCACAACAACAACAAACTGCCTCCCAGACGAAAAAAAACACAAGCGGCTGGGCACCTTGCCCAACCAACAGTGCATGGCCACTCACTCCACTGTAAAAGCAGCCTAACAAGCCACCGCACACACAAATCACGTCAGCTGGCCAGCCGACAGCACTCATTCGCCATCACCTTTAAACGGCCAATCGGGGTGCGTAGTCGAGTTTTAGAGGAGAATTGGGCCAGGTGGCTCAGCGGCCGGGGCGAGCGGTCTACGATCTGAAAGGTTTGCGAATTCAAAATCCTGCTTGGGAGGTTCATCCAGCCCATCATCCCCCTCTGGGGTTGATAGAAAGTAAGAACCACTTTTATGGGGAAGTTAACAGTGAAAAAACTCGCTACCGCCACAGGAATGAGGAATTTCCACCACTGGATCCATGGGCTGTAAATGACAAATGAACACCGCTTTCAATGCTCATTTGAGCAAGAAATCACGGACTAAAACTATTTTTATTTTACCAAGGCCTACTGAGCTCTTTTTCAGAAACAACAAATGCTAGCTTAACGAAGTGGCTTATCGCGTGGAAATGTATTTGTAGGCAAATACTCTAAAGGCATGTTTCTAAATGTGGAGATAAACACCAGAGGGCCCAGAGAAAAATCCACACGTCCACGGGGAGAACATGCAAACTTCAAATATACAGCAGCCGGAAGTCGGGAGCGAACCCATGACCTCCTGTATACCAGGCGAGGTAGTTAACATTTCACCACCGTGGAACCCTTTATGACCATTCCACTGCCAATCGGGGGGGGGGGGGAACCTTGAATTGTTTTTTTTATCGGAGTGAGAAAAAAAACACAGCAATGACCATGTAAAAAATGTTAATCGATAGTTTCCGCTTTGTGGGGAGAGGCGGCAGCTGTTGTGCCGATTCTGATGGCGGTGCCGTTTTCAGCGAGCGAGCGAGGAAACGCGTTCACGAAGCCAACATATCTGATCAGAGGAATGCACGAGAAAACCAAATTCTTGATCAGCAGCGGTCACAGCGAGAAGAGGGCTTGGAGCGGCCGAGGTTTGTGAGTGCGTAATCGCAAGCGCTGCACCCGTCCGGTTATCAACAGCTGCCAGTGTTCACGTATGGGGTTTACACACACGCGTGTGTACATGCGTGTGTACGCGCGCACACACGCCAAATAAGCACAGAAATCGAAAACACAAGAGAGCGTGTGTGTGTACAAGTGTGGGGGACACGTACACACACACCGGTGTTTGTGTACCATATTACTCAATCGCGATGTACATAGCAATAGTTGCCCCCTGCTGCGAATAAGCTTGGCACCCCCACACCCCCCTCGAAATCATGAGACTCGGGGCTTCCTTGGGTAAGTAAACAAGCCTAGTGATAATGAGCGCCATGGAAACATGGGGAACAAACGAATTGTGTGTGTACACACGACAGACCGAGTCTGTACACGTGGACACACACGCCTTTGTGTACACATGCGTAAACGAGTGCACGTGTCGTACCTGTCAACCCATACGGTTTACCCACCCTCCCTCCCCTGTTATGGGTTGACAGGTATGACAGGCATTCAGTTAGTTTACCGATTATTTATGCGCACGTGGACACGTAAGCGAGTACACATTGGCAGATGGACACGTGAGTACACTGTGTGTACACACGGGCACGACTACACACCGACTCACGTGTACACAAAGACAAAGATCCCCCCTATACCCTGAACAGACTGTTGGGGCAAGTGCTGCTAGCGAGCAGCACCTATGAGGGCCAGCACCAGGCACGGCCGCCTTCGTTTCCCTAGTGGCGATGTTTACTACAAACCGCACCAGGTACTCATTTGAGGCTGAGACGACCTAGGGGAGGCCCAGGACCAGTTCTGATAATCGTCACTCTGCTGTTGGACGTGAGTGGGAATCGAACTCTGGGACCCCAGGTTCTGAGCGTGGCGTAGCGCTAACCTCTACACTACCGCTACCCACAGTTCGCACGCACACACTAAACACACGCGTGTGTGAACATGACCACGCACGTGTATACACCTCGGCGCACGTGCACACACAAGGGTCACGTGGGTACACAAGGGTCACGTGGGTCCACACTGACTCACCAGCGCCGCACGTGTACACACGCACACACTCAACTCGCGTCTGTACACAGAGACACGTGTATACACATCGGCACACGTGAACACACAAGGCACACACTTGAACACACAAGGGACACAAGTGAACACACAAGGGACACGCGTTGAGTTTACACACACACACCGACATCACGCGCGGTCCACGTGTGCACATGCACACACTCTGAAGCACGCGAGTGTAAAACATTGAGCAGACCAGCAACACACGTGTACACATGCATGTCTGCGTGTGTATGTGCAGCTGTTAGCGATACGCTGCCCTACGAACCCGGCGACCCGAGTTCGATTCCCCAACACCAGTGTGACGATTATCTCGAACCGGTCGTGGGCATCCCCTAGGTCGACTCGGCCTCAAATGAGTACCTGGTGCGGTGCGTAGTAAACATCGTCACCGGGGAAACAAAGACGTCCGGGCGTGGTGCTGTCCACCCCACCGCCCTCGTGTGCCGTGCCGGGCTCCATAGGGGCTACTCGCTAACGGCACTTGCCCCTATAGTCTGTTACAGGCTATACGTAGGGATCTCTGTCTTTGTTTTGTCTACACACGCACATCAACACGTGTGTATGTGTACACACGTGGCGATGTGTGAACGAAAACACATCAACACGTGTGTATGTGTACACACACGCACGTGTTGATGTGTGTACGTTCACACACACGTGTGTATGTGTTTTCTTTCACACACACACACACACGTGTCGATGTGTTGATGTGTACGCGTATACACACACACGTGTGTGAGTATACACGTGTATATACTCGCACACGTGTTACGCATGGAGTACACACACAGAGTGGTGGTGGTGGTGGTGGCACAGGGAGAGAGTTGGAACACGCGAGAGACATCTGGTGGCTCCACGCCGCGCAGGCGACACAAACAACAAGGCCGAGGCGGCACCGTCTCTCTCACCCGCGCTGCGCCATCTCTTCCCCATCAACCCGGGACCCCCCCCACACCCCCTCCACAGCCCCCCCTCGACTCCCCCCTTCATCACAGGGATACCCCCCCTCCCCACTCACCCCCAACCCCCTCGCCTCCCCTCTCAGGTTGCCGTGGTCCCGTTTAACTTCACGTGGGTTCCCATCCTACAGCCCCCGGGACCCCAAAATACCTCTCTCCAAAAGGGGTCACTTCACCACGGGCCCCCCCCCCCTTTTACGCAGAGGATTACTCCACGGGGTTCGCTCTACATGGGTCAACTTCACCGGGTTCCTCAATATCTGGGACCCCGGTGATCTCATCGTCTTGGGGGGGGGGGGGGGGGGGGGGAAAAACCCCCCGGGGGGGCCCCCCCCGACAGCAGCGATAATTCCGGGGGTCCCTCTACAGCCGAGACCCCCCCCCCCCCCACCACCTCGGATCCCTCCACAACCACGACCCCAGAGATCCCCTTCACCACGGCGATCTCCTCCAAGGGGTTCCGTACTACAGTCGGGTATCCCACAGAGGTGGAGGGGGGGTCCCCTTTAACAGAGGTCCCCATCGATGGGCCTCACTCCCCCGGGTCAGCCTACCCAACTTTTGCGCCACACGTACCACCCGGGCGGCCTCCAGCCAGGTGCGGCCCGTCCTCCGCGGCGACTCCCTCATTCCTCCTCGTCGTCCTCGTCCTTCTCTTCCTCCTCTTCCTCCTCCTCTTCGTCCTCGTCTCAGCGCAGGGCCCGGGCCGCCCAAGCCGCGCCGTCCGCCAGGGACGAGGGCCCGGGCCGCATCATCATGGCGGGGAGACCCGCGCGCGATGCCACTCGGAGCCAACGCCGCGGCTGCTGCTGCGTGCCGACCCCTCCTCCTCTACAACCCCTCCTCCTCCTCCACTACAACTCCTCCAACACAACAACCCCTCCCCTCCTCCTCCTCTACAACCCCTCCTCTCCAAACCCCTCCTCCTCTACAACTCCTCCTCCTCCCCTACAACTCCTCCTCCCCTTCAACTCCTCCTCCTTCTCTACAACTCCTCCTCCCCTCCAACTCCTCCACCACAACAACTCCTCCTCCTCCTCCTCCCCTACAACCCCTCCTCTACAAACCCCTCCTCCTCCTCTACAGCTCCTCCTCCTCTACAACTCCTCCTCCTCCTCTCCAAACCCCTCCTCCTCCTCTACAACTCCTCCTCCCCTCCAACTCCTCCACCACAACAACTCCTCCTCCTCCCCTACAACCCCTCCTCTCCAAACCCCTCCTCCTCCTCTACAACTCCTCCTCCTCTACTCCTCCCCTACAACTCCTCCACCACAACAACCCCTCCTCCTCCTCTTTAACCCCTCCTCCTCTTCTCCAACTCCCTCCTCCTCTACAGTGACTCATCCTCTACAACGACTCCTCCTGCTGCTGCTGCTGGCTCACTCCTCCCGATCCTCCTCCACAACCCCTCCTCCTCCTCTACAACCCCTCCTCCTCCTCTACAATGACTCATCATCCTCCAAACCGAAACAGTGAATCAAATGCGCAATTTATAAAAACAAAAACGCAACTGAACGCGTTCGCCAATAACATGGCCTTAAAAGACAACGCGGTAATAGGCGACATTTCGGGCAATGGCCCTTCAGTTTTTCAGTTTCAGTATCTTTTATTTGGTATAGCCCTGTGAGCCATTCGGCTCTAGAATCGGGTGCAACCGCAACAACAAAAACATTAAAACATGAACAAGAAAACATCTTAAAGTGACTATGTGCAAACAGAAAATCCAGGAAAAGACAGCAAAATATTCCACAAAAAGCACTGTACACCAACGCTGTGTGCAAAAATCCCAGTGGGATGCAAGTCAAACAACTACAGCCACAAGACAACTTAGATTAAGGCCATCAGTCTAACTCCGTACTACAACAAACATGGCCAAACTAAAAAAACGTTTTCGAAATCACCAAAATAAAGCCATAAAAGCAATGTAACAGTGATCATAGGAACTGTGACCGAATTTTCACAATAAACGACAAACAACATGTAGCACCAAACCCTGCAGCCATAGCTGGCTGCATGAGTCACTCCACAACAGCAGGAGCATCAGTCGGAGTAACAACATTTTTCAATGCACCTTTAAGATCAGCACACTAAATCAATTATAGATTTGAAGCTTGCGTGACTGCAAGGATTCATACTCTTAGGCTTTTTAGGTAAAGTCACGTAGGTAAAAATTTAATAAAAATAATAGAAGTAATATTACTAAATAAAATGAATAGAAGTAATATTACTTCTATTAATTTTATTTGTATTAATTTTTTACCTACGTGACTTTACCGAAAAAGCCTAAGAGTATGAACACTAAATCAAAACACAGATCATACTTTGCAGCAGTCATCCGGAGCGAAACATTTTATTTTAGGCCACTGAATAGCAGTGGCAGCTAGGGGTGTACAACTCCTATAGAGCATACTCTTAGGTTCTTTCGGTAAAGTCACGTAGGTAAAAATGCAAAATAAAAAATATATAAATAATAATAGAAATAAAATTATAAATCACTGTGATTTATAATTTTAGTTCTATTCTTTCTATAATTTTTATTTTGAATTTTTACCTACGTGACTTTACCGAAAAAACCTAAGAGTATGAATCCTTGCAGTCACGAAATCTTCAAATCTAGAATCATATAGAGCAGTTTTGAGTGAAGATCTCATAGATAGTGATTCAAGTTGCAATTTATTAGCAATAGCATTCCAGACCCTGGGGGCTCAATAGCAAAGGCCCTTCCTCCAGTATTTGTACGGCAATAGGGAATGTGAAGCTGGTAAATGAGCGAAGACCTTAGGTCAAATTTGTTCTTTGAAACAGAGATGAGATCCAGCAGGTAATCTGCGGATTTTTTTGTAAGTACATCATGAGTAAACAAGATCTGGTGCACTAGCCGTCGAACATTAAGAGATGTTAAGTTTGACCCAATGTAGAGATCACAATGGTGAGTCCTATATGGGCAGTTCAATGCAAATCTTAAAGCCGAGTGATACATTGAGTCAAGCTTCTTCAGTACAGTACTTGGGGCTGATTTATACACGATGTCACAGTAATCAAGTAGAGGCAGGATGGTAGCTTTTATCAATTCCAAACGGACCATAGGGGGGAAGCAGTGCTTGTGTCGATACAGAAAACCAATTTTTATTTTTGTCTTTTTACCAATATAATCAATGTGATCTTCAAAATTCAGTTCTGAATCCTTCTTCCACCACCAACGCCTCCCTCTCCAAAATTATTCCTCTTTCACTATGACTCATCATCATCCTCCACAACTCCATCCTCAATGACTCATCATACTGCACGACACCGCCTCTGCAACTTATGTCTAAACCAAGTCCCCCCCTTTCCTCTTTCACGATCATTTTTCCTCCAATGCAACGGCTCCTCCTCCTGATCCTCCTCTTCTTCTCATCCTCCACTCTGACCCCTCCAGATCATCTCAGCTCCGCCTCACTCTCCAACACTCCTCCTCCTCCAGGATGAATCATCCTCCTTGTGTGTGCGTCCACCCGATCCTAAAGCTCCTCCTTATACTCAACTCCAACTTCTACACAATGATTCATGCTCCCCGCTCATCCTCAAACCACGACTCCACCTCTGCAGATGTCTGTTCCTCCACGGATAAATACATTTATTTTACGCATCCCAATCGGCATCAACACGTTCGTTAAACAAGTGGCCTTGCAAGAACAATATAAACACAATCAAGGTCCGTTGTATATTATCTGTATATATTTCCCTATAAGACCGGTATTGTGAACAAACGTGTTGACTTTTTGTCGTCACAGTATTAGTGCCTGTGCACCATTGCCCAAGCAGCAGCAGAAGCAGCAGCATCACCACATCATTCGTCCCGGTTAAAGTGGCCCAACGTTGGCCCAATGACACGGCGACCGGCCCAAAGTTGTCACAACCACATTCGAACCCAACAACGTTGCCCACCCACTCACACCACCACCACCACCACCACCCCGGCGTTAGCACGCTAACTTGCGACTCTGCTGAATTTATATTGGTGATTTCGAAAAGTTTTTTGGTTTGGCCATGTTTGTTTGTTGTAGTACGGAGTAAGACTGATGGCCTTAATCTAAGTTGTCTTGTGGTTGTTGTTGTTGTTGTTTGATTTGCATCCCACTGGGATTTTTGCACACAGCGTTGGTGCACGGTGCTTTTTCTGCAATATTTTGCTGTCTTTTCTTGGATTTTATGTTTGCACATAGTCACTTTAAGATGTTTTCTTGTTCATGTTTTTGTTTTTTTCTTGTTGCGGTTGCACCCGATTCAAGAGCCGAATGGCTCACAGGGCTATACCAAATAATTGAACTTGAACTTGGTTTGTGTTTTTTGCTTTGTTGCGACTGCTAGCCGGAGCCCCATTGGCTCACGCGAGGAGGGGGAGGAGCTCTGAAGCGCCGTGCTGATTGGTCTGTAGGGGACACCCCTCCCCCTCCGGGGAGGAGCGATGCGCGCCAGAGGCTCCGAGTCCCCGCCCCCTAGCAACGCCCCCTTAGCAACGCGCCCCGCTTAAGTGGTGAGGGCGGCGTGTGGTGATCGTGGGTGGTGAGGGTGGCCCAGGAGTCGTGGGGACGCCGCTGTGTCGACTGTTCCTCGTCCTCGACTACTTGGGGGCGAGGTGATCGCCGGCAGACTTCACGACGACCGACTTTAGCGAGGAGGCGCTTTTACCTCAGCGACGCCGTCGAGTCGACGACGCCGTGGCGACAAAACGCGGCGATTTTCGCGGGAGCCGGCAACACGGTGACGCGCAGTTGACAGCCCCCCCCAACACCCCCCCACCACCCCCCAAAATTGCATGACGTCATTTATGGACGGCCCCTATCTTATTCTTGAGCGATGTGTGTTTGCCCTGTCAAAACGTCAGGTCGGTCTTCACTCCGTAAGAGAGGCCCCTTCTCCTCTGCTGCCTTCCTTGTTCCTTCACCACCATCAACTCCACCCTCAACTCCATCTCAACTCTACCCTCAACTCCATCTCAACTCTATAACTCCACCCTCATCTCTATCTCAATTCCACCTTCAACCCCATCTCAACCCTCAACTCCACCCTCAACTCCATCTCTACTCCACCCTTGACTCCATCTCAACTCGACTCTCAACTCCACCATCAATGCCATCCGTGCTGCCAACTCCCTGCCTCGTTCAGGGCCCACTCATCTGCGGGTGACTTTGTACCTTCACAAATAAATAACAAGTCCTGTATTGTGCAGGATTTGTCTCCTTTCTTTCCATGATGCACCTGTTTTCATTAAAATATATATTTATTTTAAATGCAGGAGCCAGGTTGTACGGTACATACAAAACTAAGCCTTCTGCACAAAAGTATGGATTAAAACGTTTATGTTCACTGAATGAAAACTCACGTACAATGTAGCAGAGAAATGCAACACATTTGGCAATAACGCCGCCTTTAAAAAGTAAATAAGCGATGCTTTTTTGGGCAATGTAGAGCGAACTCTCTGTGCTGTGAAGGACCAATGCCCGAAACGTCGCCTATTCTATGTTTTCTTCTTCAGGCAATGTTATTGACGAATGTGTTATTTGTGCTCGTGCACGACTGCCAATGGCAGTACAGTATCGCCAAATACTGTAATTAACCGTCATTGGGCAAACATCTCAATGCTGAAAAATAACCCCGCAAACAACTCTATGGGGATTGAAGTGAACGTAGCAACATCGCCCCCTGCTGCGAAAACGAAACAGAACCCCTCCTACAAGAGTTGAGCCTCAAGCCAGGAATTTTCAGGGTAAACAAGTGTAATAATACTGTCATACTAAATTATATACAGTCTCGAGATGCGGCTGAATTTGGACACTTTATGAACATAAAATAATACCGTACCTTTGTGCGAGATATCTGATTATATCTGGCACATTTCGGATGACTTGGCCACAGGCGTTGCTACATCTTATGACAGATGCCATCACTATACTCTGATGTTGTTATTGTTCTGCGCTTTGCCTCCGCACAGATTCTGCGGTGATGCCAGACACGGAGCACTCAGCCCTCACCGCAAGATGGGCTGGGCACCAGCAGACCGCAGGTTTGGCCAGGGTGCACCACTCTGTGTGATTAACTCCGTACGATGATGTATGTGGGACGCTGCGTTCACTTGACTCGTGGCTGCCCTTTTATCGTAAAAGCAGAGAGCGCCGATCAAGACTCTGTTGGCCCTCGACAAGATCAGGGCTCTGCATCTAGAGATGTGATCACTGAATGTGATGGCAAAACTCTATCGAAATCAGGGCTTAATTTCAAGAGAGTCTGTGGGTCGGCGAACCAAGAAACATTGTCACGCCCCAGGACAACACATCCTGTAAACCTCTCGCTACATCCGTGGCTGCCAGTCACATGCGTACTCCAATCTACCAGTGCCTCTACAGAGTATGTATTTTGCAGTTGTGTTGCATAAATCTCATATGTGTTTTCGCGTTGTGTCGCATGCCGTTCGGCATATTCGACTTTTCACTCCGCGTTTTGGCACCTTTACAACCACAAAAAGTCGAGCAGTAGAATCATAATTCTATTGGGAGAAAAAATAAATATCTATTTTCCCACGTGTTCCGCTGGATGGGAGATGATGGGCGGGGCTTGGTAACGTTATTGGCATCATACGGGATGTCACGCTGGGTGTGACTTGTAGGGGGTTTCCCTCCTTCTGGAGGCAAACTGATTTGGGGCGGCCACCATTTTTAAAGGGGTCTGAGTAATCCACCAAAGCAAAAGAAGTCGTTTACAATTTTTAGTCGATTAGCCTGCTTAATAAATTAATCGCCTCAGCTCTAATGCTGCTCCCACTGCCCTTTCTCGTGCGGGGGTCCACGTTGTGCATACGCGTGTGCAGGCGAGCCAGAGAGGGGCCTGCACACCGACCCACAGCCAGAAGCTGTGCAGGAGGCTCTACCCGAGCCTGAACCATCTCCTCTCGCCAAGAGAGTGCTGCAACTCATCCAGCATCTGCAGATCAAGGTACAGATGGGTGGTCTCAGCAGGTGCCCTTCACAACCATCATCAGCATCATAGGCCAAGGTCAATCCACTGCTGGATGAAAGCCTCCCATAAGCTGCCACCACCTCTCGCGATCTACCGATGTAATAATCCAACTAAAAGGTGCGCATGAACCGATTTCATCACCACATCTCCTCCAGCGTCCCATTCCTTCGTTGCTACTCCGTTATTAGTCTTGACGATCGGCAAGTTGAATAAGAAATAATAATTATGATAATAGTTCATAGCTGTTTGCCAATCTACTGCTGAAGGATTTCCTATGCCTTGTCAGTTATGGGGGTTTCTATCATACTTCACCATGCTGGTCAGTGTGGGTTGGTGAAGGGGGTCTGGCCTAGGTACCAGGTCATGTGTTACTCGCCACAAATGTGAGAAGATTGTGACAGTTTTACACAATAAACATAACAGCCCTCATGCTGAATGTGTCTTTTTCACGTATGTGTTTCACAGACCTCCAAAAACATCTCATCCGACTCTCCATGTCCAATAATGCCCAGGTATGTAATTACTTTCGTCTATAGATTTGCCTTTACATCATAAAAACCCATAATCGGACAACAAACTAGTGATGCTTCGTACGTATAAATGAAGATGCCACAAAAAACAGAAACACATGTGCATCTGACCGAAGAGGGTTTCTAAATTCTCATATTTATGTTTCAGACGTAATCGTGAAGGTGAACAACACAATGTTTTGGACCAAATGGACCTTCGTGTAGAAGGCAAAGAGATGTACACAAAAGGTATGTTCGTCACGGCACTCACGATTGCCAAGGGCTTTTGCTTGCCAGCTCAACTACAGTTAAAATCACATGCTGCAATTGAACTAAACGGGAGAGAGAGACGGGGAGAGGTAAACGCAGTGGTAGAAGACAGACGGAGAGAGAGATATATGAGATAAAGAGACGCAATGAGAGACGTAATTTTGGTAGGATGATTTTTTCATAGAATTTACAGCCGAGGTGCAGAAAAAACGACAATTCAAAGGTTGCTAAACAATAGAGTTTCTGCTTTGTCAACACACACGGGAGCTTTTATGCATTGAAACCAATACACAGAAATGCAAATATCACTGCGGGCATGTTTAATTATTACTTTAGAGTCCGACATTATTGTTTTACCTACAGATAGTTTTCTGCAATTCTGAAAGAAACAGCTGTTCCAAGACCATTTACATATGGGCTCCCTCCCCCCACCTCTCCGACTCGGCAAATAGCCAGTGGAAAACTACCTGTGCCATGCTAGCCCCCTTGCTGTCTTGGCACAGACGCGATGAGTAAAACACGCTGCACGCGTGTTTTACTCATCACGTGCTTCGTGGAAGCACCACGTAGAGTGCGTTACAGCGGTAATCTCTCGTGAGGCACTTGAACGGATGGCTGCTCGCTTAAAGGGAATATGTCCTTGACACTTCAAGTGACCCTTTGCTAATTGGCATCGTTACTCTGTTATTATTATTATTACCTGGGGAAGGAAATGTCCATTCGAACCTCATAAGTGATGGGTTTTGTCAACACTTGTTTTTTTAGACGTGGAATGTTTTCTTCAATAGCCCCGTGCTGTTGCTACATTGAGCGGCTATGTTTGTATCGACAGCGGGTTTATTGGCCACCGGTGTTTTCGTAAAAAATGAGAAACGCTTTGTAGTTCAGGCAATATTGACATGAGTTCTCTGGTTGCTTTCGCCAGGGAGACGCTATCGATTTACCGATTCCTGCGGCGTTTATACCATGGAAAAATAATGTACAGCCCTTTGTTAATCCACTGCTAGACGAAAGCTTCACCGTGTCATGTCGGTGGGGGTTTGTTTGATCGTATTTCACCGTGCCGGTCAGGTTAGTGAAGGTGGGAGGGAAGGTACCCAGGACTGGTTGGGATATCCCTCGTCACCACGGACGTTAGCCACGTGCGGGATTCAACCTCGGGTTCGGTGGGTTCATAGCGCACTGCGTTAACCGCCTTTCCCCAGAAATGTATCCTGGACTCGTTTGTATCTACGCTTCCTATGACTATTGATGCGAGATCGTGTCCATATGTTAAATAGGTTACGCCTCATAGGATGGTATCTTATACGATAGTGTGTTTTGATTTAATATAATTTATACATTTTCACTCAATGTCATTTTATATTCTCCGATTATGTGTGCTTGGTCCCTGTTGATATAATTAATCTAAGGTAATGCAATCTTTCATCCGCATTATTTAACAAATTGTTGTTGACATACAGCTTCGAGAGATGCTTCTCGCATTAAGATCCAACAACAATCCAAATTATTATTATCTATTATGATGAAGTAAAAAAAATTGGCTACCTGAAAAAAACGCATTTCTTGAATCAATTGTATTAACACATCTTAAATAACTTCTATAAAAACACATAACAAAAAGCCAAGACTAATAGGCTCTACGACTGTTAAGGCTCCACGATCTCCCACTCTTCTTGATTAATAACCCATTCATATTTAAGCTGGAGTTTAGCATGATTAAAATATAGTCATTATTTTTCAATTAACAATGCTGCCTTATCTTAATTTTGTAACCACTGTTTAACAATCATTTGATTCTAAACACGTCACTGCCATTGCGTAACCAATAGCACCATATACATTAGTCTGGTAGCAGTTAAGTGGCATTTACAGCTAAAAAAGAGAGTTGTTTAACACAATAATGGCATCGGTGAAGCAACCTTCTATCAGCCTCCGGACGAGGTGAATGTCGCTTCTCTGTCGCGGCGGTGGTCGTCTGGAGATCACTTCCTCCTCTGTCACCGTGCCGCACATTGGCATTGACCTTTCATCGTTCTACCGTTAAGACTTCTCTCTGTCTTTTATTTTAATGAATTCTCCCACGTCTCCGAATGCTCTTTTTCGGTTCAGCATGTGTGCGTTACAAACGTAATAACTAACGGGTGAAATGGTGAACCGTTAGCTACGTGGCGTTGATGCTCTCACGCGAGTCCTAGAGAGGTGTCGAGAGAATGGGTGGCGGTGGAGTCGAAGACTTGAACGCGTGGCGCGTGTTTGTTCTCCCGGCCGTGTTGAGTGAAGGCGACGGAGCCGGCACGGAGCCCTGCAGCCACGCTCGCCTGCGTCTGGACGAGGCGGCCACGCTGCTGAGCTCCATGGAGTGCGAGCTGCGCCGGCTGGAGCACTCGCTGGAGCAGCAGAGCAGGCGCTGCCGCCGGCTGGGCCTCTCCGTCGAGCAGCTGGTGCTCGCGAGCCTACGCGGCGCTCCGGCCGATGTGCAGAAAGGTGACGTCGCTGGGGCGGACATCAGAATCAGAATATTTATACTGGAGGAATCTGATGAGCTATAAAGCTCTTTTTCACAGATGTTCATGACGACCCCGACACCCACAAGTAGGGAGGGAGTGTCACAAAAATTGCGTGATCCACCAAACCTCACTGCCTCCACACAGCGCGAGTTTACAGGCACGCACACAGCCACCAGCTGGCGCGCTCAGCCACAGGGAGCGCATGAGATGCGAACGGTTGCACTCCGCGCGGTGCACGAGCAGCGCACGAGCGACTAACGGCTCCGCGTCTCGCGCAGAGCACGACCGGAGCGCCCCCGAGCTGTGCGAGCTGCTCCCTCGGCTCCAGCAGGCGGAACGAGAGGCGCGGGCGTGGCGCGACGCGGTCGCTCGCGCCGCCGACCGCGGCGGCCGCTTCCGCGACGAGCTGGAGGCCGTGCGGAGGCAGTGCCCGCTCGTCGAGGGCAAGATGCGCGCAGAGGCCGCGGCCGTGGGAGACGTTCGCCATTCGCAGGCGCAGGTGACATCTTCTGTCGTGCGTCACGAAACGGGGGGCCGGATTAACCCAAGCCACTTCGGGCTTGGGCGGCGCCAAGTTGTTTTTCCACTGCAGAAACTGAACCGAGCTGTGCCACTGACGTCGATTTGCGTGTTGGGGACTCGGTGATGCTGTGTCCTCACAGTGTACGGACTGGCATCGCATGCATTACTAGCCACGCCCCCAGCCCTGCCTGGCCCAAGTTAGATACAGGTGTCTTGTGAGGCCAGCACATTATGGTTTGGTTGTGGCTCGGCACGGCAAATAGCCGGTGGAAAATCACCCTCGCCGTTAGTGCTCAGGTGGTGTGCCAGTGGAAAAAAAACCTATAAACTATTTCTATTTTACCAGGTAAGGCCCACTGAGCTATATAACTCCTTTTCAGAAACCACCAGGCCACAAATGATAGCTCAACGAAGTGGCTTATCATGTGGAAATTTATAGCAGCCAAATACTCTTAAACACTTGTTTATAAATGTGGAGGGGAAAACCAGAGGACCCGGAGAAAAATCCATGTGACCACGGGGAGATAAACATGCAAACGCCAAATATACAGGAGTCAAGGTCGGGTTTGAACCCACGACCTCCTATACTAGGCGAGGTAGTTCACATCTCACGAGCGTGGCAGCCAAAAGGAATATCGCTGCCCACTTCACTTCTTCAATGCAATATTGTATTGGCAGGTGCCCTTTGAGGTGCTCGCTTTGGCGTCGTTTTAACCACCGGTTCTCTCCACGATCGAGACGCAGGCCTCCGCGGTGCTGAGCTCCGTGCTGGCCCAGCTCCAAAAGACGGAGGCGCGGCACCACGCCGTGTGTCAGGACGCCGATCGCCAGCGACGCTGCATGAGCGAGGAGACCAGCGCTCTGCAGCAAGCGTTGAGAGAGCTGCAGTTAAGATTTAAAAACGCATCACGCAGCTGTGCAATCGTTTATTATTTTTTCTTTGGGCCCGTGCCAAGCCCGGGCCCAAAACCCCCAAGGTGTTACGGCTCCGGCAAACTAGAACCGCTGTCAAAGTTGACTAGAAACACTGTGAAAGTTGTAACAGATTTCAGTGTAACATGTTTGTGGAATCAGGTGTGGTTATTGCTGTAAGTGCTTGGGGAAAAGGGACGATGATGGGAGGAGGCAATTCCTAACTCGAGCAGCGAGAGAAGTGTTTGTCACCTGCTGTGTGGTGGTTGAACGCAGCTTGGATGAGACGAAAAAGTAGGTTTTATGGTGCTGCTGTGAGCATTCATGTCACGTAGCGGTGTAATCCTCTGTTAATCCACTGCCGGATGAAGGCCTTCCTGCTTCCTGTCAGTCATGGGGGTTGTTTGACCGTACTTCACCCCGGTGGTCAGGTGCCGGGGTGGTGAAGGAGTGGGAAACCAAAACCAGTTCGGATATCACTCGCCACCGGTCGTAGCAGCAGCCGAGAATCGAACTCGAGTTGCTTGGCTTGTGTTGCAGTGCGCTAACCACTGTGCCACTGCTTCCACCGCCTTTGAGCGTTGTTGTTCATGTTGAGAAATGTTCCAGTAAACAATGAGGGACCGAATTGCTGGCCACTTAAGAAATTGCTCTTTTCTACACGAGTGGTACCCCGTTATAATGGAACCACGTGTGGAACCGGCGGAAAGTTGATTACCCTTATCAGGAGTGGCTCACTAGACCCAGGTTTAATGGCACAGTGAGATGGGTCTTTGAAGAAGCATGCGAAGACATCAACGCATCGCCGCCTATATATTTTTTTATTTGTATCTGCGCAGGTCTCCTAGTCACGTGCAAAAATGTATGCATCTACACACCAGTACACGTGTACAGTATTGACTGTAAACAAAACGAACGAGGATTGTGTGTTTGGCAGCAATGTACCGAACGTATGCAAATACATATTTGCACTCGTCTCCTAGCCAGATGCAAAAATAAACACATTGCACAGCAGTAATGTTATCGCTGTATGGAGCCGTAAGTCAACACAAGAGAACATGTTCATTAATAACGGGGGGGAGGATGGGGGGGGTATAAGCATGGTTGTTCGTTCTGACGAGGGATAATACCGTAATGTCTCCGCATCTCTTACATGGACCCTTGTTCACACGCCACCACATTTCACGCCCGCGCCGCGTGCCTACGTTGTGTGGGTCGACAGGACGGAGGTCTCGCAGGCGCGGAGCCTGTTCACCACGTACGATCGGAAAATTGTCGAATCGAAGATTAAAATTGAGGAGATTGAGAAGATTCACAAGGCCATGCAGGAGCAATGTAAGGAGCTGAACGCAGAAGAGGCAGAGCAGCAGATGGAGGTATTCTCGACCTACAAGTCATGTATATATATGTTAAACTTCTTTTGCACCGTATGTAGGCCGACCGTGCTTATAGGAGGTGCCGGGGAAGAACACCAACCTAAACGCAAAAAGCAGTTCTAAAGAAATGAGTTTTCAATCTAGATTTAAAAGTGCATAGCTCCAGTGGTTTCCTAATATCGGAAGGAAAAGCGTTCCAGACGGGCCGCAGAAGCGCATCCGAAAGCGCGCGATGCGGTGACCGCCTTTGTTCGATGGCTTATTATTTATGCTTCACCACGGAATCAAAACTCGAGTTGGCTGGTTCAACACGCAGCACGCTAATCGCTGCACGGCCACTATCCCCCTCACTGTGACTGCACACGGCCAACAAAACTGCAGGAAATGCAAAAGCCTAGCCGTTGTCTAAGGGTGGCTGATGTTGGGAACCCCAAAGCTTAACCCGCGAATGCAGCGTTTGGTTCTAAGAGACTGATCCTGCCACACAGAAAGGAGGGCATGGGCTAGATTCCTGACTCAGGCATCTTTCCGGTTTCCTTCTGTTCTGCATGGGTTTCCTTCTGGGTTCTTCAGTTTCCTTCCCATAGATGAAAAAACAACAACTAAACAATGGTATTGGACAAACATTCCAATGCTGAGAAATGATATGAAAGTTACTCAGTTGGGATTATACTAAAGCGACGTCACGCCCTGCTCCGAAGACTTGGCAGGACCCTCCTAAAAAAGAGTCTCGAGACTTTCCCCGGGTAAGCAAGCTTAAAAACGACGACGATATACTTCGGTATACGACTACGTTACAGTTTGGTCTGATGTCGTAAGCCTGTGAATGTTCTCTAAAAAAAATGAAATACTTACGAGAAGAAACGCTTGTTGGAAAGGATTTTTTCTTCCTCGTTTATCCAAAAAAAAAGTCGGTGGTTGTTTCAAACTTGTAGAAGTGCATTCAGTGGATATGTTCAACTTTTATTTGTTCATCATCTGCACATGGTTATGCACACAGGTGAAGAAGCTCGAGAATATACTCAGGAAGCAGGAACGAGAGCACAACAAACTTAGTCAAGACTGCAGCGTCCTGCAAGAACAAAAACAGAACCTGGTAAGATTGGCGGATCGTGGCCACGCGGAAACCGCTTTGATTGTACAGATCGCATCGCTGAAAAGGTCTCGCGGCAGAATTAATACCACGCGGCGATGTTCTGCTAGAGACTTCACCTGGAGATGGAGATCAAAGCACTTGAGAACAAAGAGCAGGTGGGCACCAAGCAGCTGCATCACCTGCATCAAGAAAACAAGGCTTCCGCTTTGGAACTTAAGAACTTGAGAGGCCAGGCCACCAAAAGGTACAGCACCGTTTCACTGTGGTTAAAGCCTCACCGTGTATTCGCATGTAATTAAATTCAAAATATATTTCAAGTCTATCGGCGTTTTTGACATTCCGGACCAAAATCGTCCGAGCAATATTTGTCCAGGCAAGCAAGCCAGCAAACTCTGGACCTTATTTGGGATATTCTGGGTCTTGTCAGCAGAATCGGGGATCGTTACACAAATAGTGCTTGAGTAGCAGATGTTATTGGCAAGGGCATTCCATCTAAACTATGAGAACCAATGCACAAGGGTTGCACTGCTCTGAACAGCATTCTGGGTAGATGCTTCACGCCATTGCACAACGTCAATGACAACTGTAAGAAAGAAAAAGCAACTGAAAGAAAATAGTCACCTTGCTACGCTTGTAATATATACCGATTAGCGAGTTCCACTGTGAGATCCAATGGCATAAATAAAGTAGTCACGAAGGAGGACGTCGCTTGACATTGTCGATACGTTGAATGACGGGCGAATGTCCACCACAGTGAGTTGGCGACAGAATCGGCGCTGACAGAGACGCAGCGTTTCCTTGGCGATGTGGCGAAGATGGCCGCGCAACAGGAGCAGCTGCCGGTCACGCTTGCCTCCGTGCAGGCAAAGAGGTCGCGCGTCGAGGCCGCCCTCCAGCAGGCTGAGAGGGTCGCGCGGATGAAGGAGGCCAACCTCAAGGTGAGGAAGTCCGGACGTGGATCTGTCCACGTGCCTCAGCGACGCGGGCCGCCCGGTGCCGTTCATTATAACTGCTGGTGAGATAATGTCACGGCCAATAAGCCACGCACTTTGTTGAGACGTGGCGGAGCGGCAGGGCGTTTGCCGCTCGTTGCGTAGCTTCGTTTGTTTGAGCCCGGCAACCGTCCTGGTTAATGCTGCAGGATGTGTTGCATGCACGTACGTGTGTATGTATCTTCTTGGTTCTTTCGGTAAAGTCACGTAGAAGGGAAGTAATAAAATAATAAAAATAAAACATATGTTTTATTTAAAAAAAAAACATATGTTGTATTTTTAATAAAATAATAAAAATAAAACATATGTTTTATTTTTATAATTGTATTACTTCCCTTCTACGTGACTTTACCGAAAGAACCAAGAAGATGAATCCATGCAGTCACGAAAGCTTTAAATCGTGTGTATGTATGTTGAACGTCTTTCGCACCGTACGTAGCCGACCATGCTAATCGGAGGTGCGGCAGGACAACAAACTGAATACAAAGAGCAGCTCTTAAGAAATGAGTTTTCAATATATATTTAATGATCACCAAAAACTATTTGTTTACCTTCAAGACAATGCAACATCTGAATGGACAATGGAACATCTGAATGGACGGCTGTCCACTGTTACTCATTTCCCAGAATCACCTCCGACATAATTAATGATCACATCTCTGTTAAACGTCGCTTTTCCCTGCGCATGACGTCAATGTGGACCTTGTCCTATGTTTGTGTTGCAGAATACAGTGGAGACAATGAAGAGAGACCTGGCGCGAGAAGTGAAGGGCAAGGAGAGAGCTGAGGTTGGGATACAACACAGATCTCCCCCAACTCGCGAAATGCAAAGCTTTTAAACAGGGCCCATCTAAACATTGTAATCAACAGATATTTATTTTGTCTGGTAAATATCACTGACATACTAATATTCAGTGTCTTAAGGGGGCAGGGTGGGGGGGAACAAATTCCCCCTTCTCCCCCCCTTCTTGGATCCGCCACTGCCCTGAACGTAGAAGCTAAACCTTACAATGGTCTCCAGTGTTCTGAGAATCGGTAAGTGAAGGAAAATGAATGGGAAAGGGAAGAGGGGGGAAATGATGTAAAAGGAACTGAAAAACGGGAGCAAAGGGTCAGGAAAAATGAGGATAGGGGAAGAAGAAGCTACGCAAGGGCCTCGGACGCTGCTGCACGAAGCGGCGTCCGTTTTCACAGGGGGGCGGAGGAGAGGGATTCAGAGTGTGGTTGGCCACACAGAAGCCACGTGATTTATGGGAGACTTCAGCCGATCTGAACGCACCGACGCGACCGTGCTGTTCTGGCGGCGGAGCGCGAGCGAGCTGCCCCCGTCCGTGCGTGTCCGCGCGTTTCAGGCCGCGCTGGACAGGGGGCGAGCGGAGCTGAAGCGGAGCCGCGCCGAGGTGGAGGGGGAGTGCCGCGCTGCGCAGGCCCGCGCCGCCCACGCGGCCGAGCGCCGCCTGCAGATGGAGGGCAGCACGGACAGCGAGCGCCAGCAGCACGCGCACAGCCAGCAGGTAGGGATGGCCGCGGGATACCAGATGCAGGGCAGCACGGACAGCGAGCGCCACGAGATGCTTGTGTCGTTGCATGCTCAGTTAGTGCTGCCTGCCTGCTGCTGCAAGGTCGTCTCCCTGCCCATACGTGTGCAATAATAGCCCCGGATACATTTAAATGTGTCTTTAACTTCAGTTGAATTTTTACTACAAATGCTTTTTCAATGTAGATTTTCTGAGCCATCTTTCGTTCCAGGAAATTATTTTTGTTTGTACGCATGTTTAGATGTCATCTGCAACACAGTTGTTTTCATGATGATTTCTATTTGCTTCACTGTTACTCTTCGTTTTTTATGTGATCGCTTTCGTCATTCCGGTGACCCAGGTCCGTCGCTCTTACAAAATGAAACCATCCTGGTCTCTTTTTAATTCTGACCCGGCCTCAACATAATAAACTTGAAACCTGAACTCGCCCCATACTCCCTTTTAACCACGGCCTTCATGACATGGCACCGTGCAAACGACGTCGTATCGTTGATGGCTGTCCACTGAAGTCCAGCGGAAGCTCGATGAGAACTCCGCTCGGCCACCGAGGACGCTGTCGCGAAAGTCTCCTTTGCTCTGACGGCAGATGCTGGAGTCACTTCAGCAGCAGCTCGGGGATGTGTCCCTCAAGCAGGCGACTATGGAACGGGAGCTCAAGGAGCAGACGGCGGGGATTGAGGTCGCACTGCGAGCCGCAAAGGTGAGGCAGCAAGGGAACCACCCTTCGCTTGCACATCGTCTTCCCCGCCAGTCTTTGAAATGACGTCGTACAAATAGGATGCGGAAACGAAAGTAAGGCTTGCTCCTTCGTGAAAGGTTTTTCCGCTCCACGTAAAAATATCGTCCGCTTTTAAGGACATAAGGTTACAATCGAATGGAGAGGTCCATTCGGCCCACCGCTGTGAGTAGCGGATCGATTCCAGGATATGATCGAGGCGTCTCTTGAAGAAGAGTCCCGAGTGAATCGGCTTCCACCGTGTGCGCTGTGGGCAGCCCGTTCCGCCGCTCCTTGCGTAAAAAAACATCGTCGCTTCCTGGCCTCGGTCCTCAACTCTATCGGTGTCAGACGGTGTGGCGTGCGTTCGTGAACTTTTCGAGAGACGGTTTGGTTAGACTAAAGGGAATGGTGGTGACAGTCGATGAGCGGTTGATGGATTGATTCGTTTGGAGATTGTGACTCTGTTGCTTGAGTGCCATTGGAATTTTCCTTTTATTCCTTTTTTTTCCTTCCCGTCTATGCCCCTAGGCTACTCGTGTGCATTATATAAATGACTGTAGTTGGAATCTCGCGGGAACTGTTTCATATTTTTGTTCAATTTTCGTGGAAAGTGTTCTAATCGTCAATTTAACTCGCATTAGTCTCAGCCCCTTGTAATCCACATTCGGTTTTCTGGGATGACTGCGCATTGTGATCGCTTCTTCCCCGGAAGCCTTTGCCACGCACCACCGCGTGGGGCATCTTCAGGAGTTGCGGAGCGCAGCGGCGGCAGCGCGTGGCGCAAGACCGAGAGGAGAAACGATCAGCGCGCGGTCCAACCCAGAAAAAAATTGCAACTTGGACGGTTTATTCTTGATTTCACGAAAATGTAATCACACACGTGTACTGTGCGCGGTGCGCCATAGGTGCGGCGGGACGAAGCGGTCACACGAGCGCAGGGCATGCAGGAGACGGCGCTCGGGCTGCGCGAGGAGCTCGCCCGCCTGCGCCCTTCGCTGCTCGTCTTCGACAAACTCCGCACGAACACGGAGGAGGCCCTGAACCACTTACAGTTACGTTGCACCGTTGTTCCACCGTTGTTCCGTCGTTACAACATACATTTTTCCCTCATCGCTCGCGCTCTTTGTCTTTTTCGACACATTTTTATCTTGTTTATCTGTTGATAGTGTGGAAAATATAGCGGCCACTGGAGGCTGCAAGGGCCACACCGACCCATCACATATAACACGTGTGAATGAGAAAATATTGATTCTCACGTACGGTTTGATAAGTTGTATATGGGGAGCTTGAGAATCGATGCGTCATCACTGCTTGTAGCTCATTAGCAAGGGCTGTTCCATCCCTGAAACATTTTTTTCTTTGGTATTTCCCCCCTCTCAAATTGTATCCGAATTGTGCTATCGGCGTTGTGTCACAGTGGACCGGTGCATCGGGTACAGTGACTTGTAGCCCCAGCCATAGTGAGAGGGACGCTGGGTACATAACTATATCCCGGCTCACCAACTCGGACAGACCCAGCGTGACTTCAATACCCGACTGCTAAGTGACTGCGGCTGCCTGCTTTCATTTTCCCCAATTTCATCCCAGTTATGCTCTCGACACAAAGCGGCTGCCCGCAGAAACGGATGTCACGGAGCTACGTCTGAGATTCCTTCAACTGACGTCTGATCCACGCAGTATGAGGAGGCACTTTCCCACCCGCCCTGCCATGGAGAGCAATGTTTGTCGCATGACAGAGCTCGAATAAATTTGGAGTCAAATTTAACGTGATGAGGGTTTGTTGTTGTGCAGTCACTTGTGACCTAGCTGAGACCATAAAGTCGCTGCGCTTGAGAATCCGGTTTAATCACAGGTGGCTGACACACCTGGGTTCGAACCCAGGTACTCGGCCATGCCGGCTCAGCGCTGTGACCTCTGAACGAACAAACATGGCCACCTCATCCTACCACTCAAATTCTAAGCTTTTAAGTCGATCACTCGTAGACACCGCCTGTGATATTGAGGCCGCAGGGGCAGCATTACCACCGTTACCTGTATTTGTCACCGTTATCTATCAGTCGTGACTTTATCTTCGGTCGTGCATTCAACCTTGAGATAATCTGCCCGAGCCGATTTGCGCTGTGGGGAATTCTGTTTGCAATATTTTCAATTCCCCAATGCGATGTGGCCGCTGTTGGCGACGCAAGTCACTCTTGCAAAATTTGAGACTCATCCTGGTCTCTTCAGAAACAATGCAAATGTTTATCTGGTGATGCTGCTGAGTTGGCAGCGGTGCACAAAGCACAATTGAGGAACAAAACTAAAAAACAAACTTCAAACATGTTCGCCAAAAATACTGCGGCCTTAACAGAAAAAAATAACAACAGGTGACATTACAGGCAAATGGCCCTCCCTTCTTAATGGCCCTTCATGGTCTGAATAAGGAGCCATTGGCCAAAGAGTTGCCTGCTAGATTTTTTTTTCTCCAAAGGGCCACGGTGACATTGCCCAGAGTTTCCTTCTGGTATCTTCAGCCCTCCCCTGGCGAAACAAAATAACCCTGACGCTTGAACGTGTTTGATCCCCGAACGTGCACACGCCACTTCGAACGGTGGCTCCGTCTCGCTGGCTCCGGCTCGCCGTCGGCGGCGCCGCGAGCGATCTCTCGTTCTCCGTTCCGGGGAGCAACGGCGAGCAACCGTCGCCGACTGCCTCGTTCACCTCTCGCCTCCCCCCCCTTCCCCCCCTCCCCCGCCGCCCCCCTCGGGTGCCGCGGCGTGTCAGGAGCGAGACCGGGGAGTTGCGCGGCCGCTGTGAGGACAGGCGCGCCGTGCTGGCGGCCCTGCGGGACGAGCTGAGCGCGTGCGTCGCGCGGAGTCGCGGCTCGCGGACCTCGCACGCCGCGCTCGTCACGTCGCGCGCCCGCGTCCTCTGCGAAGCCGAGGTGACGGGCATTGGGCTCCGGCGTTATCTTAGTCAGCGATGTTTTTGTTTACAGTCTCCAACGATAGTGTTCTTCTTCCAGCGTATGGAAAGTACGTGTAAATGATACGCCCAGGTTAAAGTTTGCGATAATAGCTTCGGGAGTAGCGCGACCCATGCTGTCCAGTCCGCAGGAGAGTGGGCGTAGAATGATGCAGTTGCGGTTCACGACGTGGCCCATTGTTTGGATCGGGTGGCCGCAGTCACCGCACTGTGGTGGGGGAGGGGGTCATCTTTAATTTCGCGATTATGGAAGAGGTGTGCGCAGCAGTGGCCAGTCGCCGCTTTCGAAGCGGTTGATGGAGCCACCTAAACGCACTAAGCACCGCGTGCGTTGTAAACGGGCAGGCTCATTCGATACGGCCAAGAGCGCAATACATTTTCACGTGCCTCGCATTGCTGCCGTTAACGGGGGGGGGGGGGGGGGCGAATTTTTCACGAATCCGGTTGCGTTTCGCAGGCTGCACTGGAGGCAGAATTGCGGAGTAACTCGACGCTGGCCTGCCAATATCGGGAATTGCAAGAGAAGCACTTGGAGACAAAAGCTCGAACCGCCGCCCTCTGTGAACAGCGACTGAGGCTGGAGTCCGCCGTCCAAGACCACGAGCAGGTGAAGCCCCTCTCCCATCGTGACCGTCCCGCGTGGCAGCGGTGACGGGAGAGGCAATGCCACCGTTGTGGGGAACGTTGTGTCCATCCTGCGCCAGGACATTGACCATTGGTGCTACACAAAAGGGAGGACGTCCGTTTTAAAGGCAAGGCTGGGTTTGCAAAACACCGCCACTGAACCGGCCGGGTGGCTCAGAAGTTGAATGCAGGTTTCAGCCGCCTGTGATTAAACTGTGGATTCAAGTGAAGTGAGTTCATGGTTTCAGCACAGTCACCAATGACTGCACATATAAAAAAACTATCGCATTTTATTTGGTTTTGTGCTTATTTTTGCTAAATTCCAGCTGTTGGGAATTCATAAATATATATCGGTTTACTGATTTGCTCGAACTTTAGTGTCAGTGATGTGGCGGGTGGAAAAGTGGTGCCCTCTATTGAGTGGACCAGAGGTCAACTGAATGGGATCTCAGATGTGGCTCTTTGAAAGCCACTTTCGTGGGCCATTCACAACATGAAGGACTAAACTGCTCTGCGAGAGATACAAATGGATACTTGATCTCATGACATCATCGCGACAGCTCAATAATCTTGTCTGAATATCCAGCTCTGAGAATAAAAAATGTTGTTTGTACTGTCATTCCGTGAACATTACTGTCAGTGACATGGTAGGCAGGGAAGTGCTGCCTTCTACTGTTAGGACCAGAGGTCACTTAAGGGGATCTCAGATGTGTCGTGTCTATTTTGTGGGGCTACTTTAATTATTATTATTATATTAGTACTGCTCTGCGAGAGCTCCAAATGAATTATTTGTTTTGTGCGATGACGCCGAGAGCATAATCGGCACAAAACAAATTTGGTGCAGGGACAACAACAACGAAAATAATCAAAAGGTTGTGCTTTCACTGACGTCTCTCTCCTCTCGAACCCAATTACAGCTCCAGCTACTGCAGGCCCGCATGCAGGCGTTGCTGATGCGCTACCTCCGCCACAGAGGCCTGTGTGGTCAGGCCAGCCTCGGCGAGCTCCAGGCCCAGTCCTGGAACGATGCACAGCAGGTGGTGGAGATTCAGGTAGGAGACCGCAAGCCGACCGCCTAGCACGTGCCACAGCCCCCTGTGTGCCAATCCACTGCTGGATGAGGGCCTCCCTGTGCCGTGCGGGGCCGTGGGCGTTGTTTCACCGTACTTCACCGCGCTGGTGAGAGCCGGTTGGTGAAGTTGGGGAGTATAAATGCGGGAGTGTAGTGAGGTAAAGGTGCAGCCCTGCAATTGCTTGCTGCTGTAAATTGTCCACATGATGATAAGCCACTTTGTTGAGCTATCGTCTGTGATGGCCAGGTCGCTTCTGAAAGAGAAACCAAAAGCTCAGTGGTCTTTACCTGGTAAGATAAAAAAAATGTTTTATTTGTATATATTTTTAAGTGATTTCTTTGCCTTTCCTATACTTTGCACTCCTATCGTGTTTCGTATTATTTTCTGTTGCAACGTTCTGACCTGCCCCAACCGGACATCTGTGAAAAAATTGCTTTATAGCACATCAGCTTCCTCCAGTAGAAATACATATTCTGATTCTGGCGGAAAGGCGTCCACGTGAGGGAGCTCTGGAGAGGCCCCTGTAGAGAGTATTCTTGACGAGTCTTCCACACTCGCCAGACGTCTATAAAGAGGTGGGAGTACCCACACTTTACCCCACCACAGTCCAGTACAAGAATGGGGAACACAGAATAATGTATTTTGCTGCCTTCTGCTGTCCACGATGTAGCTCCTGCAGCAGTCTACGATATCCTATTTGATCCACGGTAGCTGCCTATCCACCAACTATCCAGGCCCAAGTCTGCAAAGCCTCCCAGGTCTGACGATATTCGACTCATGCCGGCTCTTCCTCTTCTGGCGTATGGCTAGATCGTGCCTGAAAACTAGACAATTATATATCCTTCCTTTTGTAGGCAATGTTATTGACGAATGTGTGGAGTTTTTTTTTTTCGCGTCGTCCTCGTGTTGGAGTATACTCTGGTATTCCTCATCTATCACCATCACCCTGGCCACAGGATCTCTCAGCATCATTCTGGACCATTTTGGTCATGGGCTGTTATTCTATGTGGCTCCAAAAGAAGCAAGATCGATGCCTTGTTAGTGCTGAAATCAATACGATGGACCCATATTAAACTTTTTTCGTTTGTTTCTTAAGGGAAGAACTGCAAACCTCTCTCTTAGATTCCTTGACTCAATGTCTGTTGGAGTGTAGTTTGGAAAGCTCTGCTGTGTACTATACCATCGTCATCATTGTCATCAGCCATGGTCATGCCACTGCTGGATGAAGGCCTCCCCATGCTGCCACCATTACGATCCAGCGAAGCAATAATCTGCCTGCATAACCAGCTGATTCTATAACTCCATCTCCTCTCGGACGCATCTCATATCCCGGCTGCCGCTCCATCGCTACTCTTGACCATCAGCCATTGTCCATCCTAGCCGCGACACGTCCTGCCCAAACCCCGCTTGCGACGTCAAGTGTGGAGTGTGAAGCGGTGTCGGTAGAGGAGGTTCTGTTCACTGTTGTTTGCAGGCGGATGTAGAGGAGGCTCTGAAGAGAGTCGTCGAGTTCTTGAGAGCTCCTGATGAGAGCCGGGAGTCGGTGGAACGTGTTTTCATCACGGCTGAACACGAAACGTCGCCAGCAGAGGGCAGCAACGCAAAGTCCTCGACGCCACTCGGGACACGTGACACCACTCACGCTGACAGCGCAACTGCATTTATAACATAACTCCATACCTGTCAACCCCTTATCAGTGCCTACCTTATTACAGACCAATTCAGATCTTATTGGTCACCCCGTGTCCTTATAACTCTCAATGTTCATCTGACAAAGTCCCATCACAAGGGAGAAACACAAACAAATAGGCAAAAATGTAATTTTCCCCCGTATTGAAACGGCTGTATGCCGTATGGAATTGAAAACCTAATTTCCCGGTACAAGAATACGGGATAAACAATATCGTTTGAAAGGTATGTAACTGCTAAACGTATATTTGTTTTACCCGGTAAGGCCCAATGAGCTGCTCTTTTTCGGAAGCGACCTCACTCCAAATGATCACCCAACGAAGTGGCGTATAATGTGGAAATATACAGCAGCCAAATACTCTCAATGCATGTGTCGAAATGTGGAGGGGGAAAATCGGAGGCCCTGGAGAAAAAGCCACGCGAACACGGGGAGAGCATGCAAATTCCAAATATACAGGAGGACCCGGAGAAAAATTCACGGGGAGAAAGAACACGCAAACTCCAAATATACAGCAGGTGTCAGGGTCGGGATCGAACCCACGACCTCCTGTATACCAGGCGAGGTTGTTAACATCTCTTACCACCGTGATGATGATGATGATGATGATGAGAGAGAGACACGCAAACTCCAAATATACAGCAGGCATCAGGGTCGGGATGGAACCCACGACCTCCTGTACACCAGGCGAGGGAGTTAACATCTAGCCACCGTGATGATGATGAGAGAGAGAGAGACACGCAAACTCCAAATATACAGCAGGCGTCAAGGTCGGGAACGAACCCACAACATCCTGTATACCAGACGAGGTAGTTAACATCTCGCCACCGTGGCGCCTATTATAATAGGTGACGTTTCGGGGCATGGCCCTTCTTCACAGCACCATATGTAGGCCAGAGAAGCTAGTATCAGCAAAGTAATTTGTTTACCTTTGAAGACTAAAGGTAGTTGATTATTATTTTTAGTTGATCCGTCATAATTGTCCCAGGTCTCCTCAATCAATGCAGTTTGTTCATACATTAGCCATCCCGTCATATAGAATATAACCATGGATTGTTAATAACTGTGTGAGTCGTATTAATATATTAAAATGATGATGATAGACGAATGGTAATATGTAATGTATGATATTACAAGTGATATATCGTGTATGATATATGATACAAATGTATAGATGTTTTTGAAAATGTGTTTACTGATGAAACCGCGTATAACACAAAAGCCACGGCAGTACCTAGCAAACATGCATTCATAAAGCATTGTCAGTGATTATAGCGGTATTTTTGAACGGGGTGAAACGTAGTATTGTTGTAATTTTAAATTGGTTATCAATGGGGTTACAGTATATCAGAGCAAACTAGTTTTTAAAGGGGTACAGTGTCCGGGTAATCATGCTGCTAATAAAGAGACAAGGCGAAATTACAAACACCAGCAACTCTTATGCATTTGCAGAATTTGGACACAATCTGTAAGTAACATTTTCGAAGCCAGTGTCGTGTCTACTAGTGACAGATACGCGATAATAATTATAGTGGAACACTGCTGATGACATTTAAAAATAAAACAATGTGTGGCTCTGGCTATATTTGGTAAAAAAATGACCGCATAACTGCTGCCCTCAGTCTCCGACAAAACATCCCAATGGTGAAACAAAATAACTGTACCTGCAAATGACTATTTGGATTAGAGTACAGTATAGGACAAGTAGCAACATCACCCCCCGACTGCGGAAACTTGGAAAGATTCTGAAAAAGAGTTGAGACTCGGCGCTTTCCCTGCGTAAACAAGCGTAGGTGTGGTCGTAATAGTAATGAAGGTAAATGTAAGAGGGAAATAATGCATTCATCAATCCACAGGTGTGGATTGTTAGATTCTTATCGAGTAAACATGGAACTTGCCAATGGTTCCGATAACATGCCAACGTTGGGCCAATGGTTCCGACCACATGCCGACGTTGGATCAATGGTTCCGACCACATCCATACGTTTATCCAATGGCATGTTTACCCGGTACGCGTGAATAAAAACAACACGAAGTGATATCTGCAATAGTGTCAGACTTTATTTTTAATGAGGCTGAATTCTGCCACAGCGTGCAGCCTGCGACAGGACATACCAGGACAATTGTAATCGCCACCAGCGTGTTCACCACACTGTGTACAAGTACAGGACATTACTTGGACAGCGCCCTACAATTGTCAATGTTGCACACGTGTGTCGATCCGGTCGGAGTTTGTTTGGATCGGGCTTTGATGATGGGTGCGAGAGTGTTGGTAGGAGCCTCGTGCACTGCAGTTCGATTCCCCCGCTCACGACCAAACAACGATGACGAACGTCTCAACCAGTCATGGGCCACCCCTAGGTCGAGTCAGCCCTAAATGAGTACAGTACGTTGATATAACATCTTAATGATTCATTTTATTTAGCGTCATTCGTGCAACTTGCATCTCACAATCACTGAGGAACCGCAGACAAACTGGAATCCTTCCAGGCGGTAGCCGGCGCCAAACATTGCTCTGAAGTTCCCTACATATTAAGATGCTTTCAGCCAATTAGTGAGTGTTTATTGTACACGTGGGAGGAAACCGGAGCACCCAGAGAAATTCCCACGCATGCGAGGGGGCAACACTTTATCCCATATGGAAGGGACAGATGATGTCAGTCAAAACTTCGCTGTACAGCATTCTCCTGGCGAGCCAGGGTATGGCGCTCCCTCGACGCCCACGGGAAGGGAAGTTTCACACCATCTGCGTGCAATCCACCAACCCTCACTGCCTCTGGAGTGATGGATAACAGATGTGCATAACGACCACCGCCCGGCCACGTGTGTCCCTGGTGCAGCGTCTTCAACATCGTCACTGGGGAGACAAAGGCGGCCCCGGTGTGGCATTTTCCACCCCCCGCACCCCCAACCCACTTTCGAGTATAGTCGCCGGTCCAGCACTTGTCCCAACAGTCCGTTCAAGGCTATACGGAGGGGCGGCGGCGGCGGGGGGGATCTTTGTCTTTGTGCGCGCGCCTCTGTTGTGTTTGTGCACGTGGGTGTGCATAATGCTGTCAAAACGGTTCAAGCTCTTGGGATGCACAAGCACAGAGCGCCGCAGTGTACGCGCGTAGCTCGTTGAGCCGCCAACGCCCGCGTTGCTTTTACCAATTGTCAGCTGGTTTTCAGATGCCCCCCCCCCCCCACAAAAAAAATATTCATGTTTTGGTTCACAATTTGCTCCGCTGGTTGGAAAGCGCCCTCGCAATGCAACCCCCCGCCCCACCCCCCAGGGTCCCCAGCCTCACCGGTACGTGTCCCGCTGGCACGGCGTCAAGTTCCTAGGGGCCGCCTTGTTTTGTCCCAGTAATAAGTTCGCCTCGGGTTATTTGTACTGCATTTTGCTCCGTTGTGTGTGATGAGGGTGGGTGCATGTGTGCGTTGGAATCTTTTTTTTTCTTCACTTGTACATTCAGGAATTGAAGGCCCACGTGTTACTACAACCCGCTCCCCCCACACACTTGTTAGTTCTGGAAGTTTTTGTTTGACCATACTTCACCACGCCGGTCAGATCTGGGGATGATGACGTGCGATGGGCCCCAGGACTGACGCAGATGTCACTCGCCAATCGATGTGAACAGTGGCCAGGAATCGAACTCGGGTTTCTGGGTTCATCGCGCGATGCGCCATGCATGTTGAACTTATTTTCGCCACCGTACTGCAGCCAGCCATGCTAATCGGAGGTGCGCTACTCCTCCACATATGCATGCTGCAAAAAAAGAGCCAAAGCGCAGCAAAATAACACTCGTCTAAATAAATACTGCACTGCCAACGCGTTAATTAAATCCGGGCCAGCACAACTTGGCGTGTTGCAATGCCTGCCCCAATTCATTTAAGAATTCAAGACCACTCAACACAAAACCAGTCCCCACATCTTGAATACGCACGTCCGCCTCATTTGTATGACACTGGAGGCTTCTGGGAGGCTTTTAATGTTATACTCTGCAGCGCTGGGTTACACAGCACCCGAGTTCCAGATCCCTGGATTTGTTTTTTTAGAAAGTGCATGGCAATTCAAGCTTCTCCTTCCATGACAACTTGGGAAACCAGGGACACTGGCCCTGGCTTATGAATGCTCCATAGCCCTCTCTTATCGATGCTCCATGGCCCTGGCTTATGAATGCTCCATAGCCATCTCTTATCAATGCCCCATGGCCCTGGCTTATGAATGCTCCATAGCCCTCTCTAATCAACGCTTAAAGCAGAGCTCTGTCAACATGCGTTACAGAGGAGTAATGATCCAGCCGTCTCCCTGGCAAGTCGATGAATTGTAGCAATGGAGGGTTGCGGTTGGATTTATAAAAATCAAGTCATTTTATTGTTTACATTGTGGCGAGTGCAGCGGCCACTCGTGGCTGCAGGGGTCACGTGAAGCCATTGCATACAATTGTTACGTCACAGGATAGTGAGGCATGGCGGTCGGATTGGGGAGGCCTTTATCCAGCAGTGGATTGACCATGGATGATGAGACGATGCTACGAATAGAAAAGCGTCTACTCTTACACTTGTGATCGCAAGCTTTAGAATTGTCGAATCAATGCATCACTTACGCCTCTAATGAGGATACATTATACCGATTGCTTGAAAGTGTTGCGTTGAACTGCCAATAACATTTAAAATGCTGACGATATCACATTTTAGACCATTAACGGAGCGAATCGAATAAACATCGTGGCACGTAATGCGCAAATCTACTTTATTACAGGTTCTCAATAAGTTCACGGCACCAGTCGCCATTCACAAGACTGGAAGTTGCACATCACCGCACTCAAGACTGGATGCACAGGGCATTAACGAGAAGGGGGACTGCATGCAAATCTGCCTAAGTTACCCCATGTGTAGCCTCCATCCCAAATACAAAGGGTCCCCCCGTATAGCCTGAACAGACTTTTGGGGCAGGTGCTGTTAGCGAGCAGCACCTATGAAGGCCCGCACGGCGCACGAGGGGGTGGGTGGCCAGCACCGCGCCCGGCCGCTTTTGTCTCTCTAGTGGCGATGTTTACACACCGTACCAGGTGACTCATTTGAGGCCGAATTAAATGAGAACCTGGCGTGGTGGGGGAGGCCCAGGATTGATTCGGATAACCGTCATCGGTGTTTGCCGTTAGCAGGAATCGAACTCAGGTCGTCAGGTTCCTAGCACAGCGTGCTAACCGCTACACCACCACTCCCCCAATCACAAATACACCTCCCACACACACACACACCTTTCCTTAAAATAAATAATCAATCTCGCATTCAAACGATCGGCATTCGGAGACGGGAGGAAGCCACAGCTTCTTTTGGGGAGACCGCGGTGAAACGATGAGGTACGTAATTAGGCCTTGGCGAACAAGCGTGGAGATCTGATGGAGTGGAGTGGGGGGGGGGCGAAATTCATTCAGTCCACGAAGCCACAATGCTGCCAAATTGTGACCCCAACCACTTATCCGGGATGCTGCCACATCGGTGTAATGGTCAGCACAAAGGACTTACAACCCAGATGTCGCCAGTTAGATTCCATCTCCCGCAACGGAAGTTGAAACATGGGGGGGGGGGGGGGGAAGTTTGGTTAATTCCACCCCCAAGCCGCCGTCTTTGTTCACCGGCAGTGCAGAGGGTTAGAAACCCACAGTTTCGTGCAATGGCAGGTGGCGTGTGGTGGGGTAAAGTGTGGGTACTCACACCTCTGCCAAGACATCTGACCGGCGACGAAGAGTAGGCGGCAGGGAGGTGCGGTGGCAATACTTGCGCCTCGCGGGAAAAAAATCCTGGGTTCGATTCCCGACGTAGACGCTTTTTTTGCGTGGAGTTTGTATGTTCTCCCCTTTGTCGTGAATGGGTTTCCGCCGGGTTCTACGGTTTCCTCCCATAGCTAACACAAAAAAACCCCATAAAATGCAACTGGTATTGGCCAAACCACATTCCAATATTGACACATGACTAACAAAATCACTCAAATGGCATGACATCAATGTCGCCCCCTCTACTGCAAAGAATTGCCAAGGCCCTCCTGAAAAAAGGGCCTTGAGGCTCAGCGACTTTCTTGGAAAAACACGAAAAGAATACCGTATAGAGGGCCTCTCCATGGTGGCCTCGAGCGGAGGCCCCTTCTGTCAGCATCGGCGTGAGCAAGCAATTGCAGGGCTGCACCTTGACTTGAGAAACAAGGGCAGCGATGCGAGCAGGCGGCGTTGAGTCTCCTGCAAGGGTACCGCTCGTACAGATGCTACTGCAGAAGGTCAGAGCGGGCTGCGCTCCCTCGCCGTTCACACGCGACCACTCTGGGCGTCGTGACGCGCGTTTAAAATTGGGTAAATTATAACGGGTGCAAACTTTATTTTGTTGCAATATTTAAATTAAATTGAAGCAATATGCTTTAAAACTCCCGACTGCCGGTTTACGCAACAGCAGGGTTAATAAGCTAGGCACGACACAGCATGAATCCAAGTACAAGGACGACCACGATCTCTAAACACCGAGTACAGCGGTACGGGTTTGATTAATGAATGCGAGGCTAATTGTGAAGCACGTTGTCGCGAACAGCGACCCTCGGCCGAGGAAGCGCGGCGGTGACGCTGCCCAGCGGCAGGTAGCGCGCGTTCGCAGAAGCTCGTGGTTCGAATCCAGCGGCCACCCCAGTTAATACTGCGGTGGGACGGCATCCAAAAGTAGCACGCGCCCGTCCTGCTTCGCAGTGCACGTTGAAGATTCCTCTGACGTCACGCGCAAGAGTGGGCCGCCGCGTGCCGGCGTCAGGGTCTGAATTTGGCAAATTTTAAAATTCCCCTGCAAATAACTCGCTTGGGGTTTCACACAGCAGCGGCAGAAGCAATCAACGCCCCACGTCACTCTTGGAAATAAGATGAATCCTAGTCTCTTGAGTTCTCACCTGGTTAAACAAAATGAAATTGAAAGTTGTCACGGGATGTGAGAATGTGAGAAGCCAATGTCGCTGCCGCATCCAGATACACGCGGCATTTCCACTTGACCCACTTTTAACCGTCATGAACGGTCAGCAGTGCTGTGAGCAGGGCACACACAACACACAGCAAGAGTGCACGCAGGCACACACACACACATACATCCCACCCATGCACACACCCACCCACGCACGCACACTCGTGCGTGCTCTCATGTTCAGAGCCCGGCTAGTGACTCCCGCTCAAGACGGTGGCAAAATCTCCTCCTGGGGGCTTTCAGTCGTAGAAATGGACGCAGCTTCACCAGAGGTCTGGCCTGGCGCCAGGGCAGCATGGTAGCGCAATACGCGGGGTGTCACCGGTGGTGAGAATGTCGTCGCTATACGACGGTCACGCCATACCCACGGCACTTCTCACAACACCAAATACTTGTACACGGGCACTATTCAACACGGCTCCCATTCCCAAGATGCGTCGTTACCGCAGAGGGGGGAACGGCAGCGAACATGTACGTACGTATGTCGAACTTCTTTCGCACTGCACGTTGCCAACCGTGCGTAACATGGGCGGCAGCGGGACCAATGGGTGCCCTACCGGTGGGACGTCTGCACTTCGACGTCGAGTGCTCGCATTTTGTCGCCGGCAATGCAGTGGCTCGTCACAGGCCAGCTTTGCGGTTCGACGCGGAGAACGGCCGTAGATCCCTTCGCTGTTGTAACGCCGCTGCGAATGCCTCCAGTGGCCGGAGGAACTCGTTTTGACACGCGCACGAAAAAACCCCATCGCGCTGGGAAGGACGTGAGTGCAGGACAGTGGTGGGGGTGGGGGAAGGGCCTGGCTACCGAGACCGGCACTGGACCGTGGCCTCCGCAAATTTGGCGAGCAAGACCCGAGAGCAGATGGCAGGGGATGCTGCGAGGCAGAGGTCGCAACCGGGTACCTGATACCCGTACCCTACCCGATACCCGGCTACCCGTACCCGGCCGGGTACAGGTACCCGTTTGCGACCCTGGTGCGGCCGGGTACGGGTACGGGTAGGCCGTTAGTCACTGGTGAGTAACCGTTTGTCACTCATTTCGGGTAGGGTACGGGTACGGGTAGGGTACGGGTAAGGTACGGGTACCCGTACCCGTACCCGGCCGGGTACGGGTACCCATTTGCGACCTCTGCTGCGAGGTCAGATCTTGGGATGCCGCTGCGTGCCGACTGTGCGGATCCAGCCGCGAGCGGTGGCTGCGAGTAGTCGCGGCGGACGCATCAACGGCTTCGGCCACGGTGACGCGGCGGCGATGTTGAACAGCAAACGATTCTTAAAGCGCCGCATGCACCGCCAGCTGAAAGACCTGATGTTACGGCGGATGAGAAATCCGTTACTCCCATACGCACGGCACGACCGGCACTTCATGATTCCTCATTGAAAACGAGCTGCACGCGACGCCCACGACTTGTTTGCAGGGTCCCCCCAACCCCTCCACCCCACCCCCCCCGTGCCCCCCCTCCACCCCTCCCCCCCGGGGGGGGGGGGGGGGGGGGGGGGGGGGGGGGGG
>CM025631.2:6234130-6248865 GCA_014621495.2 Entosphenus tridentatus | reverse complement strand
CTCCCCATCCCAACAACCCAAGGTGGAGCCACAAGACCGTCACTTGCATCCGTATCCACAACGGCAATGTCATCCGGGCTGGAATCTCCGCACGTGGAGTTCTGACCACCACCCTGCTTGGGTACGACCACGTGTGGCGTTCACGTCTTCTCCCGGACTGCTCGCCCACTTAGCCACCGTCCACCACGTAAGCCGCACCGAAAGGCAACGGTGCAGGTGACGTGGTAGCGGTGGCCCAGCCTGGTTGGCATTGGGGCCCTGGTTGAAAGGGATTAAATACCCAACACCCCCCCCCACCACCCCGCCCCCCACTCTGTGGCCCTGTGCCCGGGCCCCTCTGGCCCGTAGCTACGGTTGCCACTTCTGGAGGTACAATAAAAAAAAACCGGAGCATGTCAATGAGAGGAAGCAGAAAAACACTTCACAACACTGGCAGAGGGGAGATCTACGTGCGAACGCATCGTTTTACGCGGTGCATTACCATTATGTGTACTGTATTACTTATTGTATAATTCTTTTTTAATTACGCAACTGACAAAATCCAAAATGCTTAAACATCCTGGGAAAATGCACGGATTTCCCAGAACAGGCCACTTCAAAAAGAAGACGATCCCGGGAGCAGGTGGCAAGGCTACACGTGGCCATCCCTGGCCCAGTTGCACCGTCTGCGCAGTCGGCAGCTATTACCGCTGCATCTTAAAAACACGAGATAAGAAAAGAAAAAAGGGGGCCCCAAGGGAAAACACCTTGGTGCAATATCACCGGGCCGAGTTTGCCGGCCTGAGCGATAACGCAGCCAAACCCCTCCGTTGTCGTTGCGTCGCGGGAACGCGCGCGACCGTGGACGACCCACGGAACGGCGGCCTTCGAGGAATCACGACGGCAAACAACGACGCAGCCGCCTCCGCAGAAGCCGGACGCGCGAGCGAGCGTCCTGCATACGGCTCCCCGGCGTACCAGCCACTCTGCGCGCGCCAAGCGAGGCCGCGGGTTTTTTTTTTGTGCGGCGCGCGTGCCACCCAGACCTGCCCGTCGGGACCCGTACCCGCACGAACTCTCGGTGGCACCCACGCACGCACGCACGCTCAACGGTTGGCTGCCGAGCGGGCAAATTTAACTCTTGACGAACGTCGCAGAGGCCCCTGAGCATCCGCGCAAGCGCCACCGGGTCGGCCAAGCTTCCCGACGTCCCGAGTCCACCGCCGCGGCCGCCGCCGCCGCCACTACGTGGGGACGTGTGCGTGCGGGAGCAACTGCGACGAGAAGCCCTGGGAGGCCGGAGATTGAGAGTAGGCCGCAGTGGCAGAGGATTGCGGGTACCCCTGCAGGGCGGAGAACTGTGGGTAGCCCTGAAGGACGGCGGAGGGCTGCGGGTAGCTTTGAGAAGCAGAGGAGGACTGCGGGTAGGCGATGGCGGAAGCCGACGAAGGGTAGATTTGCGAGTGGCGAGAGCGGACGCCAAGAGCGGAGATCGGAATCGGCAACAAGGACATCGCAGACACGGGTCTTCGGCTGTGCTTGGTCCTGTTTGTTGAACACCAAAAAATAAACAAAGCAATCGTTAGAGACGTGTCCGTGTTGCAGTGTAATTTAGCCCACAACTGATCGAGCGCTGGATCCGCTGCGTGGGTTTTTTGCGGTTTCGCCGTAACAGCTTCTTCGGGAAACCGAAGACTTGAAGGAGGGGTTGACGGCTCGCGCGGCGAAACGTTGGACGTCACGCCGAAAAACAAACACGGTACGACCCCAAGACACATCGGAGAGCGGCACGGCTCCTCTACAACTTACAGAGCCATTCTGCTCGACGACCACAGGAATGAATAACACTGGTCAACACACTTTTTCTGGCATAAGGTATTCCAACGGTTTTAAGGTAATTTTGGGGTGCTGATTCCAAATCTGGCATCGGTGTTTGTCTATCACATCAGGTTTTTGAGATATCAAATATTGCATTTTAAATAAAAACTGCAGAAGAAAAATATTAAATAAATGTGGATATCTACATAAAATGATATTATAAACACACGATCCTAAAAATACAGCACCATATATTAACACTAAAGCAGTCACTGACTCGCTACAACTTGCAATCATAAGTGACAGAATTAATTTCGGGTAAAATCAATGAAAATGGGGTATGCCGATAGCATAAAAATGAGAAGTGATAGAGAAAATCTGAGATCAGATTTGGAATCAGCACCCTGAAATTAGTCTAAAATAGCTGCAAAAGTCCAGGTCAGAATTTTTTTGTTTGTTTTTGTTTTGACCAGTGTAATCGCAACGATGAGGTGCGTGCGGAGGTGCGTGTGGGTGCCGTGGCCGAGAGCGAGTGCCGAGTGCCGACAGGCCTCACCTGGATTTGCTTCTCCTCATCTCCCACTCGGAGCTCTCAGACGCTCCGGCTGCGCCGCCGCTGCTGCTGCTGCTGCCGTTGCTGCCGCTGCTGCCGCCCCTAGAAGCGGCATGGGGCTGCTGCTGCTGCTGCTGCTGCGAGGCCCCTTGCCCCGGAGAATCTCGCGCGCAGGGGGCGGAGCGACGTCCGCGGGGCGCGACGTGATCCCGCGTCGTACGCGACGGCAGCTCCAGCTCGACGAACATCACGTTCTCCGCCTGCTCCCCCCCCCGCCCCCCGCGCAAGCGCAACGAGCGGCACAGTTGTGGACATGGTTACGCGGGGAAAAAAACGGTGACGATCCGCCGTCGATTATCTCACGGCGGGTTTCTCTCTCAACCTTCCTGCCCCCCCCCCACCCACATGAATTATTTAACCTTAGCTGGAAAGTATAAAGAGAGGTAATCAACAACAAAAAAACAACAAAAACGCCATTACTTAAATGAAACCGCGAGCCGGAACGTCGACGATCGAGTCGCTGGGGAGCGCCTCACCCGGAAGCGCGGGTTGCCCCAGCAGCGCACG
This sequence comes from Entosphenus tridentatus, assembly GCA_014621495.2. Lineage (NCBI taxonomy): Eukaryota > Metazoa > Chordata > Hyperoartia > Petromyzontiformes > Petromyzontidae > Entosphenus > Entosphenus tridentatus. Next base: position 6,245,948 of record CM025631.2, on the reverse strand, counting down.
GTGGCACAGGCCGTCTGGCTCACGGGCCGCTTGTACCCCACGGCCGACACCGGCCTCTTCAGCTGCTGGGCTCTGCCAAGTCGCAGTCAACGAGAGCGGCGACCACGCAAGCGTTAAGACGTTCGGTCTCCGTTATATTTTCCCCGGGTCGCCGGCAGAACGGCGCGGCAGCAGGCACGCTGACGAGCTGCCACGGGCCACAGCGAGATGTGGCCCGTGGCATCTCGTGGATGCGGTGTGCCGGGCGTGGAAAATATCTTCCTGGTCGTCGAGCTGGACTGACCCGGGCGGAATTAAAGAGAGACGGGCAGACGAGCAGCCCAGGAGCCACCACCTGGGATCCGGCTCCATCTCGTGTTGCGGCGATATCAATTAACCTATCATCTCCTTGCACCCTTCCACTGGAATAAGCTTTCCTTGTACATTGAGCAGTCCCCCTTCCTTGACCTCCTTCCGTTCCACTCCTAAAGGTCCACCTCTTCTCTTCTCCATCGCCCATTCTCTTCCTCTTCCCTCGCCCCCGCCCCTCCACTCCTTCCCGTGCCTCCCTTGCTCAACCCCTACGCACCCCTCTATCGCAGTCACCCATTCCTCATCTCTCGCGCGTGCCACTGCTTCTACTGTTATTATTATGTTACGCCACCTTGATTTAAGGCGCTCTGTGAATGTAAAATACAACAAGATGAGCTGACTAAGCACGGCCGGGCGTGGATCGAGACGTGTTTATCCGAGCAGGAAGAGCCCGACCAGGACTCTGCGCCGGCGAGGCTGTCCCAGGCCAGGGCACCAGCGACGCGGTTTGGGGAGAAGGCAAGGGGGGGGGTCCCCGAGAGGGGGGGGGGGCAGTGGGGGACAGATCTACCCGGGGTTGCGAACGATCGGCTGCAGCCTCCACTGCTCCTCCTCCTCGTCGAAGAACGCTCGCTCCATCAACCTGCTCCTGACCTCCGGAGGAATGAAGTTCTCCATGGTCAGGTACCTGGGAAGGGCAGTGGGGTGGGGTGGGGTGTGGGTTGGGACGGGCACCAATATCAATTGAGTTTAACGAAACGAGCGGAGAAATTGTTAATCAACGGAGCGCCTTTAATTTGCATCAACGATGACTGAGAACGGATGAAAATCGTCAAGCGCGACGATGATGACCGACTCTGATGAGACAAACAAAATTAACCAAGTCTGAATGAATGAGAAGATTTAAGAACGCGATTGATGATGCAGTCTGTAAGATTAACCATGGTGATTGGCTGTGTATGAAAAGATGGTTGGCGTGTTCAACGATTGACCGACTTATAATATTGGGTAGTCGACAAAATGTCACGCCTCTAACACCAACATCGAATAAATGTTTGACTCAATTTTTTATTGCTTTAGGTGGCTGGGCAGGTGGCTGGGTGAGTGGCTGAGTGAATATGTGGCTGGGTGAATATTGGCTGGGTGGCTGAGAGTGGATGGGTGGCTGAGTGGGCAGGTGGCTAGGTGGGTGGCGAGGTGGATTGGTAGCTGGCTGGGTGGCTGAGTGAGTGGATGGGTGGGGTGGCGGCTAGGCGGCTGGGTGCTTGGACAGGTGGATGTGTGGATGGGTGGGGGACTTGGTGAGTGAGTGGGTGGCTGGCTGGGTGCGTGGCAGAGTGAGTGGATGGGTGGGTTGGCGGCTAGGTGGCTGGGTGCTTGGAGAGGTGGATGGGTGGTTGGCTGGGTGGCTAGGTGAGTGAGTGAGTGGCTGGCTGGGTGGCCGGGTGCTTGTCCTGTTGGCTAGGTGGGTGGCTGGGTGTCCCCGCACGTACTTGAGCTTGAGCTCGCGCGTGAGCTCGTTCTGCGTCTGCTCCAGCTCCTGCCGCTCCTTCACGTGCTCGTCCTGCACGTCCTGCGTCTCCGCCTTCACCGACTGCAGCTTCGCAAACAGCTGCGCCACACGGATAGATTCAAGAAATCCGTCATTCCACTGCCACCTCCTTGGCCAAATCCCAGCCGCGTGCCTTACAATGCCTGTTACTATCCCAGGCAGCTTTCTGTCAGGCCCAAAGCGTGAGATCTGATGATCGGACACATTCAGGTTGGTTTGGTCGCAGGTTCGAATGCAAAACTATCTTAATTTACATGCACATCGGCACAAACGAATCGTATGTTTTCTGTTCCATTTCTTTTGGTTAAATTGTAAAAAAACCGGAAAAGTGCGCTCAGGCTGGAAACAAACAACACGCACGGCACAAAGACAAAGGTCCGCCGCCCGTGTAGTGTCCACGTGCAAGCGCCGTTGGCGAGCGCCCACGAAAAGCCGGCACGGCGCACGAAGCGGCGGCGTGGCAAGCAACAGCAGCAGCAGCGGCGGCGGCGAATCGACGAGCGTTGGATCAGCGACTCAACCGGTCTCCTCTGCTTTGCGGGTGCAGCGAGGCACGAACCGGGCGCTCCGCCGGCGGCATGACAACAGTGACGACAGGCAACGGCGGCGTTTGTGTCCGGGCACGGAACCTTTTTGAGTTTCTTGGTCTTGAGCTCGACCTCCTGGCGCAGCGAGGTGAACGTGTCCCTCAGCTCCAGCGTTTCCTCGTCGCGACGCTCCACCTGCTGCTGCATCTCCCGCTCGCGCCATTTCTGGGAGCGCGATGGGTCACGGCGGCGACGCAGCGCGAACACACGCCAACATATGACCACGCAACGTTGTGGCGAGATGTTAACTACCTCGCCTGGTATACAGGAGGTCGTGGCTACGATCCCGACCCTGATGCCTTTATATTTAGAGTTTGTGCGTCTCTATCTTCCCGTGGTTTTTTTTCTCCGGGTCCACCGGTTTCTTCCTCCACATTTAGAGTATTTGGCTGCTATAAACATTCACATGATAAGCCATTTCGTTGAGCTATAATTTGTGGCCAGGTCGCTTCTGAAAATGAGCTATATAGCTCAGTGGGCCTTACCTGCTAAAATAAAATAAAAATTGCTTTGTTTTAGTTTTCTATACGGCAACGCAAGAGAACAACATGGCACTCCCCGCCAACACAACCCAACGTGATTATGCAACTCCCATTATCGTCCCTTTCCCCCCCAACCCCAAGTTTTTATAATCTTTTTCAATCCAAGACATGTACTAACTCTTTTCTATGACAGCTTAAATCACGCCGTGTGTTGCTGGCCGCTTGGCGTTTTGCATCTGTAGGCCTGCGTTCAGCGATCGTGATGTATATAAAAAAAATTAGAATACATTTCAAGGTACCGCGATCCGTGCGCCAACCATAGTTCCAACCCCAACGTTGCGGGGAGACTCGGACCTGCTCTGCGATCTCCTGCCTCCGCTGCTCCAGCATCTTCTGCTGCTCGTTGGTGTGGTCCATGATGTTCTTGCCTCCCACGAGCAGCTTGCTCTCCATGGCCTGCAGAGGCCGCGCCACCGTGGACCACACGGGTTGCATCGAGCAAGCGTTACCAAAGCAGGGAAAAGCTAAAGACAATCAAGTCTGTGCTCCTATGACGCGGTAGTTGCGTTATGGAACAACACTTGTCGAAAAATCGCGTGTCATTAATAACACTGATCAACAACAAAAAAATTCTGGCCTGGACTTTTGCAGCTGTTATAGACTCATTTCAGGGTGCTGATTCCAAATCTGATCTCAGATTTGCTCTATCTCATCTCATTTTTATGCTATCGGCATACCCCCATTTCATTGATTTTACCCGAAATTAACTCTGTCACTTATGATTGCAAGTTGTTGCGAGTCAGTGACTGCTTTAGTGTTAAAATATGGTGCTGTATTTTTAGGATAGTGTGTTTATAATATCATTTTATGTAGATATCCACATTTATTTAATATTTTTCTTCTGCAGTTTTTATTGAAAATGCAATATTTGATATCTCAAAAACCCGATGTGATGGACAAAAACTGATGCCAGATTTGGAATCAGCACCACAAAATTACCTTAAAACCGTTGGAATACCTTATGCCAGAAAAAGTTTGTTGACCAGTGTAATATATAATTAGGGTGAGGCACAGTCCGCGATAACACGGTGAGATGCGTGACGCAGGCCGAGCAAAGACTGAGGCGTGTTGGTAGCATCTGGAAGCATCCAGCAGCATCCCACTGCCTCGTGTAGTGCTACAACGAGGCAGCCGTACGACCGCTTATTCTTACTCGCGCGACGTAGTTCCGTTCATCCGCGTTATTATAATAAATGTGTTCCTGAATACATTCATCGCGTTATATAAAATTCGCGGTATGAAAACAACACGCGTTATAGGAGAACAGACTGCACCAATAAGACTATTAATGCCCTCCCTTTAGCCAAGAAAATTTCAGCGAGTCCTGAGACTCATTTGTCAGGAGGGTCCTGCTACGTTGCGATGTTTGGCCAATTCCGCTAACGATGGTTTGGCACGTGGGAAGAAACCGGAGTGCCTGGAGAAACCCAATCGTGCATATGAGGGGATGACAGTTTAACACGTAGGCTTTCGCGACAAATATCCAAAATACAGGGATTTTTTTGGTTAGATCGCGTAATTATATATATTAGGTCGCGTAAATATATATGACACGATCTAACCCAAAAAGAACTGTATTATGGAGGGAATGACACTCGACGCTCTGCAAAGACGTATGCAATACCACCGTTCCCCCGATTTAAACACATCGGCTGTGAAGACAAGTCAGTGGGGGCTTGGGGTGGACGAAGGCCGAGGGTCAAGACTGACAAGCGAGCGGTGGTCCAGGGAGGGTAGAGAGGCCTGTCGAGCACGTCCACCTCGCAGAGACGGAGCGAACGAGATCCGCTCACGTGCAACGGCGAGATGAGACCTCGAGGGACGGTGACGACTTAGGGGAGGCCTTCATCCGGCAACGGATAAAGCATGGCTGATGATGGTTAAATTTCGATTTAAAGCTTTCGTGACTACAGGGAGACAGATCTATCTCCCCGACAGACCTGGTCTTCACCTGAGGACGGCTGCTTGCGTTGTGGCCGAAACGTCGTGAGAATTATTTTATTATGTTTTATATTATTATTTTATTATTTCCATTCTACGTGACTTTACCGAAAGAACCAAGAAGACATGGCTGATGATGGTGTCGAAAACCGGTCCAGAGTTAGCTTGCCTTGAAGCAATTCTGCTGAAGCTATGCACTCTCCCACAAGGCTGTGGCGTCCTGATGGGTCGCGTGGGAAACACTTCCGCCGTTTATGTTGAGAGACGGGGGTGTGAAGGGGGTGTATCGTGTGCTTATTATTTTCTTATAATGAGTAGAAATTTTTTGTAATAGGTGACGATTCGGGCAATGGGCCTTCTTCACAGCACACTCTCTACCTCCCTGTCTGTGCTGTCAGAGAGAGCCACAGCCAGACGTGTATCCCACGACCTGGCTGTGCACCCCGCCTTCATGTACACGCACACACTCGCACACACGTCATCGTGCCAGCCATGCACACACTGCGTCAGGGAGAGACGTGCACCCTCTATCATTGACGGATGAGTATTCTGCACGAGTGATGTAATGTGTGTGCAGCGCATCAGAGATGAGCTCCCCGCTGGACCACAGGCATCTGCATCTGCAGGGAGGAGGAGGAGGCATCCCAGCCACACACGGCCGAGCGGTGACCACTACCGCCCCCCACTACCGCCCCCCCCCCCCCAGAATATAAAGCATCAATTATCTCTCCCACGAGAGGGGACACAATAGCGCTGTGTTACCCGCCTGCGATTAAGGCCGGCGCGACGGAATGTCTGTGGCCGGGCCATCTATAGCGAAGCCATCATGAGTTGACCCCCCCACCCCCCGCCGAGGACAGGGACACCGAGGCACGCGCACAATTAGCACAGCGCTCGCAGAACAACGCCGCTCTTTACAAGCCTCCCTCTTCCTCCTCCTCCGCCACCGCCGCCGCCGCCATCCATTCCATTCCGCGTGTGCGTGCGTCAGGGCTGACCGCGTTTGGACCCAGTCACAACGCGTGCGTTCCATACTCGCTGCGCCGTTTAAACGGCTCACTGCACGCCCGTGACATCAATGCTGCGAGTGTGCAGTGTGGGGGGTGGGGGGGGACGACTTATTTAATTTTATATAAATTAATAAAGCGCATTTATCCAAGGCGCTGAAGAATAATTCATGAAATTGTACATTATGAGTGTGCCGTAGGATTGCTGTGGGTGTATCGTTAGGATGCTTTGGAAGAGCAGTGAAGGTGCTAAAGGGGGGTTGACGGCAGTAGTGTAGCGGTGAGCTACGCTGCGCTACGAACTCGGCGACCCGAGTTCGATTGCCCGCTCACGACCAACACCGGTGACGATTATCTGAACCGGTCCTGCCCCCCCTATATCGGCTCGGGCGTGGTGCTGGCCACCCATGGTGGCCTTCATAGGTGCTGCTCGCTAGCAGCACTTGCCCCAGCAGTCTTTGTCATATGGGTCTTCAGGGGATGTGTTGCTGGGGTGCATTTGAAAAGCATTGGGGTTGAAGTGGCGGTGTCACAGAGGGTGCCTTAGGGGTGCCGTGGGGATGTAGTGTTGTGGGGGTGCAGTGGTGGGGGGGTATAATCTCGAGCCCAGACCGAAGCATCTGAAACGCACGAATCGCACGAAACGCACGAATCGTCATCGGTGAGTCGCTGCGTTGGGAGTCACCGGCACGCGGTCGCCCAAAGGACCCCGACAGCGAGGGGGACAACAGCCTGAAGCAAATATCGGGGGTAAGGAATGCGCACGGAGTGTGATGGGAAACGGGAAGCCCTGTTCGTCTCTGGGCATTCCCTTTTCCATGACAGCCTGCGGCCATTCCCTTTTCCGTAACAAACAATAACGCCGGTCTATGGGAATTCCGTTCGCCCGGCATTCGTCTTAGTCTCTTCCGGCGACAAGGAAGGAACGAACGTTCACCAACGTTCGCATGGATCAGGGTAGCTACCACGTGTAAACACGGGTGGATGTTGCACGGTAGTTTCCTTTAGGGACAGATCTCGCAAATAAGATTGACGCCGTTCCGCCCTCCTCCACCCGACGCATTTGCCGGGATTCTGGCAGCTTCGCGATGATGCTGGTCGTAGCCACGAGCGAAGCGTCCACACGCAGCGTGGATCATTCTCCAGCAACAATCCCGTTGGTGCTGCTCGAGCAGTAATACATTGGGCGCGTGTGTTCACGTGGCAACTAATGCATTTTCATGAGACCCTTTTATTTGGCTGCGTCGGGTGGAGGAGGGTGTAGGACACACAATCTACTTATGCGATCCAACCCCCCAAAAAAATCTTATGCGAATATAATCTCGGTCGCGAAAGCCTACGCGTGTTAAATGGCCGGATGTTGATTTCCCAAAAGCCCCGCTTTGCCCGTCACCTTTCAGAAAGGCACTCCGACTCCTCCCCTAACCCACCCTGCTTGGGCTCTCAGCCTCGCCAACGAGCCAGCTGCTACGAGGCCGCTTCCTATTGATTTCCACTCTTCGTGCCCTGCACCGAAGCAGAGATCCGCTCTGCTCATGATCCACTGCCATTTTGACAATAAAAAATCCGCATGGGGCTGCAGAACGCCAAAGCGAGGCCCTGAATAAAGAACAGCAAAAATTCTGAATTTTGTGGCCCCACGGTGCCATCACTGCAGATGCTCGTAGCTGAAGAGTTTGAGAGCTGGTGCTGACACTGGTTTTATTGGCTATAGTGTACTGATGATTCCTAAATAATTAAGAAACCGGAATAGTTGTCTTCCTGTCCTGTTGCTGGCTATAATAAAAAGGCAAACGCTTAGTGATGTCCTGCTCGACTGAGCATTGAGGCAGTGCTCATCTCCTGTTTACAGCCTTGAGCCGGGGGTGAAAATTCCACATTTCTATGGCAAGGGCTGGTCTCTGCAAAGTTGCATCCACTGTTGTGATTTCCCCCGCAACGTGGTAGCAATTTTATCGACCCACCGGAGGGATAATGTGCATTTTAACTGGCAATGTTGCGACTGCAAGCCGCTCACTCACTCCCCCGCTGTGTGCATCGTACACACAGTGCGTTGATGTCACGTGACATGCAAGGAATGCTGGAACGACCGATTTCATGCCGCCTATAATCAATCACCAAATATTATAACTCGCATTTGTTCCCAGCCTGCACAAACTGTTCCGTCGAATTAGTTTATCTTAATTACAAGAAATGGAACATAAAAACATATGCTTCATTCGCATTACGAAATATTTAGCCACTGATATCCATGTGCATCCAGATTGTATTGTATTCAAGGCTGCAACCAAACTAATGTATATGCCTCCGATTGCCAAACCTCACAAGTTAAGCATGCGAGAGTCCGGCTGGAACCCGGCTAGGACGCTGCCTAGGAAAAACAACAGGCTGCGAGCTGGCCGGGAGATGGCAGTACAGCGACAGATTATTTAATCTATCTGTGCGGCGCATCTAGTTTACTCTCCCACGTACGCACAGTGTGTTTTTCTCCAGGTACGGTACTCCGGTTTCCACTCGGAAATGGCCAAACATGCCAGTGCAGGACCCTCTTGAAAAAAAATAGTCTTCAGACTCAAAGAGGCTTTCGCAGGTGAATCATTGGCACGAGAGTTGTTATTATTATGCGCGACTTCACCACGCAGCTTCAGGGATCTATCCGAAGGCCCTGGGACACGGAAGCTGCTGGCCATGGTGCTGAATTTAAACACAGAGTCGCGCCAGCAGGTTAAGCATAGTTTGCGAACCCCCATTGCTTGCTGTGCAGCAGCTGTTTTCGTATGCAACAAACGGGCGGATTTCTGCAGGGCAGCTTCAGAGAAACCATGTTGTCGTGCAGGCTTGGAGCAGAGGTCTAGGCCCGCTATGAGCCCTGGCAGCCGAGACAGATTCCCAGTCACGGCTAAAGTCGGACATGACAAGCGTTCCCCGCTCCATCTTTGCTCACTTCTCCACCAACCCGCACTTACCAGCGTCATGAGGTTATGGTTAAAGACCTGACCGACATGGGCGTGTGGAGAATACCTTGGGTTAATCAATTAATTTACAGTGTTGCTATCGGTAATACTGTACTGTGCAGCAGCAGCAAGAGGGGTGGTCCAGTGGGAATTCGATACAATGCAGGGCAGTGGCCATAGGAGGAGAAACGCTAGGCATTCTTTTGGTGTTGTTCGTGTCAATCCAACGGGGGATATCATTGGGTTCGACCCTACACACCTCTAACCCCTTCGACCCCGCACCCCGTGTGCCGTGGTTCACTCTGCTGGGGTCCCTTCAAGAGCTCAGTGACGGGAACTCCCTTCAGCCTGCCGAGGCGGCAAGCCAAGCCAAGCCTCGACTGTGTTGACAGAAGCGGTGAGGAGGAAAGACCTGGGGGCATCGAGACTCACAAAGGCTCTTCCTCTCCCCGGGAGATCGAGACTCCCAATCAAGAGAAAGGCAGATAATTCACCAGAACCAGATCAACCCCCCCCCCCACAATTAATCCCAAAAACAATAATAACAATAACTACGCCTCAATCGAATCTCGATACGTTTGATTCAGGAAGGGGCTCTACATTGGGACGTTTAGCTAAATTCCACTGGTGAGCGTTGTGGCGTGTGGGAGCAGACTCGAGTACCCAGAGAAAAGCCACCAAACGATGGGGTGTGACACTCAGCACTGCCATCGTCTGGCCACTCCCCGACGCCCAACAACATCTGGACAGCACTTGTGGCGGCCACCCCATCCAAGCACGAACCAGGGCTCGAACCCTGCTCGGCGCCGAGTAGAGTGGGGGGGAGGCAACGGACAGGGATTGAATGAGCGGTGCGTGCGTAATCATCCACACCTTGATCTTGGACATGAGCGCGTCCTTGGCGTCCTGCTCCTTGGACAGATCCCACACCACCTTGTCCTTCTCGGCCATGAGCAGCTCCTCCTCCTCCTCGGCTCCTTCTCGCTTCTCCTGCTTCTTGCCGCAGCTGCGCACCTCCGCCTCATCCCGCTTCTCTCCGCCCGCCGAGTCCACGGCGAAACCGTCATCGTCCACTTCATCATCGTCAACGTCGTCGTCGTCGTCACCATCGTCATCTTTGTCGTTCTCGCCGTCACCGCCCGCGCGAGACTTCCTCCTGCTCGTCCGACTCCTCCGCCGCTCCCTGCAGAGGCTGCGCTTCTCCAACTGCGCCCTCAGCCTGGAGATCTCCTCCTGGAACTCGCGCAGCAACGCGTCCTTGGGGTCCTCGTTGATGCGCGGCTTGTTCTTGATGTTCTTGGCACGGCTGGCGTAGCGCAGCGTCGTCAGGGACTCGTCGTAGTTGCAGTCGGCGGGACCCACCGTGGCCACCATGATGGTCTTGGCGTTCCCTCCCAGGGAGTCCTGCAGAAGCCGCGTGAGCTTCGAGTCGCGGTACGGGACGTGGCTACTTCGGCCGTCCACCAGGGCCGAGATGACGTTGCCGAGCGCCGACAGGGACAGGTTGATCTTGGTGGCCTCCTTGAGCCGCTCGCCCTGCGCCCCCGTCTTGGCCTGCCGCTCGCTGCCTGCCAGGTCCACGAGGTTGAGCTTCCCGGCTCGGATGCGCGCCTGCCCGTCCACGCCGCGCTCGCTGCTCTCCACCGTCACCACGAAGATGGCGTGCGAGCGCGAACTTCGCTCGTTCATGTTGGTGGCGCCCACGGAGCGGTTCTGACCGCCCACGTTCATGACGTGCTCGATCTCCTTGACGCTCTTCGTCACGAAGGACGACAGCTCCTTCACGTAGACGCCGACGTCGGGCCGCTCCTTGAGCTCCAGCCGCTGGCTCTGATCCTTGCAGAGGAGGTCCCGGATCTCCTCCCGGTAGATCTCCAGGTAGGAGGCGCGCACCAGGTACTGCTGGTTCTGCGAGCGCGAGATGTGCGTGAAGATCTGCTCGAACGAGCTGGGGATGACGCCGCGGCGCTCCGGGTCACCGCAGGCCCTGCCGGGACCTTCCATGGTGTAGGTCTTGCCCGTGCCCGTCTGCCCGTAGGCGAAGATGGTGCCGTTGAAACCCAGCAGCACGGACTCCACCAGCGGGCGAAAGGTCTCGTCGTAGAGGTCTGCCTGCTTCGAGTTCCAGTCGTAGACGGCGTCGAAGGTGAAGCTCTTGGGCAGCTCCGATGGTCCGGCGCGCGGGTTCCTCACGGTCACCTGACCCAGCTTCACGTCCAGGTCGACGGCGCCGCAGCAACCCGCCGACTCCTCCCGGCGGCTCAGCGGTCGGCAACGGACCACGACTCGCACCGTCTCCTGCGCCTTGGCACGAGACGACATCGCGGCGTTGGAGCCTCCAACACCACCGCCACCACCTCCTCCTCCTCCAACACCACCACCACCTCCTCCTCCTCCAACACCACCACCACCTCCTCCTCCTCCACCACCACCTCCTCCTCCTCCTCCACCACCTCCTCCTCCTTCTTCTTCGTCGCCGCCGCTGCCGCTGCTGCCACCTCCTCCTCCTCCAACACCACCTCCTCCTCCTCCTCCACCACCACCACCACCTCCTCCACCACCACCACCTCCTCCTCCTTCTTCTTCTTCGTCGCCGCCGCTGTCGCTGCTGCCACCTCCTCCTCCTCTCCGGGGCTCGCGTCTCTCATGCCCCCGTCGCGGCCCTGGGAGAGAGCGAGAGAGCGCGGCTCTCCTCCCGTCTCCCCTCCTCTCCTCTCCCCGCTGTCTCCCAGCTCTCTCCCCTCCTCTCCGCTGTCTCCCAGCTCTCTCCCCTCCCGTATTTCCTCTCTCTCCCCTCTCTCTTCTCCCTCCTCTACCCTCCTCCTCTCTCCCCCCTCCTCTCCCAGTTCTCTCCCCTCCCGTCTCCCCTCCTCTCCCCGCTCTCCCCCCTCCTCTCCTCTCCCCTCCCCTTTCCTCCCCCTCTCTCCCTCCTCTCCCCCCCCCC
>CM025631.2:6190805-6233730 GCA_014621495.2 Entosphenus tridentatus | reverse complement strand
GGGGGGGGTGGTCAGACATTTGTTACGATGTGTGACGATGGAGGGTGAGTGGGGTTTGAAAAATATGACGTCACACCAAAATGCGCAACTTTGAATAAATATAGACAACACGTTCTACTTAATTAAATATACTTTTTAATACATGTTTTCTCCTACAACATCAGAGTGCAGCGCCACATTAAATACGCACTACAATGACAATAGTTTAAAGCGATTTGAAGCATGTTTTATTTTTTTTGGTGGGGGGCGGGGGGCAGAGCTTTGTGACTTCATATTTGAGGGGAGGTCGGACTTTTTGTGACGAAGGGAAAGGGGGTCAAAAATCTTCCAAAATCGCGTGACGTCATTTATGGCAAGGCGGCCAGCAGAGGGCAGTGCAGCGACAAATAACATTCGACAGCGTTGTGCTGTACTTCTACGCTGCCGCGTCGAGTCGTGCCCCCTTCGCCAAAACCCTTCAGAGCCGGTTTGTCAATCCGCTGCCGGAGGCGAGCCTAACCACGCCGTGCGGTTTGTTGCAGGTGGGGAGCACACATGTTGGCAAAGACAAAGATCCCCCGTGTAGCCCATGCGTGCTGTTGGGGCAAGTGCTGTTGGCGAGCAGCACCTATGAAGGCCGGCACACGAGGGGGCGGGTGGCCAGCACCATGCGCGGCCGCCTTTGTATCCCCCAGAGCTGACGTTGCTTACGTACTGCACCCATTTAAGGTTGAGTTGACCTAGGGGGGGGGGGGGGGCGCGGGATCGCTTGAAATATTTGTCGCTGGTGGCAGCGAGCGGGAATCAAACTCGGGTCGCCGGGTTCGCAATGCAGTGCGCAAAACCGTCACAGCACGATAGCTGTGACGGTTCCACCTGAAGACGGAAGCTTGTGTTGCCTCCGAAGCGTCGTGATTTTTATTTTATTTTTATTTTACTTTTATTAATTTGAATTTTTTTACCTACGTGACTTTACCGAAAAAAACTAAGAATATGGTCTTAGTAGGTTCTAGAAAGGGGGCGTGGTCAGAGGTGGAGCTTGGCCACGCCAGGCGGATATACGGAGCACCGAACCAGAGCTTCGGAGCTGTTAGCGTGGGGTCTGGGTCCTGGTTGCGTTGCTGCTCGCCGTCATCTTCGTCTTCGACCACGTGGCTCTTCTTCTGCGGGACCCGCTCCGTCTTCACCGCCAGCGTAGCGCAGGGCGAAGAGGGGCTGCCTGTTTAGCGCAGCCTCGGTGTAGCCGCGTTACGAAGTGTATCGCCCTGTTGTGTGCTTTTAATAAATAAGAAGCCTTCTACTAAAACGTGTGTCGGAAGTCGCTCACTACATATTACTGCATGCATGGTGTAACTGTCATTGTAATAATAAACACATTCCTGCGGAGGGAGCTGGTAGGAACGTTGGGTTGCTCGGTCAATGGCCAGGGTCAACGGCGGCGTGGTGTATTCCGCAAATATGGCTGACTCTGAGGGCGGGCACAAGCCGGCGTGAGTAGGTTAAACGTTGAGTTTTATAAGGGCACCACGGGGTGACCAGCCCCTCCCCACCCAGCCCCTCCCCACCCTCCCCACCCCGCCCCACCCTCCCATTTTTGGATGCACGACGGACGGACGGACACAATAATCCCCTGTAGGCTGGTGGAACCAGGTGGTTCCTACCAGTATTCAAATGTATAATGCGCATTCCATCCTAGGATCCCAATGCGCGATGCATGAAGAGCTGGAAACAAAAACAGAACCAGGGGCAACCGACCAAACGAAAGAGGCAAGGCCACTTTTAAAGAGATGGGGTGTCAAAGCTGACTTAAATATATCGACCGACTCTGCGTGATTTCAAGTTTGCAAGGCGTTCCATAGTTTGGGTGTGTTCACAATTTTGACCTCAAACAGACGGCAACCCCGAATTTCGCGTACATTCGCCTATACCTCCTCAGCCCCCCGCGAGTCGAACACGCAACATTGTACTTGCCGTGGCATTCAACGATATTGGGCGATGGTGTCGCTTAAAGAGGTACTGTTGAAGGAAGTAAAAATAAACCCGTAAAAACAAAGTTTTTCACTATAAATCCTTTATATGCGTGGCGGCTAGAGTCCTCTCGTCCTCTGGCTTGAGATGGCTGCCACCTATGGGTCAGATGATTGCATGCCAGCATTAAGCAATTGGTAATTAAATATCATATTTTTGTCCTTAAAAGTGTAAAATTTTGGAAAAATAATTTCACGAACATTAATTGTCACGCACAACGAGTCTGTGTGGAAAATGTCAGCTCGATTGGATCACGGGAAGTGGGTTAAAAAACGACCAAAAGATTTGCACGGTCGTAAGCAAGCAAGCAAGCGCGCAAGTGAACTTAATATAAAGGATTTAAAAATGGGGAGAACGACCTCAACTATCCTGCCTGTTCCGTTAATGAGTTTCAGTGGCTAGCAGGCGTGAAGACCCCTCAAGTTAAAATCCTCCTTTTACAGAAATAAGCCCTGGAAATGTTAATATTGTAATGCTTAGTTATTTATATATGTCGTCGTGCATGTAAATTGCAGGCAGCAGCAAGGTGGCGAGCCTGCACTACCAATAATTGCCCAAGCTTTGCGGTCCTCTATATATGGAGATGCTTTCAACCAATTCATGAGCGTTTATACAGAATCTCCCTTTACACATCGGATCGTAGGGAATTGCTACACTTGTCATATCTGCGGTGAAGCTGTTGAGTAGACTGGTGATCCAGAACTCACTGAAATTAATGCATTAATTCTATATCTTACAGCGGGAATTAACATATTTGTATTCACTACAGTCACTCGCTCCCTTCCCACGGTCAGTCGCTTCCTTATCACTCTTTAACTCTGCTAGAACAGTTACTGTTCATGTGAACTTCACAGCTGTGATAGTGCTGTTAGTTTTCTGGCCGCTTGACGTTTTTGGCAACTGTAAGCAAAATAAAACGCGTGTAAAAATACTTTTTAAAAAACATGCTTTAATGAAATGTACTGTCCGAGCTGCCCCTCCCCGTGCCCCTTCCCCCATCGCCCCTCCCCTCCTTCCACACCCCCCGCCCCTTGGCGTGGCTCCCCGAGGCTTGCCGTGACGTAAGGGACCGTGGTGATTTACAGGCAACGTGAGTTGAGCGTCGACAATTAGAGCTGTAAACGTGGACAATTAGAGCCGTTTAAAATATTGTTTTAAAATATATTTTTAATTTTCAATGATAGAATATAGTTTTGTCATCAGTATGACATATGTATTTCAAGTTTGCAGTCGATACGACATTGGGAATACGGTTGAAATTGAGTTACAAGATTTTAGAATACAACACAGAGTAAGTTAAATGAAAGCTTGTAAAATGTTTTAAAATATTTTTCCATTTTTTATGATAGAATATAGTTTTGTCATCAGTATGACATATGTATTTCAAGTTTGCAGTCGATAGCACATTGGGAAGTGGGTCAAAATTGAGTTACAAGATTTCTTTTTTGAGGATACAACAGACGGAGTGAGTTAAATAAAAGTGTTTAAATAATAAAAAGAACCCGAGTGGAGTGCCGTGAGATGAAGGGGGTGGGATCGAGGGAGCTCGAGGCTGGGCAATGATTTTGCCAGAGGATAGTACACACGTGCAGAAACAAGTTAGGAGAAAATCATGCATTAGGCATGGCGTATGCAACGCTTTCCAAACAAGCGTTTGTCCTAAGCAGTATTTAATTAGCAGTATGAAAGCTGACAGGTAGCTGTCAAGGGCAAAGCCCATTTACATATTTGTAAGCAGAGTCGTTCGTTTTGCTCTGGCTTGGGCCTCCAACGTTTTGGGCAACCCCCTTGGATAAATACATTTTGCCGCTTTTGAAAAGAACAAGTCCCCAGTAACACGTTCAAGAGGACGGCCACCGCATAGACGGAGCCCTGAGATCAGTTCACGGGCACGAGTGAGATGGATGGTCGCAGCACTGGGCCACGTGGAGGGTGGCGAGGGCGCGGGCATGCCTTCGTACATCAGTGGATAGGTCATGGCTGATGACGATGATGAGAACACTATGTCACAGAATTTTTGTTCCTGGGTAGTAAGTGTTATTTCCTAATTGCTTATGCTTAAAAAGTATAGAAAATGGCTATTATTCCTCACAAACTTTGCTTTTGTGACCAGGACAGTGATATTTTGAAATGTACCCATTTTCCATGAGAAAACGGGCGAATGTGTCTTTTTGTTCACATAAAGTCAGAAAAAAACAACATGAATCAAAATTAACATGTCTTTTTCTAAAGTAATACAAAAATGACTACGAAAGATTTAGAAGTGAGTAGTTTTTCGAGATTTACGATTATACTGTAAATCACTTTTACGAATCAGCCCCCAAATGTAGGCCTATCATATTCTCGTTATACTGTTCTTGGAAGTGGCGTTCAAAGTCCAGTATATCCTGGTGGAAGCGCTCGCCTTAATCCTCTGAATACGCTCCAATCTTCTCCTTGAATTTATCAAGATAAGCATCAAGGATATGGACTTTGAGGGACATCCTACAGCCCATTTTTCCGTAGTTCTTCACCAGAGACTCAACCTGCTCTACATAGTTTTAGACCTTGTGATTTCCCAGGAAGCCACGAACCACTGCGACAAAGCTGTTCCAAGCCGCTTTCTCCTTCCTAGTGAACTTCTTGGGGAATTCATTGCACTCCAGGATCTTCTTTATCTGTGGTCTGATGAAGACACTGGCTTTGACCTTTGCCTCAGACAGCTTAGGGAAGAAGTCTTGAAGGTACTTTAAGGCTGCCGACTCCTTATCTACAGCTCTGACAAATTGTTTCATAAGGCCCAATTTGATGTGCAGTGGTGGCATCAGCACCTTCTGGGGGTCCACCAGTGGCTCCCACTTGACGTTGTTCCTCCTCACAGAGAACTCGGTCCGCTATGGCCAGTCCCGCCTGTGGTAGTGCGCCTTGGTGTCCCTGCTGTCCCAAAGACAAAGATAGCAGGGAAACTTGGTAAAACCGCCTTGGAGACCCATCAGGAATGCCACCATTTTAAAGTCTCCGATGACCTCTCAGCCGCACTCATCATACTTCAAGGCGTCCAGCAAGGCCTTGATGCTGTTGTAATCTTCTTTGAGGTGCACCGAGTGAGCCAGGGGAAGAGACGGGTACTTGTTACTATTATGGAGCAGCACGGCTTTGAGGCTCCTGGATGAGCTGTCAATGAAGAGGCGCCACTCATTCGGGTTACAGGCGATTTTGATTGCCTTTAACAGACTGGTCACATTGTGGCAGAAGCAGAGCCCATCTTGACGGGTGAAGAAGCTGCAAAAACGTTGGTGACGCTTCCTCTGATCTGCGACTTGCACACTTTCATCCAACAAGTTCCACTGCTTGAGCCGAGACATCAAAAGCTCGGCATTGGACTCGTATACATCGAAAAAAATCATCTGAGGGCCCCCCAATGAGGCTGCATCGACGCAGAACAACTTGGCCTGAGGCGGTAAACACACTTTGCCCTCCGTTAAACATTAACGAGAACTGTTGTTCTGCCCCAGCACGGGAAAACCCAGCTAAGAGTCACCACAGCGACGGGGGGAAATTCCAACCGCAGCCACAAATACACCCACTAAAAAAAATAATGTAAAATTACCCACATCCCGCCCACTTCCTCTCTAGTCCAAACGGAGCCTCCCTTGAAGCCGGAGGAAAAAGCGGACGCGCAGATGTTTTAAAAAAGAAAAGCTACATTTTTCAAATGCCATCATCGGTGAAAGCGTGCAGCGCGCTGTGATACAGAGGCACAGATAAGTGTTGTCTTCAACGGCTTGTTGACATTCTGTTGTGCAGACTAGTTAGTAGCCGGCGAGAGGGTAAGAGGGAAAGTGAATATCACGTAACTTAAGCGTTTCGAACCTCTTTAATCCAGGAGAGAATCCATGTCTTGGGCAATGTGCCGTTGAACACCAAATCGGAATAGCAAACGAAAAATAAAAAGGCGGCCCTGGCGAAATCTTTTCGAGGTGACGAGTAGAGAGGTAAGGCCACTAACTGGTGGATGGTTGGTTAACCCTTTGCTTACTGCCAGAGAAAGGACGACTTTGTGGCAGGTTGGCTAGGTGGTGAGGGGTAGAGCCAGCAATAGTGGCCGGTTGACTACTTTGCTAGTGCTAGAGGCAAGGCTCGATGACGAGTATTAATGATTGGGTTCTAACTAATGTCTATGTGCTTTGTGTTGGGGGATGATTAGAGTTTGGTTGGGTCGTGTTAGTGATAGGACAGTAACTAGTGGCTGACTATTTGCTTAGTATTGCGGTAGACGAGTTTAGTTGGTTACTGCCCAAACCGCTGTTCATCCCCCCTTGCTATCCGGTGTTCACAGCTTCAGATCATCTGACGGTGCAGGTAACAACCACTGACATTGTGATAAATGGGGAATTCACCATCGGACGGCAGGAACGGCCAGGCGAGGACTCTCACCATCACTGACTATGATACAACCTGGGAAAGCGAGTCCGAGACTGAGTCCCAACCAGGGGATGAGAAGAGCGGGGTGAGAGGTGAAGGAGATTCGGCGGGGACCAGGCTGGCAAGAGGGGTGGTTGATGACAATGCTGCCCCTGCTGCTGCCCCTGCTGCTACCTTCGCTGTTTCCGTCCTCTCCACACGACCCAAACGAAGCCTCTACGCTGCCCGTGACATGCATCAGTACAGACACGGCTACCCGGTACGTCAATCATTCTTTGCTCAGCCCCACGGCTTGCTTTAATTGACGATGCTGCTTCCTTGATGTGTGGTAGTAATTTTGTTTTAACGATGTAATGACAAAAAAAAAGGATTACTATGTAGTAGTAGCTCGTTTGTTGTTTTTAGAACAAGAAAGAGCACAGGAGTGACATGCCAAACCTGAAGTTCTACCAGAATCGGATCTGCTTCGAACCAAACGGTGAGTATTTGAACAAAAGCGATGGGTGGGGGAAAATGCATAAAATATTTTCTGCATGTAACATTGATTGATAATGATGACGATGTTGCGAATGTCCACCGTGCAGGTGTGTTAATAGAGGATGTCCTCAAGTGGAAGGGAAACTATTCCATCCTGGATCAGAACCACAGCTACATACAATGGTACACAACAGGCTACAATATCCACAAGAAAGCACTGAACATTAACATTACAATAATTCAAGTGTATCGCATGCTTCTCTTGCAAAATAAAGATTAAGTACAGTAAAATATACTTAGGTTATTTTCAAATCTGTCCACATATATCCATTCAACTGTCGTTTTTTTTACACACATAGACAAGCCATTTATAGATACCCCATTGATTTCTAATTAGCTTCATTTCCTATCAAACGGTGATTCAATATTGTGAAAAAGTTGGCTCAATATTTTACAGAGGGCATTAAAAGATTTCATACCGTAGTCTCCATATTGTAAGAAGCTCTGGACCGCCAGATGCATTGCATCTGTTGCTTTAAAAGAGAGGGGGAAATGCTTATTGTAATCCAAAGAATATTGTAAAGTGTATTAAGATTAGTGTGAGAAGTTGAGGCTTTTAATGTTTTATGTCATTTCTCACAATTGTTATTGGGACATCTATTAATGGATCACAATGCATTTCTTAACTGGAAATTAATTTTCACTTACGTTTGTCACACAGGCTGTTTCCGCTACGTGAAATGGGTCTGAACTGGTACGCTATGGAACTGACCTTGCCAGAGATCAAGGTATGTTATGATTCTTTGCTAAATAGCCCTTACCCCACATAAAATGACCGACTGATTTAATCATTACATTAAGATACACATTAAATGCCATTTAGAGAAGTGGTTTGGAGGTCAGAGTGCTGAGCTACCACTACTGAAATCCTGGGTTCAAATCCAGGCAGTTGTCTGTGATTAAACCATGTTCTCAAGTGGTGAGGTCACAACTGGATCACCAATGAGTGGACACAAAAAAACATCAGATTAATATGGTTCTGCACTTCATAGGGCTACGTTCTAACTCTGAGAGTTAAAGATATCAATGTCATGCAAGGAATATTTCTCTCGTATGGCAGAGAGGGTGCTGCCCTCTACGTGTAGACCTGGTTAGGGGATCGCTCTGTGATATCTGCTTCCGTGGATCGTTCAAGAACACAAATGGTCGCCCTGCTCTGCGAGAGGTCTGACTGGGTACTTCTTCTGAGGAAATGATAGATAGCACAATCTTGTTATCATTTGGGGGAAAAAAGATATGTATACACTAGCACAAAATAGCAATAAAGGAATAGCCATGGTATTGGGGTCAATGTGAATGGCCAAGAGGGCCCAATGAAGTATATTATGGGGCACAGCAGGTCACTGCCCTTCAGGTTTAATGCTGCGACCCATCCAATACAGTGAGCTTTGGAACCTCCTACTCAGCCACGGTGATGTTGAACTTATTTTGCAGCGTACGTGGCCAACCGTGCTAATCTAAGATGTGGGAAACAGACACCGCACGATTGATATATATCCAAACCATCCTGATCCCACCCGTCTTCCATTGTCACTTATGTATCTCCCTTCTGCTCTTTCGCAACCATTCTCTTCAAATACTTAGTTTCAGTTTATTTTTTTCAGTTTATTTTGAAGTACCCTGTGAGCTAAGAAGCACACAAGTCGGGTTTCATCAATAAAAACACACCGTTTCTGTGACAGACATAACACATCAGAGAAAAATGTAATAATGCAAATGACAAAAAAATGTAACAAAACTATTTCAAATATCAAATTTCTATTTTAAAAGTTTTAGCCAATTAAGGAATCAAAAAAAGTGTAAGATTGGGCATAAGTGCCAGTGGTAAAACACACCGTTTTCCGAGAAACACATTTTAATCTCCAATTAAAAAATATATAAATGTGCCATCAATCAAAAACGACATTGCACCGAGCAAAACACAGCATCAATCTTGATTTGAAGCTTTCGTGACTGCAGGAATCCATACTCTTTGGTTCCTTCGGTAAATTCACGTAGGTAGAAATAAAACAAATAAATCACGACGTTTCGAATGCAACACAAGCGCCCGTCTTCAGGTGAAAATCGCGATAGCCGTGATGTCTGCTGCGAGCAGCATGATGTCTGCATGGTTAAAAAAAGAAAGTGCAGACAAGACAAGAGGCCAATTACAGGCAAACGATGTCCACACATCTAGTTATTTGTATTGGTGAAACACATTCCTGCGGAGGGAGCTGGTAGGAACGTTGGGTTGCTCGGTCAATGGCCAGGGTCAACGGCGGCGTGGTGTATTCCGCAAATATGCCCGACTGAGAGGGCGGGCACAAGCCGGCGTGAGTAGGTTAAACGTTGGGTATAGCCCACCCTCTCCACCCAGCCCCTTCCCTCCCTCCCCACCCTCCCAACCCAGCCCCACCCTCCCCACCCAGCCCCTCCCCACCCTCCCATTCCCACCCAGCCCCTCCCTCCCCACCCAGCCCCTCCCTGCACGACGGACGGACAGAATAATCCTGTGGGCTGGTGTCACCAGGAGGTTCCTACCAGTATGACACTTGTTCACTCACGAGTGCCTCTGACCCCCCCCCACCTCTCAACAGAAGATGCGCGAGTCCCCCACGGTGCAGAGTCGGCTGGTGCGCGCGTACGAGATGATGCTGGACACGTACGGGCTGCGTCTGGACGACCGCGAGCGCGGCACCATTCGCCGCGCTGATCACTTCCAGCAGCGTCTGCGTGACGTCTTCAAGTGAGATGGGATGCATCAGCGGGTGCCGTTTGTTCGGAGGGGGCGTCATTTCAGAGAAGGCAAACATTTAAAATCGAACATGAAATACACATCAAGGAACGCTTAATAAGAGTTTTATAATTTTACATATCATGAAAATATTTTCTTAAAAAGGTCTTTAATGTACAAACGGCCATCTCTGTCCCTTTTGCCACCCGCTTCCTTGCTGCTCCTCTGTCCACTGCACTCAAAATCATAAAGAATTTATTGAATGTTTTCTTTGGGCTATGAAAATAAAATGAAGCATTTTGGATAAATATTTTAATATTTTAAGTGTGTGAAAGAATGAAGGTGAATTTTTTTTATTGTAATTGGAGATAATTTGTTTCTTATTAAAAATCTCCAGACCTGCCATACCCTTGCCATGCTAAGCCCGATGAACTTTTAATGCAATCGCTGTGCTGTTCCAGTCAATGTTTTAAAAAGTACAAATTACTTGGAACAAATTTGCTTGTTGCGAACAAACATGTAACGGAGGTTACCTCGTTTTGTAGCCCTTGGTAAATGGTGCAAATTGGTCAATGAGAATGTTGCAAGAAACATTATTGCAGAAAGATTTCACCATTTAATGCCATCTTTAATTAATGTGTACGGGCATGTGAGTGCATGTGCGTTTGTCCATGCTTTACGCAAGTCATGATGCACTGATTCATCAAAAAAATATTCTTACGCTCAAGATACATGCATAAAATTGTCCGTGGGGGAAGCCATGAGTCATACATTCATGTAAATTATCTGCGAATGATATGGCATGACATTTATTTTAATGAAGTGAACTAAAACGAACAATCAAACCAGAATGCAAATAAGACAATTAAAATTGGATAAAAATAAATTCTTGAATAGAATTCTTACCCTCAATTTATGGCTATAACCGAGCTATCCGATTATTTAAGCAAACAAATTCTCTAGAGATTATTGCATCGATTACTCAACTAATCAGATGACGCAAAAATATATAATCGTCCCAGGTCTAATTGTGCCTAATGCATCAAATTGCTTCTCGAGAAAGTGATTGAACGGTTTCCTGCCGAGGTTTGCATGCAGACTGTGGCGGACACGTCTCTCCCACGCAGGGACGAGACGTCGCAACACCACAACATGCGGCTCACGCGGGTGCTCAAGAGCCTTGGCGAGCTGGGCTTGGAGCACTACAAGGCGCCGCTGGTGCGAGCGCTGCTGCGCATTGCACTGTCGCCCGCGTGCCCGCAGGCCGCCGCCGCCCACATGCGACGCAGCGCCCTCGACTACTTTGTGTTCACCGTGCGAGACCGAGGAGAGCGCCGACGCCTGCTGCTCTATGCACGGGCCAAGTACAGGCACGTTCGTATGTGTAATGGCGTGAATACTGAAGGAGATGAGTTGACGGAGGCAGCACGTATTTATTATAACACCCTACAGAAACAGTCAGCTATACAGCCTAGGAACACAGCCTACGGCTACGCGTGCCTGACACCGGCTACGCTCTCAGGTCCTCCGGCTATGTACTTCCTAGAGGAGGCTATCTGACCCGCCCTAGCCAGGGTACGGGTCTCAACCACTGGCCCATCAAACCCGGCCCTGATAAGGACGTCGGGCCGCGGGTACCCAGGGTCTCACCACTGAGCCACACAGAGTCCCGGCCCTGATAAGGGCAGCAGGGCTAGGGGTCCCAGGGTCCTATGTAGCTTGCTCCGTCTTCATTCTTCACTGGTTCCAACGACCCCCTGAGCGCTCATGCACGCCGCCCTATATAGTCCTCAGCCCCCCCGAGGGGCGGGGCTAGTGCGGACGTCGGTGTAGCCACCCAAGTGCGGACCGTGATGTAGACACCGGCTACGCGATGGCTCGTTACATCCCGGTACGTACCACCTCTAGATATGTGTGCAGAACTTTCTCACCGTATATGGCCAAACGTGCTAATCAAAGATGCTTTTTTGAAAGCCACATCAACACAATACGTAGCAGGGCCTTCTTCAAAGCAGAGCCAGCCTGGCGCCTTTTTGGAGGTGCCAGGTTGGGTTTGTTTTCACTGTAGAAGCCGAACCGTGCCGCCTACATCGCACACAATGAACGAGTCGAGTCGCACGTAGGTGACATGGAGACGATGTTTGGTTCTGGCTCGGATCGGCAAATAGCCAGTGGAAAAACCACCGATACCGTGAAGGCACCACACTGGCCTGGTTTGCATGTGCTAATGGAAGAGGGATAGATTAGTAAGATTAAAGCGAGATAAACAAAAGAGAGAAGGGCAGTGTTTCATTGAACAGAAACGTTTGAAAGAGTGTAATTTAGTGACCTAAGTCCATTGAAGACTACTCTTCTTCTCGTCCCTTGGCCTTTTCGGCCAGTGGGACATGACCGTTTCCTTCACCGATATCTCCCTGCAGTGCTTCCTCCACGTCCCTGTTCGTCGCTGTGTCTTTCGACCGAGATAGTTTCCATCCCATCCAATGTTGTGATATTCAACAACCAGTCGGATCGTGGCCTTTTTACTTTCGGACGGTTGAGTGTTCGTCCACCATCCTTTGCAGAAGAATGTGACTAATTGAAATCATCTCTTATACATTTGTGTGGTTGGAGTTAGGTTGCATGGTAGGGCCATGCAATCAGCTCACCAACAATTCCTTTCACGTTTTCAGTTGTTGTAAAGCAGGTGATCGTTTTTTTGTGTGCAATACTTGTAGGCCGGAAGATGAGTTCGTGTGGGGACCACCGGTAGGGAGACTGACTCGCTACGCTCACCTCGTCACACCGGATTCCGACGAGTCCGACCAAGAAGTTGAATCTCATGAGGAAAATGAACCTGCGAGGGACTGCCAGGGAGAGGAACTCTTAGAAACAATATGTGATGCAAGCAGAGAGGACGTCCATCAGCATGCTCCACAGTCTGATGCTGGCTATGATGACATAGGCTAGTGGTGAGTACAGTTACAAACATGTTATCGACCGCGTCACGTGCTGCCTCTTACTCATCTCTCCATTTCCGGAGTCCTACTCAAACACCATCCATTTCACGTAGCTCCGAAACATTGTATTTAAAACGAGGCAAACTGTGTGTACGTATTAACAGCATACAGGGAATACCTGCAGAGTCGAAAACTGGCACTTATTCGCATATTAGTCACAAACGGCTTTTACATTTTTATTGTAAGTGAATACAAGACAGCACATTAAAGATATTTATTGTTATTTAAAAAGAGAAAATATCATTATGTACACTTTTTAAAATACACGTCTATAAATCTGCACATTTTTCAAGCATGAGACAATTTGCCTTTTAGACTACAAGAAAACAAACAGTGGCTGTATGAAAATATAACTGTACACTGCAGCAATCGCCAAATGCGCAATAGTCACAAAAACACGAGACACACTTCAGAATGCCCTTCCACCTTCCATACAAAGGGCATTCAGATTTTGCAAACCCATACAGAATTGTCACTGAATGCGAGTCAAGTGTTAAGTGCTTCTGTGAGTTTCTGTGGATCCTGAGAGTCAGTCATGAAGCTCTGGTGTCATTGCTGTATACTTTCCAACATTATCGATTTAAGCGGTAGGCTACCGATTTTTGAACTCTCTTGCTGCATAGCTATTTGCAAAGGTAATCGTAACACATTGTAAAAAAAAAATTTAAACCTAACTTTTTTTTCTGCATACAATTTTAGCTTCGAAAATTGGCATGCCTTCAAATGGTTTAAACATCGGCGGCCTACGACTTAACTTAGTAGGCTTGACAAGTACTGGATGTAATACTGTGAGCTGGAGGGCGGTCAGGCGACAGGGCTGTGGCAGAGTGGGCAGACGGCGCGCGCCGCAATGTCTCGCTCGGCAGCGCAGTGCTTGCACACGCCGCACATCCAAAACTGGAAGTCGAAGATGCGCCGTCCCGTAGCCACGCACAAGGGCAGCTTATCCTCGCCTCTGTGGATTCAGGAAGAGTCGCAACACAATATGAGTACACAACATCGTTTTGGGTTATTGTGGAGCACCATGGCTTTTAACATTTATAAACAGACCTCTGTTCTGTCTCCACATACAAATGAAATGTTTTTTTAGTCATCGGACTATTGGCTTTTCCGACCAATATCCAGCAGTGTCTGTTTAACAAGCCTAAGTCTGCATAGTATCACCTCTAATGTCTAACTTTGTAATTTCTTACAGATACATGAATCTTCAGAAACCAGATTGAGAACTGGTTGTCATCGATTACTTGATGCACTGTTACATACCTATTCAACAAAACAAATGCAGCAGATGACAATCGCCAGCCAGTATGTAAAAAGGTGGCCTGTGTGCAGTGTGGGATGCTTTCCAGTGCCTGTCTATGATGGGGGTCTCTTGACAATGATGGACGAACAAAACTATCAGGTGGATGGTGCGAACACGGTGCTTGCGTGCACGCGCAAATGCCTTACAGTTCGAGCGATGCCGCAGCAGCACTGGGGTCAGACTGGCCGCGTGCCGGCGGGTCCTTGGGCGCGTGCCTCGTGAAGATCTCCACTGCTAGCTCGCGGTACGGCCGCAGCTGCTCCTCTGAGAATCCCTCCAGGGCCTCGAGGCGGAGAAAGGCGCGTGAGCACGTGGCGAACGAACGGCTCGCCACGGCGCACAGCGCCAGCAGCGAGTAGGCGTCGCTCGGTGGCAGGACGTCCTCGTAGTCGCACAGTAGCAGTGCTGCCAGAGGGGCGGAGGAATAATGGATTGTCAGAGACATTCATCGTACGAGAGCTGAGCCATCCAATTACATGAGTAATTGATTACTCGACTGATTATACAATTGGATAACACAAAGGAAATAGTTGGGCTCATCGCTTCCAGTGGTTTCCAACACTGTTTCCATGTGTGCTGCTGGATGGGAGGTGATGGGCAGGGCTTGGTGACATCGATAGAATCATCCACATCACATTGGGCATAGTTTTTCGGGAGTTTATGCCTTCGTGAGGCAGACTGGGGGAGCTTTCATATTTTTAAAGGGGCCCGATTAACCGACCACGCATTTTTTTTTTCATTAATCAACTTAATACATTAATCATCCTGCCTAAGTGAGCTAAGAGCAGGAAAAATAGCTAGAAGGGATCATGGCCATCGGGTGAGACCGGCTATGGGATGGCAGCCAAAGGAGGGAACACGAACCAGAGGATGTCTACACGTGAAGTTGAATCGATGAGATTGGCTCATGTGCAGGGGCGAGATGGATTCTGGCATTCCAAGACTATGAGGGAGAGAGAACATCATCTAGCAGTGAATAGATCGTGGCTGTTGAAGATGGTAAAATTGATTTTGGTCTCAAGTGGGACACTTCAATAAAGAAACTTTAATTTCTACTTTGTCTTATCAACTTTCTAAACCGTTTTCAGGACATAAAACCACCAATTTTAGCAACAACCAAAATGTACTGGAGACGCGGAAATTTCTAAAATATAAAATATTTGCAGGTGGGCTTTAGGAGTTAATTGGTGAAATATATGCTGTACTGTCTTGCAATATGATCATGACGAGGTGGTTTATGAACTACTTAGTTTTTTTTCCAGTTGTGCTGTATAGCTCTCTGATTTGTTTTGAGGGTTGCAGTACGTATTGTACTGTATGCCGAATTTAAACTATTCAATTGCTGAAGAAGCTCTCAGCTTCTTACTATATTAAACGTGTTGGTCACGACGGTTGCACTAAATTTATTCCTTTTGTCAAAAGGATGACCGAGTGACCGCCGCCATTCTTGGGCCCAATGCAATGAGCCCCGACGGGTACCCACCACTGTGCCCACCGCTGTGCCCACCACTGTGCCCACCACTGTGCCCACCACTGTGCCCACCGCTTGCCCCACGCGCGTGTACCGGTGCGGGTAGCGCTCTCGGCCTGCCCGGAGCACAGCTGTCGCTGCGCCAGCAGGTAGAAGTGGTAGGCCTCGGCGCCCCGCCATGCCCCATCAATCAGCCGACTGTCATCTAGCGCCGCGTCCTCTTCCAATAGCCCGGCTAAAGCCGAAGATGCCTGCCAATAAAATTAAACTCGCAATATTAAAAGCCGTCTCGGCTGAGGTGGCTCGGTGGATCAGGTGGCAAACACCTTGTCAGAGCACTGAGCAAGTGATTAAACCAGGTTCTCCATTGTAACCAACTTGATGGTTTCAGCTTGGTCACTAATGCCGACAAAATAAACCCCATTGGCTAAATTAAGTTTTTCATGCAATTCAACATACTGTTAGTTTTGAAGATAATATTTTTTCTGTTCGCTGACATGTGGAAAACATCTCTATAGCAGGGCATGTGAGAAGGCGGAGTAACCTTGGTTATTATACGAGGAAATTAAAGTTATAATCAGAAGTAGTTCTGGGATATCGGTTTCCAGAGGCTCGAATGTGGATTGATATTACTGCTTTCTGGGAGAGTTCTGAATGTAGATTTCTCCATCTCATGACATAATACCATAAGCATTAGAATTGGGAGAGAAAACATATAATCTCAGTTCAGAATCACAATCTTTATGAAGACTGGAGGAATCCGATGAGCTATGAAGCTCTTTTCACAGATGTCCAGTATGGGCGGATCAGCAAGTTACAACAATACAAAAAACAATAGGAGTGAAAAATTGAGAAAATGGTAAACAAGCTACTAAATATAAATACATATGAAATACTTTCATTATATAAGTCAAATTGATCAAGCTAGGCAGCAAAAGCAATAACAAATCAGTCCCACACCACACCAAGATAACACACAGAGTAGTCCCTCAATAAAATGGCACATGAAAATTGAACTATCGATACACAGGAAAGGATTAAACTTACTACGTGAAGCAAGACAAGTTAACAATCTTAAGCGTGAAGGTTTGACATTCAGGTAGGGGCTTTTAATGGCACATGCTGCCCTCACTCACCTCCACACGCTTGCCCTTGATCTTCTCCCTCTGGCCGTTCTTTACCTGCTCGTGGTAGTTTTCTACGAGCAGTGCGGCCAGCACGTACAGCTTCTTCACGCGCAGGGGCTTTGTGCGTTTCTTTGCCTCCTCATCTGCGACCTGTACAAAATAACACGCTTTGTTAATCATCTCACGGAGCCTCAACACTATTATTCGGGAGGGTCCAGCATTGGGATGTTTAGCAAATTCCATTAATGTATGCCTTCAAGTGGAAGCAAACTAGAGTCCCTGGAGAGAAACCTCGCACTAATATGAGGTGGCAATACTGGAAGCTCCAATCTAGATTGCTGTACTGCCTGACCACCTCAAATATTGCACCGCACCTCTGATAAGCACGGTTGACTACGTACGGTGCAAAAGAAGTTCAACATACATGCAAATACGTGTAGCATGACTGTATTCTCATTGAGTAAGCTGTAAATGTACAGTACTTTTTTCAATCCACTGTTCTAGATGATGGCCTCCCCACACACCCCATGGGTCATCAGGGGTTATTTGACCATACATCGCCACGCTGATCAGTGTGGGTTGGTAAAGGTATGGAACATGGAACATAGATGTTAGAGCATAGTAGAGTAAAACAATGGAGTGTGCTATATCATTTAACGGTGCCCACAACGCAGCCCCACAACAGCCCTAACAACCAGATGTGCATGGTTGTCTCTAGGCAAGTACTATCCTGGCCACACTTTGCTAAGTTTAGCTTCCCAGACCTAACGAGATCGGGTGTATTCCGCGTGATTTGGTCATAGACTTATGTCTGTTATACAGCCGAAACAATCACTCTTGAGATAAATAAGTATCCATAATATAGGTTTTTTTGGGTTATATCACGTAAATATAAATGTGTTGTTAAACCCGCCACCACCCGACACTGCCAATAAGTAAGGTTTGTCACATAAACAAAACATGCCAACGACACATTAATATATACGCGATCGAACCCAAAAAAAAACCTATATTATGGATATTGGTCGCGAAAGCCTACATGTTAAAATAAATAAGCATGTCAAAATGTCGCCAAACTGATTCATTTGAAGGCACGTGAATAACAATGCAATCAGCAACACTCGACAATAAATACGTTTTGGGAACGCTCTTCATTCAATGCCACGTGGACAATAATAACGGTCGGCAAGGCTGAAGATGTGCAACCTTGCCTGGAACATGAGTTTGGCAGCGTCCAGGAAGCGATTGGCCTTGCGGTAGAGTTCTACGGCATCCAGACGCTTGCCCGTTTCCAGCAGATGGCCCGCGTACTTGGCCAAGAGAGAGCCAATTTCCTTCATGTTGTGTGTTTGAGCCAGATCCACCGCCTGGTTCCACTGTGGGTGGGGCGAGGGTAGCAGTGATGGCAAACGGTACAAAAGTCAAATTGTAAATACCACTTTCAATCTTAAGGAGTACTAATAATGTAATGTATTTGTCCACATGGGTTTCACTAAGTCCTGTCTCGGGAGGTTTAGTAATTATATTTTTAAGGAATATTTTGCATGAGTGAGTAAACCGAATGAGGCCGAGAAAATCTCGTGCATACAATCAAAGATCTTAAAAAAAGGCAACCTCAAAGGTACACACAAACACACAATCAACATATACAAAGATATGTCCATGAAAAATGTATTTCTTACAACCTCGTGGACACCTCACAGCCCAGCAGATTTGGCAGTATAACAAAAGTGTATGATCTACTAACCCTAAGCTCCAAAGCGCTAGATTACAATTCTCGTATATATTTTCGGCAAATAGAACCACGTGACAAGGTGGGATGATTTCACCTGGTTGAGTTGCACACATGTGTCAACGGCCATCTTGGGCTGGTTGCATTTCAGGTAGGCTGCCACGGCCTGCTCGCACATTCCCACCGTCACAAACATGTGCGCGACGTTCTGCGACCACACGGGCACAAGACACGCCATGAATTAGAACGGCAAAGTGGTCAGTAGATTCACCAACCAGATTGTTTGCACTCAGAAGTTAATTCTGCTGCAAATGGATGACTCCTTGTCATTTCAGCTGTTAAAAAGAGTAGGCCACTGTGTGTTTTGTCAAAAGAAATGTTTACAATTCTAACAATGTCATTGTCCATAAAAACATCACTACGTTTTAACGCTCTTTCAGGAGGATCAGGCTTTGAAATATATGACCAATAAATATTTTAATGAGTATTATGAATATAGGAGGATGTCGAGAGAAACCCCATGCATGGGAGGGATTAACCCACATTTCTGTACTGCCATCTCCAGACCAATTCACAGCTCAGAGAGTTATCAATCTTACCAATACTCATGACCCACCACCCTTCGGCTCCAAAGTGCTGCATTACAGGTATACACTACCACACCTGGATTTAGCCACCAGTAAATATCAATTAATAATTATTTACAGAGGAAAGAAAAAACCTGCGTGTCAAGACTCTTTTAATGAGGGCCCTGCTTTGGAAAGTTTTACCAAAATGATGTTTCGAGTAGTCCAATGACTTCTCCCTTAAGAACATGCCACATCTCAGCAGGTTTTCCCTGGCTAAGTAACAAACTAAAGTGAACAACGTAGTTGTTTTTCATGCCGGTACCGTCAGCAGCTTGTGGTTCTCAGGGAGGGACGTAGCCAGCCTCTCCAACCCGTCATAGTCCTCCAGCATGTAGTAGCACTCGGCAAGCCTCTCCTGGTTCCGCCCCTGCACGTAGTACTGCACCGCGTGGGACCTGCATTTCGATAGGGGCGCGTTGGGGGCTTTGATATGACTATTAACAGCAGCCTATTCTCACAGCGTCGCTTTTACTAGCGTTCGACAACCCAGTCAATTTGTACTCGGTATACGCCGTATATTGTGGCGAATATTGCATTTTGAAGAAAGAATATATATTTGGGATGACTGGCACAGATAAAGCAGAAGCTAAGCACATCCCTGGGGAACAAGGCCAACTATGCTTATATCCAAAGTGTGCTTTTACATTCGAATATTCCCTTTGTCTTCCCCCCAACAGTGTAATGTAAGGATGTATTGCATTTGTTAGAACTTTGCTCCTGTCAGATGTGCATAGATCAAACTTTTACTGGAATGAATAAATGGTTGCAGGAAGTGAGTGACAGGGGGACAAAGGTGAGGGGACATCACAGAGTCACCCAGTGAAGAACAGGGGATAAGGATTGGACTTATCATGGGTGGTGGTGGTGATGATGATCAGGATGAACTAAAAATCCATCTTAAAATATTTACTCCAAGTGAGTAGCATCTCGTTACAGGTGTGAACAGCACAACGGGCACTGTCTTTATAGGCAACACGTATAGTACTGTGTACCACACCACTAGGGGGTGGGGGGGGGTAGGGTACCACTTGTGCCGGTCAGCGAAGTAGTCGCCGATGGCGTTGTACGCGAGCTCCAGCAAGGTGTCGTCTGCGTCGCCTGAGCCCGTCTTCAAGAGCTGCAGGACTCGGAACCAGTCTCCCAGCTTTATCCTCAGATTCACTGCCAGGTCACTGGAGGCCATGATAAGTTATAAAGGATATGTAAGAAAGTTAGAAAGCAGAGACGTCCAACTATGTATACACAGTCTAGATTTTTTTATTTTAACAAAGATGAGCTTCATGAAGACGAGCTTAACAGCCCTGTTACCATGAAAGAAAATAAACGAGCTTCATTAAACCAATTATGACTAAAGCATGTAAAACTGGGTAAAAAGGGTTTATCACAACCTGTCACATTTTTACTCTTTTCTAAGAGGCTGTTTATATTTTTAACATGACCTGGTCAAAATTATTGAGCTCAACGAACTTATATATTTTTAAAAGTAAAAATGGGTGGAGACTGGCAGTCAAAACAAGACATTAAAATCCAAGTTTGTATCAGCTGGATAATAAAACTACTCAAAACAATGCAATTCATGTTAATGTTGAGCTGTTCTTCATGCCATGACATAACCTCGTATTTTTTGTACCTAATTTTGACGTGTAAAAATAGAATGATAAACAATGAAGCTGTGCGAGCCACACACCGGCGGTCCATGTCCAGGTACATGCGCTCAGCCTCCTCAAAGCGGCTGAAGTACGCCGCCACCTCCGCCTGCTTCATGGCCTGGCTTTGGAGGCTGCCCAGCCGCTTGACAAACTCGAGGCCCTGGAAGTCCTTGCAGCGCACGCACGCTCGCTCCGCCATCTCCAGGTTCAGCTGCTTCAACGCAGCCTCTGCCAGGAGACGCCTACATCCGAGCCGAGTGGACAAGTGGGAAATGCTGTGCTTGGAGCTCTCTTGGTGTGTTTTCAGGTTGTACTGCGTGTTGTTCGGCATGTTGTCTGACGTTTTGCTCCACCTATCTGGAAGCTTCTTCTTAGCGTTTTGGAGCCAAACCCGGTAGATTCTTCAGGAATTATAGTTCGTTCCCAGCACCGTGGATTCCAAACGTCGGGACATCATGCAGCATAACTCATGGTGCAACCCAAAAAAAAGATAGCAGAGCTATGCAGCACTTCTAGATTTGAAGCTTTCGTGACTGCGAGAATTCATACTCTTAGGTTTTTTTCGGTAAAGTCACGTAGGTAAAAATAAAAATACAGTAAATTTAGCTGTGACGGTCCCACCTGATGACGGAGACTTGTGTTGCCTCCGAAACGTCGTGATTTATTATTTTATTTGTATTATAATTTTTATTATTTATTTTTACCTACGTGACTTTACCGAAAAAAACCTAAGAGTAAGACTATGCAGCACTACCACACAAAAAACCGATGCAGCACTGTGCTTAGAGCTGTGCCAAGCACAGTACTGTTGAAGCTAATGGAAACAATAAAATATAAGAGGCTATGATGGTGGTGGTGTATTAGCACAGGTTTAAAATACATTCAACAAATTCATTGGCACCTTTGCTTAAAACCAAGTGAGAGCCCGATGAGACTAAATGTCATTTTCAAACGAGATCTAGGTTATAAAATCATTACAGTACATGTGATAAATGTTCAAAACAACAGTAAATATGGCCAAAATATTAACCAATGCACAAAAATACATTCAATTACATGTAACGTTTAGTAATTGAAAATGCAAGGAGTAAAAAGATGAATTTATCACTTAAAATGTCAACAACATTTTACAAGCAGGCTCTTACCTGAAATACTGATTTCATGCTGTGGTGCCATAACCCAAAAGCTAAATTTTAAAATTACCTCCTACCTATTTAGTTATTGTCCCTGTGCTTATCAAATCTCCTCCACAGATATCCTAGATCTTCAGTGATGGACACTAAATGTGTTATGTAAGCAGGTTTACTCACTAAGCAGATAGCCTCTGCATATTTGCAATACACGTGCTCATAATGTGGAGTGCAAACCTGTAATGCTGCAACCTGTAGGCAATAGTTGGTGGACCACACAGGTTTGTGAAACAACCAAACATGCTGGGCTGTAAGGTGACTATGAGATGGCGGCACATTAAATGGGTTTAGCCCATCTGCGGAGACCTTGCGGTGTTATCTCCTCATGTATTGTTTTTACTGGTAGGAACCACCTGGTTCCACCAGCCCACAGGGGATTATTGTGTCCGTCCATCGTGCATCCAAAAATTGGGAGGGGTGGGGCTGGGTGGAGAGGGGAGGGTGGGGAGGGGCTGGGTGGGGAGGGAGGGGCTGGGTGAGAAGGGGCTGGGTGGGGAGGGTGGGGCTGGGTGGGGAGGGTGGGAAGGGGCTGGGTTGGGGAGGGTGGGGAAGGGCTGGGTGGGGGGTGGGAGGGGTGGGGCTGGGTGGGGAGCGGCTGGTCACCCGGTGGTGCCCTTATAAAACTCAAGGTTTAACCTACTCACGTCGGCATGTGCCCGCCCTCACAGTCGGGCATATTTGCGGAATACACCATGCCGCTGTTGACCCTGGCCATTGACCGAGCAACCCAACGTTCCTACCAGCTCCCTCCGCAGTGATGCGTTCTCTGGATACTCCTGTTTCCTCCCATATAAAAAAAATCCTTAGACATTAGCATGCCAAACAACCCAATACATGACCCATTTCCTGTGAAAAAAAGCCATGCCTTTCCTGGATAAATAAATAATGCGAAGAAATAAAGAACAATGTAGTGAACAATGATCTAAAGTAAAGCAAATCAAGTATGTTTCCAGGAGACAGTGGGCAGTTACATAAAATATCTTAAGTTATATTCTGCCTTAGTTTGCAATGTAAATGAGTGCCAAGAGCAAAGTTCAGTGAAGAAATGTTCGGCAACGGGCCGCAGGTGTTTATTCTGGGTCGATGTTGTAATACGCACGTGACTAGTATCCAGTCACTTATAGCGGTATACTAGATGTAGTATAGTGGATTTATGTCAGAATGGCAATATTTATTTATACTTTATATTAAAAAATTGTGGATTGCTGATCCACAGGCCCAGGCTGAAATTAAGCCCGGATAAAACAATGCCAATGTTTAGTGCAGTGCACAGGTGCCATTTGCAACCCACCAGAGTCGAGGGTGAGGGTTGTCCTCGATGAACTGCGAGGCCTCCTCTATGCCCACATTCTCCACCAGGGCCCGGCTGTCTCTCAGTGAGCGCACCTCAAAGTTTGCCACACACTCCTTGTTCGGGTGCTCTGGGTCCTGTGTGGCAGCAGCAAAACGCACGTATGTGGTGATCCATGAAAATCTCACAAAATCAATCAAGGTTTCTCTTATAAGCT
The DNA here is from genome assembly GCA_014621495.2 of Entosphenus tridentatus. NCBI lineage: Eukaryota > Metazoa > Chordata > Hyperoartia > Petromyzontiformes > Petromyzontidae > Entosphenus > Entosphenus tridentatus. The sequence goes on along the minus strand of CM025631.2, from coordinate 6,210,461 downwards.
GTTTGGAAGTTTTTTTTTTTACAAATGCAGCAGTGTGCAATATGAAAAGCAGGGCTTTGAAAATATTACATAATGAAAGCCTGAGCAGGACTAGCCACTCAATTCCTCGCAAGAATAATCACTGTAACACGATTCCAGAATACAACATTCATAATGATGCATGGTCACAAACTTCTCAAACAAGTGTTATCTCATTACAATGTTGTGATTGCCTATCAAATATAATCAAGGTTTCTCACCCTTAAGATCTCATCCATGAGTACAGATTTGATCTCCAGATCCTCAAAGCTGCAAATGTATCCAGATGTTTGGATGGGCTCCTGTTGGGAAGGATGAGTTACAATAAAAAAATGAATCGAATACATTGCAATGGACATAATTCAGGCGAATGTATAATGTTATTTTTGCAAGTAAAATCTTTGTGTTCCAACTGCCTTAAATAGCAAATAAATTTTCAGTAAGGATCTCCATAATATACTTTCTAAGTGTCTAGAAAAAAAAAATTCCATGATTTTACATAAAATACATAATAGTTACAAAGAGCAATCAGACCAGCTTTAAAACTATTATAGATGTATACAGCACGATGGCGAAAACCTACATAGTAGTACCTTTCTAGATTTGTCTAAACGCCTCCAGCAACTCGGACAGTTAAACCGGAACAGCAACGCGATGGCGCTGTCCAGCTTACCTCAGGGTCGAGGTTGCGGAACACATACATGCGCGTCTTCTCCATCATCGCGAACAGGTCGGGGTTATCGGCCGCCCAGCGCACATCCCACACGTCCTTGCGCTCGAACCCCATGGGGTCCCGCGGTTGCCCTGGGGCTACCCCCGTTGCCCCTGCACCACCTCCCGCATCCGAGCCGGATTCGGAGCCCATCAGTGAGCCGCCAGCTTCCAAGTCGAGGATGGTAAGCACGCCTGAGATGTCCACCACTGCCAGACGGCTGATGACAGAAAAAAACGAAACTATTTTTTATTTTACCAGGTAAGGCCCACTGAGCTATATACTTATTTTTTCAGAAGCGACCTGACCACAAATTTTTGCTTAATGAAGTGGATTATCACGAGGAACTTTATAGCAGCCAAATATTATGAAAGCACAATTCTAAAGTTATCATCAACAACTGCAACAGCATCATCATCTTCCTGTGTCAATAAATTGTCAGAGGAAGACCTAGCCATCTAATCACCACCACTCATGGTCCTGCAATGCCACAATCCACGTCACTCCTACACTTAAACGTATCTCATTGCTCCATCTCAATGGTGGGCACAATCTCTCCTTTGGCTGCCAGTTTGTATATAGTCTTGTCCACCAGAAATCATACCCTCTTGCAATGTACGCTGCTCAAACTCTCTTACGTTTACTAATAGGGTTTTTCCCCTTTTTTCTGGCAACAAAACTGACACCTTTTTCAAGGAATCATGTTTACATTAACCACAATACTTGCAGTCAAATGCAAACAAAAAACAATACTCTGATATTGTTTTTTGTTTGCATTATTAGTATATTTTGGTACTGGCAAAGGAGGTCTCTTACGTTTATTAAGTCAATATTACGCCTCTGATTTGCATTATTTTTTTATCCAGATCCATGTACGTTTAATTTCAAATATGCATCGCTCAATTATTCTTGCATCTTTCAATTATTATTCTCGCATAAACATGCATCTCTCAATTATTTTTTTCAATAGTCTTCGCAAAGCCAACTATTAAATATAATGCGGATCATTAAAACTGTGCGTAACGGCAGTATATAAACTTGTCATTCTAGCCTATAAGGGCATACAATGCCACCAGGTAGATGTGCAGGCCCTTACATCATAGCCATCATCAACCACGGTCAATCGAAACGCTGGATAAAGGCCTTCCCAATCCACCACCATCTCTCACAATATTGCGAGATAAGCACACAAGCCGATTCATCACTCAGTTTCCTTGATGGATGTCCTGTTGGATGCATTGTTCCGTCATTACTCTTGACTATCATCCACTATTCCTTCCAACGACGTGTCCCTCCCAAGCTCACTTACTTTTATTAATAGTTTGAATGATGTCATGAACCTGTGTGTTTTCGTGTTTATTTTTTTGTCTTTCCCCCGCACCTCCGATTAGCATGGTTGACTGCGTAGACTGTGAAAGAAGTTCAACATACATACGTGCACATACACTAATTCATGTGTTTCTCTATCTCTACATGTAATTCCAAGCACGTGTCTCTCCATGCTTCTTTGTGCACTTACGTGGAGTTGCAGTTGAGGGAGAGGCGGTATGGCCGGGCAGAGGCAACATAGTTCTGCACTAAGCCCACGTTGGGCAGGCTGTAGCGCTGCAGGGTGCCCGACTCTCTTGCCTGCCACAAAAACAAAATACATTAGACGCAATATAGTAATATGTAACAATGTAGTAATTAATCGATTCAAATATATGCTTATACTCACAGTAGACTTTGAATTGTGCTCGTAAGAATCGATGATATATTTGTGACTTTTGCAAATTAATATGCACGTCATACGTTGTTGCTGCTTTTAGGCTAATAGCACACAAGACAGAGCACATGCGAATTCTTCATATACACAAATCCGTCACGACAAAAAGCGAGGTGAATTGTTAATGCCTAAAATACCACATACAAAAACTACAGATGCACCTCGTTAATGACAGTGATGGGAGGTAATAGATCTAAAGGCAGAATGTGCATTCCACCTACACTTCCCTGGAGGCGGCGTTAAATTATTTTTACATAAAAGCATTTTGTATAATCACTCACTGTTGCTTTAAAAGTTCTACTCGGTAAATGGTAATGGCAGAGAAATTTGACCTTTGTGGTCGAATGTAAAAACATCCTTTATGTATATGTATGTTCAACTTATTTCGTAGCGTGCATTGCCACCAGTGCTAATCGGAGGTGTTTTTGGTTGTTGGAACTGACCACGAGCAGGGTTTTGTCTGAAGCTGTGATGCAGCAAATTGGGTCTTTAGTTGCCTGCAAGGAAAACAGAGGCATTATCCTGCACATTCACCAAAACATACCAAGTCAACAACCAAGTGTGTTGTTAAAGCAGCATGTGCTACATTAAGTATAGCCTGTAAAAAAAAAAAAACATACAATTGTTGCTTTGCTGATGTCCGGCATGCTATCAACAGCTCCTGTAGGTTGGTCATCCACGTGAAAAATCCTTCAAGGGAAACAACATTTTCATTATTATCATCATCATCATCAATTAAATTTATGTGTATTTTACAAGAGGTCTGAATGTGCAACCACCAAAAACACGAGACATTGGCAATTTATTTTACCGCAAACATCAATCGGGCACTGTCTTTAACAATGGCATCAAGTTTGGAATTCCTTCTCATCGTTTCCTTTCCAAGCTCTTAAAACCTAGCTCAATTCAAGAAATGTGTTAACTCTTGTCTATTGAAACTTTGAGAGTGGTGTTTGATGCTGGTTGCTTGACATGTTGGGCCTTTGGGTCTGTGTCCAGAAACTGTATTAACAATTAAAAGTTGGACACATTAAAAAAATCCAATCCAAAATCGTGACAAATACAGGAATGTAAAACAATGTAGCATGAATATAGAGGCATAGAGCTGGTTACTTCTCTTTGCCGTCACGACGAGACCGGGCCACTTGGTTGATCTCCAGGCCGGTTATTTTTTTCGCCACACGGTACTGCCACACGTAGAAAGCATTCTTGGATGCTGCGATGACGTGGGAGTGTGTCATGGCCACGTACAGAGGTTCTGTCAGAGATATTTAATTAAGAGCAACATCTGTAACGTGGGAGACGGCCAGACCATCGGCGTAGAAAACTTGACACATACATTTAAATACTCGTCTTACAAACTTTAAATCAGCTTCAATAACTGGTCGCCGGTGGTGTTCATTTGTAAGCGTTAATCCATGGCTGTACCAATAAGAAATGATAATTACCAATGTCAATGTACTTGGAGTCCTGTGGAGTTCCAATAGAGTTGCACAGCACCAGGACGTACTGTGGAGGACAGTTACAACAGACATCTACAGTGGTTGATAAAATGCAACATCAATCTGCTTAGGTTGATTAAGGTCATGTCTTAAGTTACAGTTTAAATATACCAATGCCTTATCCTCACTGATATTGGCATGGTGGTGTCTGTTGTGGTGATTGAGGTATAGAAAATGATTCGCATATTATGGAATGTTCATTTTGTTCAGATTGTCAAAAAAGTGGCGATATTTCCACTACCAATCATAAGAAAATTCACCAAGACGTTTAGTCAAGATATGAAGCTGGCTCTACTCTTTGCCAGAACTGACAATGACACACCACATATGAACGTCAAAGAAATATGGAGTCAATGTTCAGCAATGAATAATGTGCTTGATGTGGAACATTTCTCATTTATGACAATTGGGATTTTAGTATTATCTTGCAACATCCACAGCAGTGTTCAGATTTATACATAATATACTGTATGATGAAATGGAAAATATAATAAGGAAATTACCATATCAACCACAGAATCAGTTACGCCTTCCTCCTTGTTTGCAAGGCAAATATAAGACAGAATCATAATTAAATGCACCAATTAAATATTTAGTACACACTACACAAAGACTTAGCTAAACAAATGGTATAACTCAATTCACATTTTCATCTACACTTGAGACGCCCTGCATGATGCCATGTTGAACGATTTCTTGGAAATGTACAAGTTTTTTTGCAAATACCCGTTCGAGTTAATGTGATTAAACGTGGAATATAAAACTCATGATGCTATGCATACTGCTTCTAAGAACTGAGATATTCACGAACATTAATACATGAATGCAGTTGCACCATCAGACTACAATCAGCAGCACAAGCAGCCCAATTAACACGCCGTGCATAACATAATACAATTTGTATTTACAAAGAGTTTAAACATGACTGTATCTTAAGATGATGTAAAGGAAGGGGGGGGGGCATGCACAATGAGTGGCCTGGTAGAACAAACAGCGTATTTATTGGGATTTTTTTGCAGAAATTAGAAATGTAAGAAGTCTACATGACAAAGAAGGACATGACACAATAAGGCTGCTCATGAAGACACTTCACAAAGAGACAGTCATGGGTAGATGCAATTAAGAAATTCTTTATCCTCGATTCGAACAGAATGAGATATTCAGCAGTGTGCATACCAAAGGAGAGGAACATTCTAGATGGGGGAAGCACTAACAGGGGTAATCCCCCGTTGAATGGAGATTGAAAGGGCACTGACAGGAATCCCTTGTTGCAGGAGCACAGGTCACATAAAGGGGCAAATATCAAGATGAAACTGAAGCGGTATACAGGGGGCAAATCCATGGATGATCATGAAGTGACTATAATCAGCAACAACAGGCTGTTTTTAAGGCAAGACCATTGCAAAGCAAGGCGTGCACCGCTGCCAAGCGAGGTGGATCGTCACCTGTGCCTGAGTGTCTTCAGCGCGCGTGGCCAGCACGCAGTAATCACCACACGCCGTCACGGACAGCAGGCTGCGCACATACTTCAGCGTCTTCTCGCTGTGCTTGGTGTCCCAGAACACCACGCAGTATTCCGTGCGCTCAGGCTTGGTGTACGCATACACCACCGTGTTGGAGCAGTAGCCCCACTGTGAAGGAAATGCAGGGAGGGGGGCAGTGACACGTTATGTGAGAGCCTGCATTGCTTTCCAACAAGCGTTTGTCCTCGGAAGCACAGCTATTTCATTAGTGATTGTTACGATACTTCCCGAGTCACAGAATGAGACGTTACACGTCACATGGCACCTCCGATTAGCACAGTTGGCTATGTACGGTGCGAAAGAAGTTTAACATATATATATGACATCTTAAGATTGTCACAGGTAATTATATGGGAGGCGAGTGCACATACGGAGTGCAACGTTGTCGCAGTGGCGGAAAATCCTCACCCATTATCTTTGGGTTTTTAATTGCCATGTTTTTGGTAACATTTTTGTGAATTTCCCGATTTTATACAGGGTATGTCCAGAATAACAAAAGAAACTAAAATTGTAAATATAAAGGAACATATTTAATAGAGTTACTCTAACCCCATGCTACAGACAAATGGACATATGGACAGAGCTAATGTTAACACACTTTCCTTCTGAGTTGGAAAAGATCCAGATCAAGCATATTGGATTGTCGATTTCAATGCACTGCATAACGGGCTTGTGGCAGCCTTGTACACTGTGCGTAAGTGTGGCTCCAGCGAAAGCAATCAGATTACCTTGTAATCTGGGCGGATGTTTGCAAAGTAAAGGAAGGAGTCAACACCCAGAGCGATGCGTAGGCCGCCCCCCTCCCAGGCTAGGGCAGACAGGTGTTTCCCTGGCATCTTCAGACTTCTCAGGTGCTGCAGGGACATGTGCATAATGCGCTCACACAGGGCGAAACCACGGGCTCCTACCCTGCATACTAAATAAAAGTCAACGTAGTTTCCTGCTCAACAAAAACGTGGGGAGAGTCATCTCTCATTTACATTCCTGGGACAGCAAACTTGCGACCTTACTATAGCGAATCACACAATCTAGCCATGAAGCATATTCAACAATATTATACTTTGGATTTATTTTAGATGCACAGAGTGCTAGTTAGCAATTGGCAAAATTACAACATTATAAATATACAACCCCCTGTCAATATATTGCTGGATGAGGGTCTCCACATGCCGTGCGAGTTGCGGGGGATAATTTACCATACTTCACGATGCTGGTCAATGCAGGGTTGGTGAAGATGCGGAGTATATACGTGGAAACATAGAAACACAATACAACAGATCTTGCCACACTATCCTCTACTGCACAGCAAGCAGCCTTGGAGCCTATAACACTGGTTATGCATGGTGGTCACCCATCAAAGCACTATCCAGGCTCAAAACTGCTTAGATTTTGAGATCTGATAAGATCGGGTACATTAATTGTAATTTGGTCGTAGGCCAAACTATGGCCAAAAATGTTACTAGGTAGAACACCAGCTGCATTGTTGACGGAATTGAGAAAGAGCTTGTCACTCAGAATCACTCACCTCGCCAAATGGCGTGTAAAACTGCACCAGGTTGAATTCCTTCTCCTGGCCATAAGCTCTCTGCGATCCGGCCACAGCCAGCACACTGCCGCAGTGGTTCCACTGGATGCTCATCACCGTCATGCCTGCATCTATCAGAACAGGCTCTGTGCCAACACAGATGCAGAGATAAATAACCGGATTGTTGTGTGCTGCCCAGCAACACCCCAGAATGCAAACTTACATGTAATCTTAAAAAAAAAGTTATATATTTTTCTCACATCTGCATACATTACCGTATTCTCCAGGTGAAAAGATGCTTTGAAAAGACACACCCCAAACTTGTGCTCGATAATGATATAAATTTGGTCAAACAAAAATACCTACCGGATAATAAGATGCACCTCCAACTTTTGCCTTGCTTTTCAGTGGAAAAAGTGCACGTTTTAATCTGGAGAATACGGTAACCTTTTTCAATAAGCATATTATGATCATCAGCCATGATCAATCCACTGATATATGAAGGCTTCTACAAGCATCTACAAACCACCTCCATCTCCCGGTCCTGTGAAGTAACACTCCATATTGTACCTGCCTATGAACTTTTTATCATTGCTCAATCTTCGTGGCATAGTCCCTCTATTGGCTGCCACTATTGTTCGTTTCAGCAATATCTCTTCTTGTGACATGTCCTTCCCAAGTCAACTTACTTTCTTAACAGTCAATACGATGCTTCTAACCTGAATATTTTTTCAAATCCACATGCACCACTTTCTGTCTCTCAGTGTAAAATCATCACCCAAACATCCTGAAATTCAACCAAGGATCAACAAAGGTCTCATTAAGGTTTGTAGAAGCACTGTTCAGTTGTAACATCAGCAACGTTATTTGTTACCTATAAATATACGTCCTAGGAAGGCAACAAAAACAAGTGAAGGACAAATTCAACCCATGGCGACAGCAGCATTCATCTGTGTCAAAGAAAAGCTTACTTTCATCATTTTCATGGCGCATGATCTGGAAGCGCCCGTTATCAAAGCAGATGGCCAGGCAGGGACAGCCAGGGTCCACGAAGCCCTCCCGCCCATCGTACCAATGTAACCCAGCGATGCTCACAACTCCGGTCGCTTCTGCCAGACACTGCAGTGACATCTTGGCCTGTGGGAGTTCCCGATAAAAAGTGACAATGAAATAACCGCCCAAATTGCCATTATAAACCTTGAAACACGTCAATAAATCTCAAAGGAAGATCGCACAGAACAACAGCTTGCAAATCAATGGTTTGTATTGAATTGAGAACAATGCATGGCAGTTGCAGATATATACTTACACCAACAGAAATTAAGACTAGCCAAAAGTGTGACTGCAGTCACCAATCTAAAACCACGGACTACATAATACACCACTGCCTGCTTTGACAATTCACCAGCAGCATTTAAAATATTCACCAAGCTATTCCTGATGATGTCCACTATCTCACCAACCTTGAAATTAGCAAATGCCTCCAACATAAAATGATAAATAAACAACCTAAATGGCAAATTAACCTCATTTTGTAGATACATCATCTAAGCTGTGTCCCAGGTTATCTGACATGAATATGAAACTTTGTTATTGAGAAAAAAAGAGGACCATAATGACACGATTATAAATTTAAAATATATCTCTCACGACATTTCAGAGTTGTGTTGTATAGCCCAGGACAAGTAGTAAAGGTATATGCATGCACAAAATAAGGCCTAGATTTATGTTGAATTGCATCTTCTATTAGAGAATCTGACTGTGGCACTAGTATAGGTATCTAGAGGGCCTCAAAACCCAAGTTAAGTTTTTATGATTAATATGAGATAAAATTGGCCAATAGAAGAAAAATTGGCCATTGTTGGCAGGTTATTTAATTGAGATCGTGAATAATCTGTTTGCTGAATGCGTATGGGGGTTCTGGAGTTTATATGGAGTAACCTTACCAATGACATTTGAAAATTTAGCAGCATTTGTTTAAAAAACCTGACGCTACTGATGAAATCCAGGTAAAAAAAAGTCCAGAGTTTTCCTAAACAAATGCAGCTTGATAATATTGGTCTGATAAGCTCATGGAATAGACATATTTGTATTTGTATGGATTGACATAAAACGGAGTTCTGCTTATATATATGCTTGAGACAGCAAGGTGGAATTTCAATGACATGTAAAAGCTCATCAGCCCCAATGTTTCAAGCTTTGATGCCCCTCAGAACCAGGGTGCTTTGCCAATGCTGCGAAGCTGACCACAAAGTTGCCTGTGTTGTCATAGATGTGGACTTCTCCATTGGCCATCCCAAACAGCAGCGTCCGTCCATCTGGCGACCATGCAGCGTGACAAAGCTGTATGCCCTTCAGTTCCTTCCCCCATATGCGGTTTCCTTGATGGTACAAAGCATTTTTGTTATTTTAAGAGTGAGCATCAGGAAAGTCATATTTAAAGGTTCTTTTAAAACGTCAGAATGTAATTAATCTTACACTCACAATACATGTAGCAAATTGTGTAAGTATGAACTGTTAACAATTTCTAAAAGTTATATGCAAGTATTGCCTTCAGGCTTTGGAAATTAACAAGGTAAAACTAGAAAGAACAAAGACAGACGAAACATTACAAACAAGACAGAGAATTGTCCCCAAATAGCACAGGTAGTTCATGAGCCCAGGCCAAATACTGTATTTCACTTCCCGGTACCACATGAGATGGAATCACTCTTATGGTTCCAATTTTTTTACGTGGCCAATAACAGTGAATAACATAACCATTTGAAATGAGTGGGTTATCAAATAATTTACTCGTATTTTCCATATACGCCTAAAGTTTTGCTACCTTAGGCAATACCAATTTCTGTTCTGGTCCCATTAAAAATGGGGTGGAGCAGGGTGAATCCTTAAATGCCTATAATGTATGCCCTTATAAGGCTTGCAGATACAAGTTCACCTTTTGCCAAAGACATTTCTTGCAAATCTCTCACCGTCCACCGATCCCACAATGACAGCTCCATCCTCATAGACGATGCAAATCTTCTGTCCATCCAGGTTCCAGCACATGCTCCTCACCATGGACTTATTTCGGTTGTTTATCATCTCCTCGTACCACAAGCCTGTTTGTCAAGATAGTAATTATTAATATAATGTACAATGTCGAATATCCGATTCACTGGGGATTGAAATATAGGTGGCTCTTGTGTAAAGGTCAGATATATAAACTTCGATCGAACATAATGGTTAAATAGGTTACTGGAAATGCATTACTCTGCTTTAGAAACACGTACTCTGCTTTAGCAAATGTGTGCGAGTTATAAAAAACACATTCCTGCATGTGAAATGGTCAAATTTCTGAACATCAAAAATTAGTTACATCATGCACAAATACTGTACTGGATTAATTCTTCAGAGCGGATATGTGCCAATCAGACATATGACGTTATACTGCAGGTGGATGCTTGCCACCCATTTGTTTTCTGAGCTCTCTAGCATGTCATTAATGTCAACATGAAATGTTAAAATAACTACTCTAAGTACTCACCCTTATAAAGCATCCACACAATGATGAGGCCATTCTGGTCACTGCTAGTGAGCTTCTGATAATGCTCATTCCACGCCAATACCTGCACTGCACCTACAAACACCAATGTTGCATTATTACCATCATCAATTAAACCATAAAAATAGCTTCAATTTAATAAATTTAGGTCACCACGACTCTCATCACAATTGGGAGCATTATTATAGTGTCGATAAAATTCTGACTTACCACTGTGGCCCTCCATAGTTTGGTTCAATGATAGGTTGCTTGGTGCTGCCAACCCTTTGAGTTTAGCATCTTCACCTACATACATGGGTGAATGACCATTGACATATTACGTGTTATATATCTCCATTTAACACACGAAGGTGGCAAAATGTGTTCATAATAGTACGATGCTGCATTTAAGATTTTGAAAACCATCCTGTTCAATAGATAAATAGGTAAAGGTGGCCGAATCACTCTTATAGAAATCTGAGCTGGCACTGCTGATATCCTGGATTCAAATATGGACTTCCAACCTTGTTAAAATCGGGGTTTCAAACATATTTAGTTGACCATCTTAATTCTGCTCACGAATGTTAAAACTCATCATATTCCATTGAATTTTGCACTTTATTTGGCATTCCAACTATTTAAAAAACATATCAGTTTGACTATCATACACCAGTCTCATGTAGGCTTGGGGGATGGTGCACCCCTACTGTGTAAAGGTAATAAAACATATAAAGGATTTTTTTCAGAATTCATGAGTTGTGAGCTATAGCATGCACAGCAAAATATATAAACATTTTCACGAATATTTTCAATCCACGCAGATGTTATATCTGTCTGAAAATGTCATGTATATTTGGAATAATTTTAAAACAAAACTATTTCGACTCGTAAAACTAATTGTTGTCACTGAAATTATTGCGGGGAAAAATAATGTACATTCTGATCACCAAAAATAATTATAGAAAAATATTTTTAAATTTCAGCAAGTATATTTAGATTCAACCATCCCTTCTCATACAATTGATTCCATTATACCAGAATTCACTGTATAGCTACTATTCTATTGCACGTTTGTCTTCCCACCACAAGCCCGCTTTGTCTAATACCACTGCTAATGCGAATATCCCTTGCAATGCCAGTGTGAGCAAGTTTTAAATGAAAATCAATGCATCTAAATCTATCGATAAATATGGGCTATCTTTGGTGATCTGGTCTTACCTGTCTGAGATTCCAATTTTAGAATCTTAAGCAGTCCATCCTCCCCTCCACAGGCTATATAACCCAGTTCTTTATTCCAGGCCACGCAGCGCAACTTGGTGCTATTTGGGATAGAGATCTGAGGAATCCAGCATACACAGAGGATTTAACCTCATTAGGAAGCTATTTCTAATCATCTTCACTCCCAAATACATTCTCCGATAACTCCATAAGGTATTGTTTCAATTATCATTTAATATCATTGCCCTTGATCTATCCACTGCTAGATGAATTCCTTCCCCACCTTCCCACTATTTTGCAATGGCCCAATCTATCTCATGGCAACACATGAGCTGATCTTGTCATGCCATCTCTCTGGTGATCCCCCTCTCAGGCATGTTTCTCCTTTGGCTGACATTGTCACCATTCATGTTCATCGGTCATCATCCCTACGAGCAAAGTGTCCTGACCAAATCAACTTTCTTTAACAGTCAATACGATGTCGCTCAGTTCAATTCCAAGTACGAATCTCTCCGTGATTATTTACAAAGCGGTTTAGCTTGTGCCTCATTTTTCTTTGTCAATGTTCATGTTTACGATACCGTAAACGGAAATATGCAATGAATGAAACCTTCGTTTTTCGGGCACATTTGTATTTCTTGATGATCTAATAAACTTTTCAAAAAGCACTCATCTTGATCCCGATCCGCCTTCAATAATCGCCCTTGGCATACAAACATTGCCGATTGACAGTTTTGTCACCTCCCATCAACTTAAGAGTACACATACAAAGCGGTTGTCCACTCATCTCCTATGCACAACTCTGAACCAGTGGTGGTAATTACACATTCACATGGTGGGGCAGGCCTGTCAATGGGACAACCACTGGTGACATTCATAATCAGTGGTTGGGGTAGCAATGTGCGACAACATCAACTGATGGTTATATAACATTATGCATTGTGTAAAATGTATCGTTGCTCGATCTTAACATCAGCCGTGCGAAGATCACACATATCAGTGCCCTACCTTATTACAGACAAATTCAGACCTTATTGGTCACCCCGTGCCCTTAAAAATATCAACGTTCATCCTACAAAGTCCCATCACAAGGGAGAAACACAAATAAATAGGCAAAAACAGTTTTTTGCCCGTATTGCAAAGGCTGTTCGCCGCATGGACCTGAAAACTCAATTATCCTGTACAAGAATACGGCGTAAACCGTATGGGTTTGCAGCTATGCAAGATCACCCTACTGCAGGATCATCAGCCTCCGTTTCAAGTTTCATTTATTTGGTATAGCCCTGTGATCCATGCGGCCCTTAAGTCGGGTGCAACCGCAACAAACACAATATGAACTCAGAACATCTTAAGGCGACGACGCGTAACAGAAACATCCTGGAATAAACCAGCAAATATTCCCAAAAAAACCGTCGCGAATTATAACGAATTAAAGACAAACATTTGTTTAATAATCACCAGCACCGACTAACACAATAATCTTAAATGCATTACAAGTTTAGTTTTATTAATAAGAATAATAATGCACTCGATTGCATTTTATCGTAAACTGAAAACCCCCAAACATCTCGCCAGCACCAGACAGGTCTCGCCGCCGTAGGCCTCTGGCCCCAAAGTGACGCGCGAGCGAGTAAAGCAACAACAACAACTCCGCACCTTTTTACTTAAGTAGACAAACATCGCGGCGCAGAGGAAGTCAGCAATTACGCTAACAACTCTTGTATATTTGTAAATACTTCAACAAGTTTCAACAATCGCTGCGCTGTTGGGGCGCCCGCCAGCTCGTCGCGGCGTTTCCGTTGCCACGGTAACGCGCCACCCGACTTTATATTTCCCAGCGACGATAAGCGCGGGCGCCGCCCGGCGAAGCTCGCGATTGGACAAGAGCGCGGCCCGTGACGCCGTCGACGCCGCCGCTCGACCAATCACAATAGAGCATTGACGAAGCTCGACGAGTTTGCTTATGCATGGTGGGAAATATATAAGTGCTGTAATTGTATTTGAAGTGTGGTGATCACCCAAACAAAAACATGTTATCTTATTAATATTTGTGTTGTCTTTGAAACTACACCAGAGACAGCAGCCTTCTTTATTGGCTAGTCTCACCACCAGTGTCAGACAAAAGAATGCCAAGAAAGGGTTAAACATTCTTCGTTTATTTCATACGTTTGCGCATACTTTCATTACTTAATTCATTTTCTCGCGTGACGTCACGCACCTAGGGGGGGGGGGTTAGACATTTGTGACGATATGTGACGAGGGGGGGGGGCTGAGAAATGTGACGTCACATCAAAATGCGCAACTTTAAATAAATATAGTCAACACGTTCTACTTAATCAAATAGACTTTTTAATAAATGTTCTCTCCTACAACATCAGAGTGCAGCGCCACATTAAATACGCACTACACTGACAATAGTTTAAAGCGATTTGAAGCATGTTTAATTTGAGGGGGGTCAGAGCTTTGTGACGTCATATTTGAGGGGTCGGCCTGACTGTGACGCCGTGTGACGAGGGGGGGGGGGTCAAAAACCTTCCAAAATCGCGTGACGTCATTTATGGACGGCCCCCAACCCTTGCCCGCAACGCACTCCATTGCAGAAGCGTGCCACTGCACCTAATCTTAACGAAAGGGTGACAATTTAATTATTGAAAGTTAAAACGGACACAATTGTATCCCACGACAGCTCAATTTCAGCCGGAGCTGTCCAGGCTGAGCCCAGGAAAATGTTGACCTCATGAGTCTTCGGGGTGAGTAGGAAGAGTGGTTGGTGGGGGGGCCCTCAACAAGATCCCATGCCCTATATCCCAAGCACACTCAACCACTTCAAGTCTTACTTCCATCGTGCAGTTAAACGTACACATATATGCCACGGTTTTCTTTTCATTATGTGTGGCAGCTTATTGTAAGCAGCGTTACAATTAATTCCCTGGTCGGGATTAATGCCCTGTGTGTGTGCCAGAGGTCGCAACCGGGTACCCGATACCCGTACCCTACCCGATACCCGGCTACCCGTACCCAGCCGGGTACGGGTACCCGTTTGCGACCCTGGTGCGGCCGGGTACGGGTACGGGTAAGGAATCAAAACTCGTTTGAGACCTCTGGTGTGTGCTCTAATCTTCATGTGAGATCGACCGTTTCCATCCTCCACTCTGTCCCCACCACTCACCTTGCGCTTCTTCTGTTTAACGCGACTGTTTGGGACAAGTTCCGTTAGCGAGCATCTTTTCAAATAAATGTAATGACAGCCCTTTTGTCGTTTCACTACTGGATGGAGACGTCCCCAGGTGATGTCAGTCAGGGCAGTTATTCAACCACACCTTTCCAGCATTAATACAGGAGGTGTTAAGATAATCTTTAGTTCGTTCGGTAAAGTCACGTAGGTGAAAAAAGTAATAAAATAAAATATAAAATAAACATGAAAAATAAAAATAAATATTTTTTCCATTTTATTATTTCAGTATTTTTTCACCTACGTTACTTTACCGAAAGAACCAAAGAGTATGGATCCTTGCAGTCACGAAAACTTCAAATCTAGAAAGGTGTTAAGATGTTCTAACACCAAATATACGCCTCTTATCATGCATCAAGTCTGCTTAACCACACTTGATGCCTTGTCGTAAGTGTCTCTTTGGTATTTGAACATTGTGTCATTGCCGGAGAGGTTAAAGCCTCTTATTTTATCATCATCTTGATCCGGGCAGCCCTCCCCCCATGAGATATACTTCACCACGCTGGTCAGTACGGGTTAGCGAACATATAATTTAAATCCTTTATATTAAGTTCGCTTGCTTGCTTAGGACCGTGCAAATCTTTCGGTAGTTTTTTAACCCACTTCCCGTGATCCAATCGAGCTGACATTTTGCACACAGATTCGTTGTTCGTGACAATGCATTTTCGTGAAAAAAAATGTTCCAAAATTTTACACTGTTTAGGGAAAAATAAATAAATATTTAATTCCCAATTGCTTAATGCTGCCAGACAATCATTTGACCCATAGGTGGCAGCCATCTCAAGCCAGAGGACGAGAGGACTCTAGCCGCCACGCATATAAAGGATTTATAGTGAAAAACTTTGTTTTTACGGGTTAATTTTTTCATAATCCAAAAACGCAGGATCGTGAGAGATGGCAACGGCCTGGGGCGGCCTTCATCTTGCACCGGAAAGATTATTTACAGATATGGATTGGTTCTGAAATCACTTACCACTGATATTAGCAGTGGCCGGGAATTGAACTCAGGTACCAGGAGTTTGTAGTGCAGTGTGCTAACCACTCATCCAAAGGTGAATTACTCAATGCCAGTGACAAATAGAATTGCTTCGGACTGCTGATTGTTGCGAGCGTCGCTTCTCTACCTGCCTCCAATTGCCCACTAGCAACTTAGGGGCCGCCCATATATGACGTCACGCGATTTTGGACGATTTTTTACCCCCTCCCCTCGTTACACGGCGTCACAAAAAGTCAGACCCCTCCTCAAATATGACGTCACAAAGCTCTGCCCCCCCCCCCAAAAACCATATTTTCATTTTGAAAATAAAACATGCTTCAAATCGATTTAAACTACTGTATTATCATTGTAGTGCGTATTTAATGTGCCACTGTACTCTGATGTTGTAGGAGAAAACATTTATTTAAAAAAGTATCTTTAATTAGGTAGAACGTGTTTTCTATATTTATTTAAAGTTTCGCATTTTGATGTGACGTCACATTTCTCAACCCCCGCCCCCTCGTCCCAAATCGGCCCAAATGTCTGACACCCCCCCCCCACCAGAGGTGCGTGACGTCATCTATGGACGGCCCCTTGATTTCAAACATCTTCCAGAGAGGCCGGGACCTCTTGCACAGCATCAGGCCATCTCTTCTCTCTCGCATGCCACATCCGATTAGCCCCCTCTATCCTACCAAACTAAAACTGTTTATGTATGCCGCGGAATTGAGCATTAAGGCAAAAGGTTGTCTGGGAACTCTTCGTGCGAACCATATTGGACTGTGGAAAGAGCTGACATATCCACAAAAGATCTGAACAATGTTTCTGTTGTCTTCACAGCAATACCGATGATTATTACGATGGAGCTCCTCCGGGAGGCGATGGGATACGTTTATCGGGTCATGGGGGGTCAACCAAAAACAAAGATTCCACGTATAGCCTGAACAAACTTGTTTGAGCAAATGCTGTTAGCGATCACCGATGAAGGCCGGCAATGACACACGAGGGGGGTAGGGGGGCCAGCACCACGCCCGACCGCCTTTGTCTCCCCAGTGGCGATGTTTACACACAGCACCGGGTACAAATTTGAGGCTGAGTTGACTTTAGGGAAGCCCAGGACCGGTTCAAATATTCGTCATTGATGTTAGTGGCCGTGAGCGGGATTGGAACTCGGGCCGCCGAGTTCGTCGCGAAGCGATGCGCTCATCGCTGCACCGCCGCTCCAGACACACAGAGACACACAGAGACACTTTAATCCAATGAGCCGTGTGGACATCTGGCCACGGATTACAGCGTTTTGGCTAACAGTTATTTTTTATTTTATAAATCGTGCGCGGCTCACAAGGCTTTGGTCAGAGCCATGGCACCTGCTGCGAGAGATGATGCTATGAAAGCATATAATTATGAAAGGTATATTTATCCATAATACAGGTTAGGTCGCGTACATATAAATATTTCGTTAAACCGGCCACCACCCGACAAAGCCGATTAGTAAGGTTTGTCACGTTAACAGAACACGCCATTTCGTTATCGTCACTAGTACAGCACGCCGGTGTGTTGGAGAGCAAAGCCACAACATTTATAATCGCTTACCTGCGCCTGGTAAAGCTTTACAATGTCTGAACAGGCATTTGTATTCGGGATATGTAGTAATGCTGCTGAGAATTACAAATAAAAAATCAAGTTATCTACGAGTTCCTAAATTGCTTGATTCAACGTTTGTATAAAGTTCTGCGACGTAGAGTCAGGAAATCTGGAAAAGTCTCTGTCGACTACACAATCCTCCAGGTAAGAATAATGTAACATTGCTTAATAACAACAATAATTGATGATGCTCCTGCTGTTGAAGTTACGGATGATGCTTACGGTGGATGTGACTGCCGCTAATATTGCAGCAACTGTTGATGCATTTCGTTAGAACTGCTTTTTGTGTTTAGTTTGTTGTCTTTCCCCGCACCTCCGATTAGTACGGTTGGGTACGTACGGCGCGAAAGAAGTTCACCATACATGAAAATGGTAATGATAACAATACTACTGCTGTTAACGATTGATCATGCTGGCGCTACTACAAGTGATTCAGCTTCTGCAGCGGTTGTCGATGATGATGCTGTTACTGCTATGACTGCTCCAGTTTGTTCCAAATGTTGATAGTGATGTTGCTGGTGCTACCACTGTTGCTTCTACTGCTGCCAGTGCTGGATTAAGCTAGTGTGGGGCCTGTAGCATATGTTATAAAGGGGCACTAAAATTAAATAGAAACAAATATTAAAACACAAATTTTTAACTTGCATAGTAAAGTAATTGCATTTTTTCATTTGCTATACAGCCAGATAATACGACAAATCGCTAACCTTAAACACCCAGTCGTTCATTAAAGTTGAAGGCAGTATAGTACTATAGTAATAGAGCAAGTGCAGAATCACTGAACCGGAATTGGTAGCTTGAAAGCATTTAGCGCGGGGCCCTTGAAAGTGCGGGGCCCGTAGCTACCACTACATGTGTAGCTACTCATACTACTAGGATAACCCGGCACTGACTGCTGCTGTTGATGATAATAAAATTGCGCTTCCATGGCAAGCGCTAAGAGAAGTTATATAATTTTGAGAAGTTCAGTATGTAATGCTATATAAAATACAGTATTGGCATTTACTACACGACAATAAATTACCTGGAAACACGATTTAAGAAAGATAATGTGATCTGATATTACAAAAAAGTAGTTAATAATCACACAATTGCAACATTAAATCTACACAGTGGATATCCTATGGATATACTGGGGCCTGTCAGGGCAATGTGGAATTTCCTCCACTGGCTCATGGCCATCACTTGAGATGAGCACGACTGCATGTTCGGTATGAGCAAGTGAAACGTTTTGTCCTGATATGATTATATGCACAGCATTAATGTTATTTCTTGTTGGTACTGATGATGATGATAATGCTGCTGCTAATGATGCCTAAGCACTGCATGGTTACGTAAAACAAATATTCACGGATAAATTCTGCTAAATCTCTTGGCAAAAAAGTTTATATCTTATTATTGTTTTCTCATTTTAGTGGCAAAGGTCACTCTTTCAAACGAGAACAATCCTCGCCTCCTGAGTTCTCAACCGGCTAAACAATTAAACTTCAATGTGCATGGGGCGATTTGTGGGGAATTTAACAATGGTGTTTATACTGGCCTCCGTCATATAGGAACGTGGGATATCTGCCACTTGCTCAGGACGAGCGTCGCCTCGATACTCATTCGAGCAGGAAATCACCTTTGTATGTATGTTGAACTTCTTTCGCACCGTATGTAGCCAACCGTGTTCATCGGAGGTGCAACCTTTGGCCTTGACTTTCGATCTCGAATTTTGGCGAACAGCGCCGCTTGACCGGAAGCTGCGGGAGATGTTAACGACCTCATCTGGTATACAGGAGGTCGTGAGTTCGATCCCGACCCTGACGCCTGTTGTATATTTGGAGTTTGCGTGTCTCTCTCTCCCCGTGGTGAGATGTTAACTACCTCATCTGGTATATAGGAGATCGTGGGTTCGATCCCGACCCTGACGTCTGTTGTATATTTGGAGTTTGTGTGTCTCTCTCTCCCCGTGGTGAGATGTTAACTAAATCATCTGGTATACAGGAGGTGGTGGGTTCGATCCCGACCCTGACGCC